>VZTR01016818.1:46481-142425 GCA_013400775.1 Chaetops frenatus | reverse complement strand
GGGCGCGGGGGCGGCGGGCTGAGCCCCGTGGGAACGGCGCTCCCCGGAGCCGCCGGCCCGGGCTGGCCGTGCGCGGCAGCGAGGGATGCGCCGCTCCCGGGGCAGCCCGGGGCAGGCGCCTCCAAAGAGGGGAGGAAAGGGCTTGCGGCGCCCGTCGCTCCGCATACCTGCGCACCGAGCCTTTGTTGGGGACATTCCTGCACTCACAGAGGGAATCTCTGCTTCTCCTCCTCCTCCTCCTCCTCCTGCTGCTGCTGCTGCTAATCAGTCCAGGCGCGATGAAGCCATGTGTGCACATCTGAGGGAAGTGCCGCTTTTTGTCACTGTTCCCCTTGCACGCCGGCGTTTGCGTTATGTTTGAAGCTTGTCTGGAGCGCTGGTTCATAGCCAAAAGTGGTGGGCTCTGGTGGAAATCTCCTGGCACTTCCAGCAGCCCCTGCTCCCGGAGTAAAGCTTGTGCAGCCTTGCATCGCGTTAAAACTGTCGAGGACCAGCGCTCATTGATTACTTTCGTGCCTTCTCATTCCTTCCTTTTACTCTTGAGAGGCCGGATTGCTCTTCAGATGACTTGAGAAGAGTGTGCAGCGATGGGAGAAAGTGTTAGTGGAAGTTGTTTAGGGATGAGCAAGCAGGACACTGGTATTTTCAGTAGTTTTGTTGTTCAGTATGCTTTTGGAGTGGAAATTGTTGGATGTGGAGTTTTAACCACTTCTTGCTGGTTTGGATGCAGAGTAGTTGGGTCAGGCAATCGATCTGTTTTGACTTTGAAATGGTCAAATTAAAAGTGTTTGTCTCCTGGGAGAAGTGTTGTTGGGGTTTTTTCCAGTAATCCCCTCTGAAAGCCGATTTAGTTTTGCTAATATGTTGCAAGAAGGTGGTTGGAGTTAAAAAAAAAAAAGCTGTTTCACACAAATATGTTTTGGCTAGGTTTGTTCAAAAGGAAAATTAAAGGGTCTTTCAAGGGTAGGTGTCTTAGAAATACGTTTTCGTGGTAGTACGGACTTGTGGTGCATAGTAGCACTGTCATTTCTGAAAATGGCTTACACAGTCCGGTAAAGACGAGAAAACACTAATTTTGCAAAGAGTAAATGTCGTGTCCACTTACTGAAACTGTGCTTTCATAGGAACGACTTATCAGCTCATTGCTGCCTCTTTCCTTGAGGGGCTGAGAGGAGAAGTGGCTGCGGCATCACCTGTTGTCACTTGCCTGGGTTATGAACACCTGAGGTGGGTGAGGTCCTCCCATGCTGCCGAAATTTTTTGCCTTTGTGGGTGAAATCTCTTCCTGGTGCCGAGCAAAGGCTGGTCGGCAGAGGTGACAAATCCAGGCTGAAAGTGACTCCTGTTGTTGTCAGATACTGACCTGCATCTGGTCAGTATCACTGCCTGGGAGTGGGAGCTGTGGCTTGGATTAATGGGAAAGGGAAAGATGAAGTCACCGAAAGGGTATTTTCGGGTGCATGTTCAACTGGCTCGATGCTCTTGTGCAAGAGAGGGCAGGTACCTGATGTCAGCCCTCTTGGTCAATAAATAGGAGGCTCCTGGATGCACGGAGCACTATGGTTTGGACTACTCAACCTTGTCTCATCATGCAAGCCCCATGGTGCTGCAACTCGCTTTTCCAGTTTAGTTTTGCAAAGGGCTGCAGTTGAAGGCGCAGTAAGCTGGGGTGGGGCAGCAACACCTGCGCTTTCGGTGAGGATACTCACCTGATAATTGCTGTGAACCATTCGCTTCTCTTCTGATCAGGCAAGAGGGATCCCGGCTGCTAAGCCCACCCTAATTACCCGCTGTCGTTAACTCTGGTGCTCTCACCAGGCGGCTGCTGCTGCTGCTGCCTGCCAGCCCGTGTTTCTCACAGGTTGCAATCCATTTTAAATCGGTGCTGTGCTGCCCTGGGCTGCAGTTTGAGGTCTTTAGTATTCACCCAGTGAAATTTGGAGGACTTCAGATAACGCTGACAGCGCCGGTCTGCTTGATATGGATTTGCTTATGGGAGAGCAAGTTTGACTTGATTTTTTTGAAGGTGTTGCCATCTATCGAATTTGTTCTTATCAAAGATGCTGATTTAGACTTTCAAAAGGGAGCATCATGAGAATCTGGCTAGCTCGCATTGCTTCCTGCAGGGCATCGCTTAGTCAGATTAGAAATACGTGAAGATCCTCCTGCTCATGTTCTCAGGAACTGAATCCTTGGGAAAGGAGGACTCACGCCTCTGGTGGCATTTGGCATTCGAATCTCTTCCAGTGGATGGGTTGGGTTTTTGGTCAACTTCCACAGCTACTTCCCTCCCGTTCTATTTATTTATTTATTTTATTTTTTTGTTTGCTGCTGTTGCAGTAAGTGGGTGATTCCCTTCAATAGACTCTGGTCCTGTTGGGGTTCTCTCCATTTTCGGAACATGGTGGCTGTGCCATGAGAGGGGATGGGTGGCTGGGCTTTGAACCCGGGAGGAGGAGTAGCTGGAAAAGCAGTAGCAGGGCTCTGACAGCCTGTTTCTCCTGGACTCGGGAATCTATCTTATTTAGCATCAAAACCAAGGAGCTACAATAGTAGCTCCAGGTAGAACCCATGTCTTGTAAGTTTGTACTCCTGGGTAATGACTCTTCAGTCGAGCATTGATACAGTGGTTATTGTCACCCTTCCTTTGGGACACCTCAGAGAAACATCCAGGGTTGTGGAAAAAAGAGCTTTCCTAAGCACACGTGTTAAAAAGTGCTTTTGTGGACTTTTTATGTCCTCAGTTCCACCGAATACACTTGGAAATCATCTTGCCAACAGAAGTCAAGGGGCTTGTCTAGGAGCAGTAGTGCTTATATCATCCTCAGCGGGGTCATCTGAGATCTGCAGAAATAATCGTCCGTTCTGTTTAGAAAATAGTCTGTTCCTAGGGCACATGTCCTTTTTTTAGACTGCCATGGGGATGAAAAAAGAGCTTTGTGTCTCAAAATGGCACGGGCGTCTGCTGTTTGTTCCGTGGCAGCAAGCCTTCCCCTCGTCCCCCTGACATCACCCGGGATGGCTGCGGGAGCGCTGCTGCTCGGCGCAAGCGGTGGGATAACATTTCTGCACGGGCAGACATGCTCAACCTTCGAATTAATAAAGATTTAGTGCTGCAGAATGACGGAAGACTCGGGAGAAGAGGCGAGCATGGCTCCCGCCTGCCAGATCGCCATGGAAACACCAATACCTCTTCGGCTCTTTAATTGCCTTCCCTACTTTTTTTTAAATTTATTTTTTGAAAACTTTTTTTTTTTTCCCCTCCTAACTAAGTGCTTTATGTTACGGTTCTGGATTTTAGGCATTTTAGCTTTGTTTGGAAGACTGCAAATGGGGGAAGGCAGAGAACAGTAGCTGTGTGGGGAGATGGAGAGCGTGGTCACCGATAGCCTTTCAAACTGTGTTGCAAGTTCATCCTAAATTCAGTGTCTGTTACAATGTGAGTTTTTATCGATGGTTTTGCAGCAGCAGAGCAGCATCACATGAACTGTAGCTGCGTCTGATATAAATACCAGTATTCCTGCAGCTTCCTCGGCCTAAGACCCTGACGATGAAAGACCTCAACTCTACCTGTGAATCTGCAGGACTGTTCCCAGCTCTGTTCTTAGGAGGGTTAATTAGTAGTTTTTGCTGGTCCTAGATGTTGGGAAGAGAGATTTGAACCAGATGATGGCAGGGCATGGGGCTCTTCATGTCTGAGAGCTTCGTGTAGTCAAATTTACTGTTGGCATCCTCAGATTAAAAAAAACAAAACTACCTGATGAACTTGTAAAGCAGAATTTCTTCACGTTTACAGGCTTGTTCTTCTGAAATCCACTTAAATGCTTTCTTTTCAAAATCTTTTTGCACTTGTGTAGAGCATTAACGAAGGAAACCAGTTTAGGTATTAAAGTTTTCTCTCCCCAAAGGTATAGAGTGTTAGTTGAGTGCCTTCACAGTTCTGTGAGTTCTGCTTAGCTTCTCGGTTGATGAGTCTTGCATTATCCAATTGATTTCAGGCTTTTGTGTGTAAAAACAGTGGAGATGTCTTAATCTGATTAAAGCAATTCACTTTACAGACTATTTCCATGCCCTGTAGACAAGCTTTGTCTTTAACTACTACCCTCAGTGTGTGAAGTGCAAACTGGTCAGCTTGTTTAAATTCCCTAAATGTTAATGGTTTCTAAATCTGAGCTGAGGATAAGGCTTTACTGCTTTTTCACTGTGTTTTTTTTTTTTTTTACCAGTTTGCTTCCTTCCCCCCCCATGTGCCTGCCATAGGATGATCTGTTCTTCAGAAAAAAAAAAAAAGAAAAAGCTCTTTTCCTATTTTCAGCTGGTATTTACTAGTGGGTTCTTCCCTTCTATATAATCTCACTGGAGCTGTAATCTCTTGAGGTTAGTGAACAGCCTAATTAGTCCTTTGTGGTTTTCCTCCAAAATTTGGTTATCTTTGGGTATTCTCTGCGTGTGTGAAGTGCTGCTTACTCCTTTCCAGCTCTTCCAGCAGTTGTGTGCGTGGTGCTGCTGCTGTGGAAGCATTTTGCCCCTTTCTGCACGTCGAGGACCTTCCTGCAGAATGTACCTCGTGTTTCAGCATTAACTGCTTTTTTCACGCTCTGTTTTTCTTGAAGGGAATCAGCAGCTGCCTTTTCTCTCCCTTGGAATTTGAGAGCCCCTTGATTTGTTGTGTAACTGGTGTTTCTGGCCATGCTGATGGTCGTCCCCTTCAGAGCTGATCCACCTCCGACAAGCAGCCCTGAGCATGGGATTTTCCATGCGTCTTGTGTTGCTGTTGTTTGAGGGCTTCAAATCCTTTTTTCCTCCTCTCCCTTCACACATAATGGGTAGCACAGTTGAACTGACAGGCTGTTTCTCATGAATCTCAATCGAGACAGAAAATTCACTGGCTGCATAGAGGTTATAGAAACCTATTTTGTCCTTTAGTTTTGTGGCTAGTCTTAAATGCGTTTTTAGCTTGACTTTTTTTCTATGGTCAAGTAGGTTGTTTTCCACTCACTCCCACTGGAGAGCTTTCAAACCTATGGACAAGCTTTAACCACGCAGGACAAAGGTCTGGGTTCTGATACTGATTTTCTATGAACATCATGAAACACTTATGGAACAGAAAGGTGAGTGAGGCACAGTGTAGTGTCCTCCCAAGGAGAAAGCTGTGCCAGCAGCTCAGCTGTGTTCTCTGCCAGGACATGGCTCTCCCCTTATTTAAAATAAAACCTCTGGTCAGAGCCTTCACCTTCTGAGATGCAGGATAATTGAGCACAAAGCTATAGGAAATCAGCTTTATAATGTCTCTTTCTCGCAGCATTAATTGTGTTGGTATTTTTCATTTCTATTTTCTGCTTGACTTTTTCTGAACTTGTGGGCAAGGATTTTATTGGCATTACTTTCCTTTGGGTAGTTACACCAAGGCCCTTTCAGACTTGCTCTGGTTATGGCTCAATTTCCCTATAGCAAAAGTTCTCTCAAAAGCTGAATTCTGACACAGCTTCTGATCGTAGTTCTTCACTATTTCTTTTAATTTTTATAGCCCAGAAAATATTTTAATTTATAGTTACACAGATGATGCGTGGAAACGAGATCACAATGTCCAGATCATCTTGGCATCGTAAAGAGAACTGAGGCAGAAACAAAACTTTTCTTTCCCCCCTAGATTTTAACTGTATCTTTAGCCAAAAAGAAATATTAAATAAGGCGGAATTGTTGTGAGCTTTGGATTTGGATGTCGAAAATCACAACGTTTCCTATAGTGTATCTTGTGCTCGTCTTGCAGCAGTGGTTATCTGGTTTTCCCTCTAGAAAACAGTCTTGGTAGGATGTTAAATGTCAGGTTAGAGTTGGCACCTCAAGGCAGGCATATGTGCAAGGGTTTGTATCGACTCCAGGCTGGGTACTACCACTTAAGAGTGTTCATCTTGCCAGCACTCAAGAGCCCCTTTCCTGAGAAAGTCCTTCAAGCTTGGCTACAGGGACTGCTAGAAATTGGGTACTCCTCTCTGGAATGGCCTGCCCTCTCCATGAGGAGCCAGTCTTTTAAAAACCATGTGGTGTCTTCCCAATAGCCCTGAAATGTGCCCAAAATTCATTAGGCTGACCCACCACCTTCTGGCAGTCCCGGTGGTTTTGCCAGGCTATGGCAAGCCCAGAAAACCACCCAACAATTCACTATTTCTGTTTGTGTGAAACACAGAAGAAAACTGTCAAAAGCAGCTGTCAAAGCCTTGGCAGCGTGCTGATGCTGTCTATATATGGCTTCTAGAAAAGTGGCTTTATCTTTTCAAGGCAAGGCTGCCTTCTCTCGTGCTGTACACACCAGAGCATTTCCAGTTAACACAATGCATGTAGCAAAACAAACTTTTTAATGCTGGCTGAGGTGGAAGGCAGTTTCTGGCGCTTTTTAACTCTCGATCGCAACAGGGTAGAGTGGCAGAGAGGTAGATTTTGAAGTGAGTCGTGTTGAAATGCCTTGGTTTTGCATGTGTTGTGAAATTTTTATGAAAGATATAGTGAAATAGAGGAAGACAGTGCTTTGTGCACAGAAATGCTAATTTTACTGTGAGAACTGTAGTCTTCTATTTCCCTTGTGATTTCTTTTTTTTTCCAAGAGAAGTCACATGACTCTAATACTTATTTTAATGTAGAATATGGTTAGATTTACATTCGCTTCAGCTTCAGTTGCATTTCAAAGTATTTCTATTCAGCCTCTAAAGCTGAAAAAGTATCAAGTGCTTTTGTATTTGTTTTCTTAGCTTCTTTCACTTCTGAATTACTATAGACAAAATATATATTTAAAAGTTTCTTGTCCCATTGTCTTTGTGAAAGAACTGTAAAGGCTGGTAGTACTTTAATGACCTGCTAAACGGCAGTTCAAGGTGGGCATAATTGGTCAAAAACCCGAGGAAAATTAATCGTTTCTTTGCTAATGCCTTTGTGCTGTGTCTGTATTTGGCCGAGCAAGCCAAACTGGAATCCTTGATTGGGATCCTTACTGTGACCCCGAGAGCTGTCAGCCTCTTGTTCCCCTCTGTGAGGTTGTGCCGGGAGGTGTTTTTTTGGCCAAGTGCTGGTTAAGCTTTTACCATGTGGGTTACAAAATCAACTGGCTGCTCAGTTCTCACTGGGGACGCGGGTGCTCGACGAGATTACAAAATTGTGTTTGAAAGCACGAGCACAAAAGAAATAATCCTCTGAGTATTTGCTTCACTGGCTCGATTGGTGTGAAAAGAATGAAAATTCAAGGTGGTGAGATGAGAATACCAAGGCTGGTTCCCCTCCTGGCCCTCTGAAATGTGGCGCAGCTCGATTTAACCCTTCTCCATCTCCCTGGGGTGGTGGTGGGAGTCGTCGGAATCCCGACGCTTTCCCTTGGGCACGGAGCATTTTCTCTTGGACACGGTGTAACCGAGCCCCGCTAACTAGAGCTAATCTTTGCTGTGAAAACAAGCTGCTGCACTGTTAGACAGCAGCAGATGAAGTTTGGGGTCAAAGCCGCGTGGATGTTGCGGTTAAATGGGATAGAAATTGTCGGACAGGTGCAAGTCAGCCCAAGTGTTTCTGCCCGCGGTGGGGGGGAATGCCATGCAAAATCCCTGTTAATATTTCTGTCGCTTAGTAACCCTGACCTCAGGGGTTATCTGAAAGGGGCTCAGAGTGGAATTTTGTTCATTTCCTGAGAGCCCTGCAGAAGCAGCGCCATCCAAGTGCCCCTTTTTTTCAGAAATCAAGTTAGCAGCAGCAAGCATGCTTGTATTGTGGGAAACACTGATAATTTTTCTGGGGAGCTGGGTTTAATTTAACTGTGTACTCTATAGGGATTGCAAGTGTGAAACGTTCCTATAGTGCCTCGTAGTGCGTGTGACCTGTTTATGTGCTCCAGGGTTATTGAGAAATAACACTTCAAGCCCTGGACAGCAGAACCAGAGTCTGTTCCAAGCTGTCCAGTTCCTGGACTGAATTTGGTCTGGTTGCAAGGGAGAGCTTAGTGGGACTGCTGTGTTAACTCTTCTGAGTCCCATTCCTCAGTCACCAGCATATCAGCCTCAGTAGTGGTTTGGACCAGTTTTCCCTGATGCCCCTTGCTGAGTTTATATTGAAAATTTAATACTGTTTGAGCAAAGGAAAGCCATCCTTAAAAAAAAAAANCAACAGCTGGCTCACAAGTGGGCAGTTTAGGTGGTTGGGTATTATTGGTGTCTTCAATTAAGATTGGTTAATTGCTTTCCCAAATGCAATAAGGTTGTGGGAAGAAGGGGTCCCTAACGGCATGGAAGTGTGTGAGTTTGGGGCCAAGAGACAGAACTAGAAGCTGGGAAGAGCTTGTGACTTCTTGGTATGTGGATAAGTTCAGGACAGGACCCAGCTGATCTGGTTCTGAGAGCTTTATCTGGCAGTTTGGTGCTATTCAAATGGCAGGCTGTGGTCTAGGTGGAATGGCTCAATTTTGGTGGTTCCAAAGTGCCCTCTGCTCCTGCAGAGTTTCCATGGTTCTCACCCTTCTGGTCACTTTGGAAACGGCCACTGACTGAATGTTGCTTCAGGTGCCTGTGAAGGGAAAAGGACTTGCTGGAGGCTCCATCAGGACAGATCTCACTAGAGCTTCCAGCAGACTTGGATAACAATTGAGTGGCCCTGAGCTGTGTCATACTTACTACCTTTTTAAACACACAATAGTGAAAAAGTCAAGTTTGAGTTAGAGAGCATCTCCTTAGAAATACTGAATCCTTTGCTGAAAGTTCTGAACAGCTCTGGTGTTTCCCACTTCCTTGCAAACACGATCCTGTCTGAAATCAGAGTGCCACAACAGCACACGTTGCAGCAAATTCTGGATTGCTGGTGACATTCAGCAGGTCAGCTTAGGAGGGAAAGATGCCCCTGTTTCATGTGCTGGGTATCCCTAGAGATAGTAAAAAAGAAGGAAAGGATTTGAGACAAAACATTCTGAGGAAGGCTTAGGAGTGGCTGCTTTGTATTTCAGACAATTTCAGTCCAGAATTTTGATCAGAAAGTAGTAACTGAGGACACTTAACCCAAAGTACACAGGTGCTGACACGAATGTCTTTGGAGCTTGCTGAAATTACTGCACACTTTGCTTTGAAAACCTACCTTAAAGAAATTCTGCAAAGATTTGGTTGCCTGATGAACAAATCTGTATTTGATTCCTCTTTCAGTCTGGCTCTTTTGATGCTGCCAGAGATGAAATTAAACAATGTGATTATGCCTTTGTTTTTCTTCCAGTCCTATAAAATATTAATTCCCCCAAATACGCTAATGAAGCTTTGACCTGACATGTATTGTGGCTACAGGTCTGATAGTTTTCTTTTCTTTTCTTTTGTTTCAGCTCTGCAGTGTATGGATGACTCCAAGCCATGTGTTAATGAGGGAAAGTGCATTCCATATCAAAATGGTACAGGATATTGCAAGTAAGTTGGTTTCATTTCTAATCAATTTCACTACCCATTTTCTTTCCTTCAGGACCCTAGCCAGAAAGGAAATGTGAATTTTTAAGAGTTTCTTACTGGGTTCTTTCAGCATAACAGGTTTGTTTTTTTTGTTTTTTTTTTTTTCCTTTATAATGCATTAGTTCTTGTGTGCTAGCTTTTTATAATATAAGAAATCTGGAATTCTTGTTCAGTATTTGGGTTTGGATCTTGTCAGTTGGATTTCTTTGCACTAGGTTGGGAACTGAGGCCAAACCAATCATAGAAGTAAACTCTGTACCTTGTTTCCAGACCCACAAGCTAAGTTGAAACTTGTTCTCCATCTTACAGCTTGCCTTACTTTATAGAGCTCCAGCAGCCTCAATTTGAATATTTTTGAGGTTTCTCAGAACTATTCTGCACTCTGAAGTGTGCCAATTCCCTTCTACTGCGTGAGAGCAAGTAATATCTATGAGTTGCCAAAACATGCTAACAACCCCCCCAACCAAACACACACATTTATTTTCATCACTTAAATTGGTTTTGGTAAATGTTGATACCCATTTTCAGTGGTGCCTTCACTTTGTTGCTGCATGGAAAGCTCATCACCAGGAGCTTTGGCAGGGTATGTGTTATCTGGAGAATATCACATCTATTTAAATGCAGTTCACCTTTCAAACTGCAGTATTTTTATTTTTTTTTTTAAATGAAGTGGTATTTTGCCAAGAGAAGAATCCTCTTGGTTTGGCCGGGTTAATTTACTACGTCTGCAGTAATCAGATTATTTTCTAAAGGTTGTTTACTTCATCAGTTCAAGCTGTGTCATTTTCTAGCATGCTAAGACATTATCTTAGTACCAGCATCTTTTAAATATTAGTGAATTTTCTCTTGTTGATTTAGCTTGGCTAACACAGAGCTCTGCTCCTCACACTTCTCTACACTTCCATCTTCCCTAACCACAACTTTTAGTTCTCTATTAATGTGGTACATCAAGCTCAATGTACTTAAATTGCACCTGTGGCACACAAAGGGGAAATCATAATCTAATTTGAGGTTCTCCTCAGGTCAAATCAATACCTGATGTGCAGAAAGACCACAGAAAAGCAAATATGCAACTTGTTATTCCCTGTAGGTTTCTTTTAAAATTTCTAACTCCTGCTGCATCCTATTCTTTTCCTTTCCGTGCTTTTATATGGATATCAACTAAAATGAGTTGCCCTTCTGAAAAGAGAGCTGCAACTTTTCCTGCTTTTCACGTGTATTTTAAGACTGAAACAAGAAATAGGTGTCTTTTGTAGACCTTTCTGATGTGTACTTAAGCGTGTTAGCCTGGAGCCAAAGTATGTAGGTCACAATAAAGGTAATAAACAAGACTGTATTGATGTTGGTGCTGCTTGTACCTTCCTAAGGACATTTTCTCCAACTTAAGCATGTCTTAACAATTGTTTTTTGCAGCCTGAGTTGGTTCATCTGATTAACTTCTGCACTATTTGTAGTGCAGTCCAGATCTTGACGCGTTTCCCTCTTTACAATGGCAGCTTTGACCACTGTTGCATTTTTTTTAGCACACATTTATAATTCTACTGTTGCCTTCCTCCTTGTTGTGCGAAGTGTGCTTGCAGGTTTTAAACCAACCCCTCCTTCAAGAAACAGCTCAGTTCCTTTGCAGGTGCCCTGTAAATTAGAAAGCCTAATAGAGGAGAACTGTGTACAGAGATTGGTAAATGTCTCTTTTTTAGTTCTGCCTCAAGAACACTTTTTTTGCAGGAAAGAAGGAAAAAAGTAGCAAAAACCCACCTCAGTTGTGGAGTCTCTACCTTTAGCAAGCTGATTCTTTGCATCCTGTTTTGGTTTTAACTTTTTTTTTTTTTCTTTCCTGCACTATGAGGAACTCTGAATAGGGGAACTTTCTCTCCGGTTTAGTAACCTAGATGACTTTCTGAATTTTTGATGGTTGTGAACAGTAGCAATGTTTTGCTCAGGAAACTGAATTTTTTTACTAAAGCAAGTGGCTTGGCTTCTAAGTCTGCAGGATCTCTCAATGATTAGCAGCATCTCCACCCCTTTCACTTTTTTAAAGTTATCTGCAGTACTTCCTCTGCTGGGCAATAAGTTATTATAACAGGCTCTCTTCCTCTTTCTCTATCTCCTCTTGGCTGGGTTGTTTGTTGTAGTGTATGGTCGGGCCATCCCATCAGTCTTGCTGTCTCCTAGGCAAACTGGTGAGGGAGAACCTGCATCAGCAATAACCAAATGTGATAAGATATGAGTAAGCACTGATAACAAAACACCTAGTTGAGGTATTTGGCCCAGCAGTGGATGGCAGCATATTGCTGAAGCAGCTTTCTTCGCCTGAGAATCCTGTAGCATCTACTCCGCTAAGGGAGAAAGCTGGTTTTCTGCTAAGAAACCTTTATGGTGGTGTGTCTGGCATCTGTTATGGGAACAGTGATTGTGACCCTTGTAAGGAAGCTGGGCTTGGAGCTTTATCAGATTGCTCTTGCGAGGCCCTTCAAGTAGCTCTGTTCCCCTGGTGACGCTGCTGGCCCATGGCTGTCATTCTGTGGCACTGCTCGATAAAGTTACTGACCTCCTCTGACCTTGACTTTATATTTAGAAAATTACACATTCCTGTGTTTGTGTCCTCCAAAGCCAGATTTTTTTGTGTGAGAGCCCTTTTCTACTCATTCAGCAGCTCTCATGGTGAGGATGCAGCCCTTATTCCGTGGAATATGTCTGTATCTGCAGCAGCAGTGAAGGGGACTCTTCCTTCCAAGCTTTCTAGGTCCTGCTTTGACAGAAGGCAGGTTCAGTTTGGAGTTTGGCTGTGCTTCGCACTGTGATGGGTGTTTTGTTGTTGTGATGGGTGGGGTTTTTTTCCCCTCAAAGCATCTCCAGGCATCCTTTTACACATGGTGTCAAACATGAAGGAGCCTTCTTGTATCCCCTCATGTCCAAAGAGAAGCAGGGTAAGAGTTCCCTGTTGCTTAACGCTGATTGTGACCATCACAGCAAAGCAATTTCTTAGAGTCTCCCTTGCTGCTGGATGACTGGCAAGCAGCAATAGGAGGAGTCTGTGGGACAGGGCTGTGAACTTGCAGCATTTCTGCAGCTGCAGCAGGCTGGGAAGGAAGGTGTGGGCACAGGGAGCTGCTTCAAGGGCAAGAGGAGCAGAGATTTTTGGCATCACTGCCTGCTGCTTTCTGAGCACAAGGATCTGCTGTGCTGCAGGTGGATGCAGGGATTGGGCAGGGCCCCTGCTTGGAATGGGGCAGGGCCCTAGAGCAGGGAACTCATCACTGATTTCCTCATGTTCCACAGCTGTGGCCTTTCCCAACTTCCCACCCCAGTGGCAGGGAGCAGAAGCAAGACTGTGCCAGGGAGAGAAGCAGAAGTGGGAAGGGAGTTGACACAGGGGTGCTTCAAGGTTTAGGGAGGAAACTGGGCCTTGCTACTTCTTGTGCTTGGCAGGCTTTGGCGACTGAATTTTTGACCTTAGGACTGTTGCAATTTGTGTATCCACAAGGGATAGCTGCACCTCTGTGAAACCAAGTACTGCTTTAACACTAAGGTCTTGTGTTACGGCTGATGGTGTAAAAAACCTCAGAGCTGTGCTTAGTCAAATGCTGGAGTGCCAAAAGGACAGTCTCCTTCAGCACATCCTCTCATGCCCCAAGCTGTCAGGGTTTGTACAGCTTTCTGTGCCTCTGTCTCTTCAGTGAGCAGTGTTTCTCTCACCCTGTGCCGAAGTTTGTGCACCTTTGACATTGCATGATACAGTTTTTGCCTCTTACACGTTTAGGCTGGCAACAGGAGGACCTCTGAAACCTGCTAAACTCAAAGCAGCAATGGCCTGGCAGTAAGGGGCTTCTGTCCTAATTCTAGCTGCCAGTAACTCCAACCCACTTGCAAAGTTTTTGATCCTTCAAGATGGATCTTCATAAATGAATTTTAACTTGGATTTAGGAGGACTTCTGGGGCTGAAGGCAAGATCCTGGACTGCAGAACTGCTTCTGAGACTGCAGCTGATATCTGCTTAGGGTCTGTCTCGAGAGACTAATCACTCCTAGACTGGTGAATGGGGAATACCCATAGGAGACCTTATAGCAGGATGAGGTCTGAGAGTTTTCCAGAAGAGGCTAAATGCAGAAGTTGAGAAGTTGTCCCTTTCTGAGAATGGTCTGCCCTTTTCTGTTTCCTTCTGTCTCCTTTCAGAAGTTAAAGGAGACCCTTGAGACCAGGGGAGAGTACACGAACTGCTAGCTTAGATTCTGGCAGCAGAGTAGTGATTTTCAGTCATAATTTTCTATTGTGAGTTACCTGTGCATACCAAAAGAGCTCTGATGGCGGAAAAAAAAGCTGAATAAACCTTGCCTGTTCGGACAGTGGCTGCTGTAACTCTGGAGTGTTTCTCTGCAGAGGCTATTTCTGCAGACTAGGAACAATAGCTGTGTGCTGCTTTAAAGGCGGGGCAGGGAGGCCGTCCCATCCCATCGTTTGCATTCAAAGTATGACGCATAAATGGGCACCCTGAGACACGGGAAGGCAGCGCTTGAAAAGCTAACCAGAGAATCCTGTTCTCCCTCCTGAGAGGAGGTGTAGGTGTGGGAGTCAGAACCCCGGGCAGCCAGAGGGAAGTCTGGTTAAAATCTGGAACGAAATAGCCGAGACCCTTCTCACGTTAGTCATCGGACAGAGGGGTTTTTTCCCCCCTTCTCCGTCGAAGCATCTTCCAATCGCAGTGGAGGGAGTGTTGGGTTGGAGCGGGGTGGGGGGGGGGGGAAGCAGGACCAGGAGGAAATTCTTCCCTTCGCTTTTCAAATTAAAACCATCTGCTTTCTTCTGCGCATCTCCAGATGATATCATGGGCCCGAGTAGAATACTCCCATGAAAATCAAACATCTGGAAGTCTGGTTAAAATTGTCTATAAGGTGCTTTTGAAGAGAGTGTCTCATGAATGTGCCCAGGCAAATATAGTACAGCAGATGAGGAAGTTTTTCCAACAGACCAGACGTATTTTCCAGAAGTCTGATGAAAGCAAGGGAGAACTAAGTTTTGGAAGGTAGTTTTGTGGCAGAAGAGCCAAAAGCACGGCTTTTGTGAGTCTTCTACTTTGATTTGCAGCATTAGGTTGTTAGAGTGAATGCAGCTCTCTGGATTTGTGGATACTTCAAATATGGATAAATACCTTCGTTTTGTTTTTACATCTCTTGTTCAGCTCTATGAAAGCCTGAGCTAAGGCAAATGCAGGCTGGAGCTGAAAAGGAGGGGGAAAAAAAAAAAAAAAGTCTGAGCTCTAAAGTATTTGTGCTGGAAAGTAGCCCAGAGAGAGTAAAGGAGAAGCTTTAATTAGAAGCAGCTGCATAGCTGATGCAGCCCACAGGACATTTTCCCATTTCAAACTCTCTAGCTTTCAGAAATCATGATTTGAATTAAGTTGTATGTGAAATTTGTTCTTAAAAGATTAAATTCCTGTTGAAGTAGGTTGAGAGACCTCATGTGCTTCCAGAAAGTGCCAGAACAAACTTCATCTTCCTGTTTCTTTTTCTGAGTTTTAGATGGAAAACTGAGGAGAAACAGTGGCTTTTATTTGGAAAAGATTTGGTTTCCTGTTCTGAGCATGTCATTTGGAGCTGACACAAGCTGCTACAATTTTAAGCTGCTCTGTAGACAAGTGGGTTTTTTTTTTTCCCCTCTCCTAAAGAGAACATGAAAGAGTAGGTTGGGATGAGAGCGGAGCAGGGGTGGTGGGAAGCTGAAGCTGCCGTTGAGTTTAATCATATCCTTTAAAAAAGTCTGGACTTAGACTGCATGTTTTCAGTGTTTGCCTCTATTTTTAGAGAAACAATGTGGTGCCCAACATGAATCAGGAGCAAATATTTGCAATTTTGTCCACACCAACATTTAGAGCTAAATTACTAGTATTTGTGCCTAGAAATGTTGATGACAGGAGACATGGTTGAAAATGTGGACTGTAGGTTTTTTGTTCTTTACCATTCAAAAAGGATTGCACTGAATTGCTGGAGGGCAAAATTGCACAAACTCTGTGACCAAGCACTTCTCCAGGAGGACAACAAAACGCTGGGTACGAGGGCCATGGATACCTGACCTACCATCTTTCCACAGGCAGGCATGTTCCTTCTTCCAAATATAAAGAGCTGAAGTTAAAAGAGGTTTTGCTGTTCCCTCTCGGAGCGCTCCCTCATGTTTTTCTGATTAGCCTCAGAAGATACCAGAACAAGCCTGGTCTTGGAGTCCTCTTCAACTTTGTAACAGAACATTTGTGTACAAAATGCTGGGCTGTTTGTGGGCGATGGTTGTCTCGGAGCACACATCTCAGCTTTGCTTTTAATTCATACCAGCAATATTCTTAATCAGTGTTTAGGCTGCCTTCTTCCTCTCGTCTAGGGGCACCAGTTAAATGCACCTTCTAGTGTCCCTGAGTTGTAGGGGTTGGAGAGAAGACATATTTTGGGAGTTTATTTACTTGTGGACAAAACACGAAACGTCCCTCTGGCCTTTCTGGTTTGCTTTACAACCTTTCAGAGAAAAAGCACTTCAGCACTTAAATTCTAGGTGCGTTTTGGTTTATTTTTCAGTTGCTGGTGGATTGGGTGGTGTTGGAGGAGCTCTGGGGAGATGGCCTAAGTGGGCCTTCTGTGAAGTTCTGGTTTGTTGCTCTTTCTTTCATGGTAAAAGAGAGCTACAAGTGCATGTCCTGTGCCTGGGGCTGCCAGTCTGGTGCGCTGCTGCCCGGCGGAGATGAAACCAGGAGGAATCCCTGTAAGCTCAGCTTGTCTTTACACAGCCATCGGCTGCACGGAGATGTGGCTTAGCTGTGGTGGCCCAGCCAGGCTCTGAGCAGAGCCAGTGCACTGTGTGCAGGCTCCCATGCCGTGGGAGTCGAGCAGGGCTCCAGCTCCTGGCACAGCTGTCTCTGCTGGGTGCCAGGTCTCCGTGTGCTCCAGCTCCTGCAGAGCCGTGCCGTAGCCCGCTGGCGTTTGGACTGGTTTCCAACCTGAAGCAAGGAGAGGCTTTGGATCTTAAAGGAAACCTACAGCCCGCGTGGTTTAGGCCCAGAATAGCCCAAAACTGCCTCCCCTGTGATGTGGCTGCAGCTCATGCTGACCCACAGCCTTGGGCTGTTACACTGAGGATGGCACAAGAGGCAGAGGATATTCTGCATTGCTCTTGTCTCAGGATTTGCTTTCTGTAACTTTATTAATCCTGCCTTGCCCTGCAAAATCTCTTCTTTCATGTCTGTTCTTGGGTATGAAGTTGAAAGTATTAAGGTATGGTGAAAGGAGCCTAATTTGGGTGTGGGCAATGGTAAATTACAATCATGCACATATGACTTTCCTGCTTTAGACATATGGCTAAAGCTAGTTAATAAATTTTAACATGAGAAAAAACAGTTGTGGTCATCTAGTAATGACCCCTTGCATAACTTGGATAATAACCTCTCTGAATAGCTTTGTTTGAACTAGCGTGCATACTCTCCCTGAAACAGCCAATCCTGGTGTTCTTTTAAACAAGCATGAGTGATGGAGAAATTCCACTGCAACCTTAAATGCGTTGTTCCAGTTGTTTCTCTCCACTGCTGAGAGACTGTGTAAGTCTGTTTCTGAAAAAAAAAATAAAAATACTGCCCTATTTCTAATTTGAATTCATCTGGCCTTAAAGTTTTAAATGTTCAGTTCTGTTATCCCAGCATCTTCTAGACTGGGAATTATTGTTAAATCTGTGTTCTGTAGTGGATACTTGGAGCTTTTGATTGGCTGTCTTGTTCCCTTTTCCCTTTGCTAAATAGACTGAGCCACCTGAGCTTTTCATTGTGGCCGGAGTTTTCTATTAATCATTACAGTTGCCTTCTTTGAATTTATTTGAGCTCTTCCCTCTTAAAGAGCAAACACCAGAACTGATGTGGTGGTTGTATTAGGTGTAGCATAATCTCATTTATTCTGGCTTGATATTTGCTGTTTGTATGTGTAAAGTATTCCTGGCCAAACTGCCACGCTAAGAATTCACATTTATCTGGCTGCTAGGAATCCCCAGAGCAAGTATGTTCCCAGCTCAGTTTCCTGGTTTTGGGAGGGGATGCTCTATGTGTTTTGTGTCTAGATGTATGATTTTGCAGTGCTAAAGTGCATTTTGGGTGCTGACTGCCTTGTTCAGCATGTTGCCACTCTCTGTCAAGAACTTGTCTTCTCTCTTACCTACATATTTGACCAGCATTGATGTTTTCCATTGTTAATGATCAGTAGATGTGTTGAATAGCATGGGAACAAAGGCAGATTCCTGTAGGATTCTGTTTAAAACACAACTTCATGGCCATGCTTTGATTTTTTTCAACTGAATTTTAGAGCCTGTCTGGTTAGTTGTGGGGTTTTGTTGTGATGGTTTTTTGGGGTTTTTTTGGTGGTGGTTGTTGTTGTTAATGTGATTTTGCTTTTTTCCCCCCTCCATTCTACCACACACTTTTAAGTGCATAGGGAAAAAAGCAGTCTCTTTACTGTTACATTCCTGCTTGAGGACTAGAGACTTTGTGTGTTTCTTGCAGCTGGAATGTCCTCCCTTCATATATGAGTAACTCACTGATTTAATAATTGCCCCTTTCCTGACCTGGAACAAAGCATATCTAATGTTCACCTCTGGGTTTTTTGGTTTTGTTTTTTTTTTTTTTTTTAAACAATGGAATACATGTTCTCTTGGGCTGTATCTTGGGTTACTGACCAGTTACAGCAGGCAGAAAGAGGTGCAAGTGGACAGTCCTGTGTGTTGGGTGTTATTTTTATCCAGTATGTACCCTTGCAGCTTTCTGATAGAAGCACATGGAGCTGGTGGGGCAGGGGGGAAGGACACAGAGGTGAGCTTTGCTTGCCTGGATCCTCTCTGGAAGTTAAATGGTAAATCTGCAGTACAAAGGCCAGCTAAAAGATGGATTACAGCTGACAAGCGTAGTCAGGCTGTATTGACATAAGTTTAGGTTAGAGAGAAGTAACTGCAATTATTCTGCAGTTGGAGATCTTTGTATAAAGCATTGCCCTGGTTGTAGATAGTGTGTGTGTACTCGTTTTTCTGTGGGAGACAGAGGAACAATGACCTTGTCGTTAGGGTGCTAGGCAGGGGCGTGGGAGACCTGACTGCAGTGCTTGTGTTGCTATTTGAGTGCAGGCTTCAGCGGGTCCCAGTCCCAGATGCACTTATCAGCATGAGGATAACAGTGTATTCCTGTCTCAGGGGAGCCTTGTGGAGGAGAAAGATCTGCTACGCGTCTCCAGGTCCCCAGACACTGCAGTTGTACAGTGTTTGTAAATGTTTTGGGAAGATGGATAATACCTGGTGTTAATGCCTTATTAAACGGCTTGATTTTCTTCTAAAAAAGGGGTGCTTGTTAGAATGGGAGGAGGTGCACGGAGTTGTTACTCAGCAGTTCTTTAACGCTTTGGCTTTTGCTGAAGTTTTGAAGGGAATTACAAAAAGGAGGTTCTGCATTTGATACGACTCTGATTGAATGTGGTATTTGTTGTGCAATGAGCGATTTCACCATTTGCACTTAGGTTTTCAGTGGTCTCATTTGGGACAGTCCCACAGGAAGTCCCTGTTACACGTGTGACGTCAGCCTTTAGGTTTGTCAGTGTCACCATCAATTATGGCAAACTCCCAAGACTTTTGGTGGCCGTGGGACTCCATTCCTGCAATCTTCCCAGAACAGCAGGGCTTCAGGTGGGGCTGCTGCAATTAATTTCTTCTCTGTTGCAGGTGTCGAGAAGGCTTTCTCGGAGACTACTGCCAGTACAGAAACCCCTGTGAAAGCAACACCTGTAAGAACGGGGGGACCTGTGAAGCTGCATCCCTGATAGGAAAACCAACCTGCAAGTGTGCTCCAGGATTCACGGGGGAGGAGTGTCAGTACTCAGAGTCTCACCTCTGCTACATGTCCCAGCCCTGCCTGAACGGAGGCACTTGTCACCCCCACGGCCAGGACACGTACGAGTGTGTCTGTCTTCCAGGTTTCACAGGTGGGCTTCTGCATTTGTGCCTCCTTTGGGAGCAGATCTCACCCTGGAATGTTCTGGGGCAGTTGTAGTATGCGCTCAAATTTTCGAGCTCCAGCACAGGAAATGAGAGGAAGTCTAAATGACTTCATGACCAAAAAAAGCAAAGGGGAATAGGGAATCAGACTCCCTACCCATTACACGTCAGCAGGAAAATATTTGGATCTTGTGGGGTTGTCCACATGGGAAAACTGAATGGAGAAACTTCTCTGGTGTGGCTGTTACACTTTGAATTCAGAGTCTGGTTTCTAGAAAAAAAAAAAAAAAAGAAGTGGATTTGTGCAGCAGAATCTTTCTATGGGAAAACAATATTTTGATGCCTGAGGGGAAGCATGGAAATTTATTCCTTTCACTCTTGAAGAAGGGGTAGAAGAAGAGTGACTTGTCAGTGTGTGTAGTATAACTTCAGGTCATTTTAATAAATCACATCACTCTGTATCTTGCTGCAACCCAAAAAACTACTTCATACTGTAACCACAAATTCGTTTTCATTTCAAATATAACACGGTAAAATGCAGACATCAGTTTTCCTGTAGCAGCGTCAAGGTTTAGCTCAGCAGAAATTTTGAAGCAGCGTGAAAGAAACACCGTTTTGCACAGAAATAACTTCCTGTTAATCTGCCTTGGTTTCCTAAAGGAAAGGAATGCCAGTGGATCGATGCCTGCACGTCCCAACCTTGTGCCAACGGAAGTACGTGCGCCGTGTCTGGAAATAAGTTCTCCTGCACCTGCCTGGCTGGCTACACCGGGCAGAAGTGCGAGGTAGACGTGAACGAGTGTGCCACGCCAGGCCTGTGCCAGCACGGTGGCACCTGTGTCAACCTGCCCGGCTCCTACCGCTGCCAGTGCAAGCCGGGCTACACGGGACACCGCTGCGAGAGCCTCTACGTGCCCTGCTCCCCCTCACCCTGCATGAACGGGGGCACCTGCCACCAAACCAGTGACTTCACCTTCGAGTGCAACTGCCTGCCAGGTAAGGCTCCAGAGAGCTTGGGTTCGTGGTCTTGTCACTGCACTCCTGTCTGTGTTCGTCCAAAATAAAAAAAACTTCCTCTCGGAGTTTCTGTGGGATTTGTGTGCAGTGTCAGGTGGGAGGGAGAGCTCTTATGGAGTGCCAGGTAAGGCTCCAGAGGGCTTGGGTTTGTATCTTGTCACTGCACTCCTGTCTGTGTTCTACCAAAAAGCTCCTCTCAGAGTTCCTGAGGGATTTGTGTGCAGTGTCAGGTGGGAGGGAGGAATCTCAGCAGGGTGGGGAGTTCTGTAGGATGTTCGTTTCTGAGTGCTGCGATTTGGTGATACAGAAAGGAAGGCAAGGGAAGAAGGGTAGAAATGACAAATAACTTTGGAACCCAGTTAGAGTGTCAAATAGGTAAAACTGAGGTAGATTCGAGGAGATTATGGTGGTGTCTCATAATGTCCATTTGGAATGTGAAATTCTATGAATATAAACATCTACAAACACATAGTTTTGTGTCAGTAAAGGCCTCAGTTAACTTCAGTGTTTGAAGAATGAACGTGTCTTTTTCCTTCTCCATCTGTAAGCCTAAGACACACTAAGTTGTGTTCTCTTCTTTTTTTTTTCCATCTCCAGTTCCTCCAAATCTAACAAGATATCAGTTCCAACTGACCACACCCTTTTTTTGTCTGCAGATCAATTCTGATTGCTTGTTTTCTGATGCTGTTAGCTGCCCTGAGGTCATGCCCAGCAGGGGTGACACGCTAGCTCAGGATCGGGGGCTGCACTGGTTTTGTGTCACCTCTACAGGTGACTCTGTGTCACCTGGTTGGGGTGGTGGCCTCATCCTGTCCTCCTCCCTGTCCACTTGTCAGCCTTGACCCTATGGCAGTACTAGTGGTCTTTGCATATTCAGGGTATTTTTAGGCTGATTTTTTTTTTTTTAACTGAGTAATTCAACTCCATGGGAAACTGACTGTTTGGAAATGCTTTTGACTAGACTTCCTACTTGAGTGTATTGCAGTTTGGCACACACAGGCTTGGTGTGTGGTAATCTAGAAAAGTAAACTCTTTTCCCTTAAGCATGTCTCTGTTGTTATTTATGTGAAAGATGGAGCTGCCCTATACTGCTCAGGATGAATATAGAGTGGCTGTGTTCTCATGAGGATCATCTGGAGTCACAGGTCTGGGTGGAAAGGGCATTTAGAACTTGTGAAAACTGTTCTCTTTTTGGAGACCTTTGTCTTGAGGTGTTGGCTCAAATGACCTTAAATGTACATTGCCAACCTTAGATAGTGTCTGCACAAGGAGTTTCTTGGTTGTATGAGCAAGCATGTGACTTTGAAGGATTGAGCAAAGTCAATCTGAAAGTAGAAGGGTGGATCCATCTTTATTTTTGAAAGTGATTATTCCAACTATGCTTGAAGGGAGAGTGCTTTGAAAGAGTCTTTGAAAATGCAGTATCTCAACTAACTATTGCCCTGGAGGAATTTACTGCTTTTCTGCTTTGCATCTTTTTAAAATGAAATTATAAACCAAGCATCTCTGGATTAACAGTCTTGTCCAGAAATTCAGAATTTCCTGAAAAGTCAGATCTATTTAGCCAGTTCAAGGACTTTAGGGCCTCATGCAGGAGCAGTGTGGTGGGAGGAAGAAGAGAGAAAGATAAAGTTGGAAGCACTGGATCCTGTAAAGCTGATGAGACAATTTGCTTTAGTGGTTCTCTTACAGGGGCACGAGACTGAGTAGGAGCAGATTTTCCCTTAGACAAGTGTGTGGGCTGCCTGAAATATGGTCAGGAAATGGAAATAAGATTACTATAGTAACAGCTACACACCTACACTCCTCACACGTTTTGGATTATTAGCTGTCTTTTTTGACTTGTTACACAGTGTGTATAGTGGGGGTGAGTTAATGTGGCTATGAGAGCCTTTACTTTTCTGTTTCCTGTATTTGTTTAAGTTGGCCGTGCTCTTTTGCTAGCTTGATTTTTTTAAAACCAAGTCATTTGAAAAACAGCAAAAAAAGGGAGCTGTTGGAGAGGCCCAAATGCTTACATTAAACTCTCTGATAAAGGCAGGGCACCCAGCCATTTATTTCCCTCCCTTAGTGCAGAGCATGCAGAGCAAAATTTCTGAAGTGTTGGAAAAAGTTCTGTCTGGGAAGGAAAGGTCAACAGAAAGAGAAGAGAAATGGTGGCCTGTCACGCCTAGGGAGGATGTGAACAAGGCCTGCTCCTCTGGAAGAGAGTGCCAAGATTATGGACTAGAAATTCCACTTTAGACTCCCTCTGAATTGGAGCAATGCCGATGATACTGTGACTATAAATGGAATTACTCTGGCCCTTCTGGGCTGCCTTAGGATGCTGTTAGGGCCACAGAGGCAGGAGGCACTCACATCTCAAACTGCCAGAATGGTTTCTGATAGGATTTTGCATCTTGTGACCTGTAAAACTATTTTGAAGGAACTGTGCCCAAGCAGCAATTTAGGCATAATTAGGGTACTGCTGCACTGGTCTTGAAATGGGTTCTTGTTTCTGGTAGATGTTTCCTTCTTAGGTTTTCAGTGAGTTTAATGTTTTTGTAAATACAGATAGGTGAGGATGGGAGCTTGAAAAGGTAGGAAAAACCTAGAACCCGGAGCTGTGTGTCACAGCAGCTTTTCCTACTATCACACAAGTACTGTTTATGTACAGTGTAGGCCAGCTGCTACTTAAAATTCCCAGGTTCCCCTGTCACTTCTGGATGTACACAAACAAATCTTGCATTAGGTAATCCATGAAGTCACGTGTGTTAAGTCAGCACTTGGTGGCAAGTATCAAGTGAAGTTACAGATATACAGTGTTGGTATTGCATCTGTCTGGAAGGTAACCTCATTTTTTATCTGTCTAGCATAATCATTTTTCCTCTGGGCTTTGTTGATTGAGGTAGAAACAGGATTGTAGGCAAGCGAGCATGTTAGGTCAATCATAACAGTGTAGCAGTGAAAAAAAAAATTCCTTGAAGGAGACGTAACCTGAAGCCTTAGCAGCTCCTTTGAATGTAAGAATGAGCTCGTAGTTATAAATATTTGACAAAAAAGGACTTCATTTGGCAACTAACCTTTAATGGAATGTTAAACAAGTCAATAGAGGAAGTTCTTAGCTGGGAAAGTGATTATTCATTGTTATCCATCAAAATAATTACCCATTAACTAAGATAAGGACCCTAGGGAATTCCAAGGGCTTGTTCAGGAAGCGATCTGTCAGGCTGGAGCGAGCTGTTTATGAGAGCTGGAGCATTTCCTGGGAAGAGGAAGTGGCCTCACACCGGTTCCTGGCAGAGCATCACGCTGTGCCACGAGTGGGGACTGACCCACCCGGGACTCCTCTCCTTGCTGGGGTTTGGAGATGAGCACCTTCCCCTGGGCTCTGAGGTTCTCCACGCCTGCAGCCCTGCGCTTCCAGGTGCAGCAGGTAGCCCAGGTGCCACCTGGAGTAGTCCAGCTTAGTTTTAGCTCTCTGCATCCCTGATTTCCTGACAGCAGGCCCGAAGTCTGGAGGTAACACGGCATTTTTCAGGCATTATTTCCTGTCCCCAGTACTAACTGGCCCTGAAACGGGCCTAGAAGGTCTAAGGTGTAGTTTATAGGCTGAAATAAGGCTAAGGGGAGTAAGATTTGGAGGGAATTGGATCTGGTGCTCTGGAACGGGGTGGAGATTTCAGATGACATAGGAATAAAGTTATCTGCTTGTGTCAGTCTGTGTACTAGGGGAAGAACAGCATGCTGTTAGCAGTGGGAACACTTTTCCCCTTGAGGTTCTCATTCCTTAGTTTGATGTGCTTGGAGATACGGAGCAAAAGTCAGGATTTGTGTTGCAAACTGCTCTCGTGCAGGGGGGAAAACACAGGACAGCATGTGAGTCCCAGCATGGGGGGGAACAGGAAACAGTGTCAGGTGTCCAAATATATCAAAACAGTGAACTCTGTGGCTTTCTGGAAAAGAATCAGGTTATATAAGTGCAAAATTAGATCCTGGGACCCAGCTAGAGAAAAGCTCATATAGAGCAGCTCTGTTAGTATAACTGGTTAAAATGTGAAAATATAGAATGGCTTGGTGAGATTTTAGTAGTGGGGTGACTTCCGTGCTCTATTCTCAAAATAATTGGGCCACTTCAAATTTGTGTGAAGTACAGTGAGAGAGCTTAAAAGCCTGCTGTCAGAAATTTGTTTACTAGAAAGTAGGGCTGGTCTTCATATTATCCAAACTAAGGGATAAGAACTAAAACCTTTTGTCTTTGTGGTTGTGGGTGTATTTCTACGCTGATCACGTGCTGGCATGAGTGCAATATGTGGTCAGTGGGATGATTCCTCCCAAGTTGAAACACAAGCTGATAGGACACCCCTGTGCTTTACAGCTGTGACTTTGCTCAAGCTTGGTAGCTTTATACAGTTTTAAACATAAGGATCTAAAGCTAATTGTTTTCCCTGGTTGTTCAGCAGCTTTTGCCAGGAAGGTGCTGCTGTAATGATTAGGACTCTGGCTAAGCATGTGATCTTTCTGCTTTGTTTTAAGCTTCCTTACTGCCACGAAATTTCCTGGATCTTGGGTGGAGGTTGGCAGGGCTTTGAAGGGAGAGAGTAATATTGAAGGTCTTGTAGTGTTGTTTTGTTTTGTTTTTTATTATTGAGTCCGTTGTTCCTTGCTGATAGATGCTAATGCACTGGATCCAGCTTGGCACTTCCCAGCAGTTCCCTAGAGCTGGAGAAGTTCAAGAGATGGGAATGCACATGAATTACCTCCAGTCTCTTGAGAGCAGCAGTAGTCTGGAGAAGCTGGCTCAGAGCTTTATAGCCTCTGCCTCATCTGCCACACAGCACGATCTCCGTTGGACCAGATGTGACTTAGAGGGTCTGTGTGACTTGACACAGATGTTATGGAAGCGTCTGGAACAGGGCATCAAAAGTAGGGGGGTTAAAGCATAATTTAGAATGAGAGAACTGTGTCATGTTAATATCACATTCCAAAGCAGTGAAGAGGCAGAGCTGGTGTTTTAAATTAACATGTGTATTCTGGAATCATTTACTTGGTCCACATTAGCATGCATTCCACTTGTGCTTTGATAAATAGCTCTCTCATCCAGCAGAAGTGGCAAGTTTATTTAATGAAGCGTGAAATAAATCAGCAGGGGAAATCAAGGGGAAGACACATCACTGACGGCTCCCTTCCCTAATGTCCCCACTTCTCCTTCTTTGAAAAGGAGAGGGAGCTCTAGCAAGAATATTTTGTCAGTGTGTTCATTAGGAGCCTGGATATTTGCTGGGGAAGGGTATCTGATTTCTTCTGCTTTTCAGGCAGGGCTTAGTATGTGAGCATCAATTGGGTGGTGGCTGATTGTTGATTGACTGACTTGTCTAACACTGAAGAGAGCCAGATCAGGACTTCAGAAGCTCTCTTTTCAAAGCATGAAAGATTTTTTCATTGACATATCCAAGGCAGACTGTGCTGAGGTATCCATGGAGTGAATGCCAGCACTTTTTTTTGTCATGGGAAAAACTTGTCCTGACTGATGCTTGGTGGGCAGTGACAAGCTTATCTCATGGTAAATGAAATATCTTGGTCTTCACTTTGTTTGCTCTGAGTGACAGTGCTCCTTAGTCACTCAAAGAGAAAATCCTCATGTCTTCTGGGTTGTGAAAACACAGTTGGCCATCTACCCATGGTGGAAGTGTTTTAACTCTGCCACCTGACCCGCCTGCTATTAGCAAAGGCATTCAACAAAGTCGTGCTAGGTGGAGGCTCATCAGGATTAGGTTAACAGGGCAAATGTTTAAGAAAAAAAAAAAAAAAAAAAAGGAGGAGAAGCTACGTGAGGGGTGAATTCTCTTCAGAAGAGGCTGGGAGCCTGTTTCAGCCTGCTGTTGTTTCTGCTTTGTCCAGGTTTCGAGGGAAGCGTCTGTGGACACAACGTGGACGACTGCCCGAACCACAAGTGCCTGAATGGGGGAGTTTGTGTGGATGGGGTGAACACCTACAACTGCCGCTGCCCTCCCCAGTGGACAGGTATGTCCTGGGGGTGACCAACACCAGGGTTGTGGCCCTGACCCCGTGCCTGTGGCTGCAGTCAGGGGCAGGTGCCAGTTGCAACCCTTAGAACAAAGCTGTTGGCATCAAAACCACCACAGCGAGGGACAATTTCCCCGTGAGTTGCACTTCTTCTATGGATATACTTTGTAAATGGAGAAATGTTTTCCAAAAGCACGAAACGTGGCTTTGCTGTTACATCTGTGCTTTTGCTGATGCATTTAGGGGTATTTCTAAGGTGAGATAATGATCATGTTGATTATAGTAATGCTGCTGAGAAACGGGGTAAATCTGAAAGGCGGGGGGGGGAAAAAAGGAGGGAAGAGAAGTGTATGTATGGGAAGCTTATGGTTTTGCTGCTGTTATTTTCCTGCTTGCCTTATTTTTATCTAGAGTTCTCTGACTAGCAAAGCTACTTTTGCTTCATAAATGAGTCTGTTTTTACTCTGAGTCTGAAGGGGAAAAAAGCGTGAATTTCAAGAAAGTGTTATGCACAATATAAGGAAGCAGCTTACAGGAAACTCAGCGTCATATTTAGTTGCAAAATGTCTCCATACCTCAAAAATAAACAAATACCTCCGGTTATGGGGTGAGTTTTTTTTGAGTCATACTAGTCTTTCTTAGCTGGCACACTTTTTCAGCTGAGTATGGTTTTGCCCTTATTTGAAAATCATAGGGGAAAAAAAATACCCGAACCCAGCTTTAAGAATGCTTTTTTTCCTCAGAGAACATTCATTCTTGTTGTAAACAGTTTGTCATTAACTGCAGAGGAGGCTGCCAGTTAAAAACCTTCATTAACTCAAAAGAATTATATATTCTTAAATGAAGTTAAAACCACATAAGAGTGAAGTGTGCACCACAGCTTGCATAGCTCTCTGAAACTATGTATAAATAGGAGAAAATGAGTCCTCCTCTCTGTGAGCAAGTGTCCTTACTTCTCCATGTCCTGAAAGCCTGCAGAAAGTGAAACCTGTACAGGAAAACATGAGAGCTTGGGTGTGGAGACAACAAATCCTTAGTGACCCCTATAGTCCTGCTCCATTCCACTGAAATTATAACCCTTGTTATGATTTCTGGTGTCTGTCAGTAGCAAATTAACCTGGCTTACTCCCAAGCACAGGGGGTGTAATGATCATGAGCATACAATCTCCAAGGGATTATTCTGGCATCATGAATTTAGTTTGGCTTATGGGATTTTGGGTGGATGTCTGCTGTCAGCTAGGGATGACTCCTGCAGCTCACCTGCAAGAGACCTTGGTGGCAACAGGCTGTGATTTTGTTTGGTTTTGTGCTGGATTGTCTTCCCAATCAACTCTTTGCAGTGCAGTTGTGCAGTTGTTCCCTCTCTGAATCTCTTATGGGCTCTGAGTAGCATTGGGGAAAATTGTGGGATGATGTTGTGGCCCTTTTTGTGCCATCTCTCTCCTGTGTGGATGGTGTTTCCAGAAAACCTTGTGTGTGTGAAGGATGCTTCCTCCCAGTGAAACCCTGGGAAGAGAGAGGAGCTCCCCCAAGCACCAGGTTCCCATGGCTCTCTAGTTGAATGGAATGGGCTTTCTGAGAATTTCCTTGTTTATGGTGCAGCTGGGGTTATCAGTGCAGCAGTGGTTTTAGGTGATGGCTTCTCAAGGCCGTTGTCTTTCTAGGCTTAGGTCAGCGTGGAAATAAAAATGATCTCACAGTTTAGGAAACAGCAGCTTGGCTGTTTGAACAATGAAGGTTAGAACCTTTGTGGAACTGAACTGGCCTGTCTGAAATGCCCAGTGCAAGTTCCTATGACTCCTCTCTGTCACCTCAGTAGCGTTTTTGTGAAAGAAGCTTTTTTATTTTTTTATTTTCTGAATGGACTTCAGTCCCTTTCCTGCATCTTCAGTTAGAGACCAGGGAGGTGAGGAAAACAATATACATCTAGCTTAGAGACCTGAGAGGTGACACTGAGGCAGGGCACAAAACAGGGAGGGTGGATACAGGGCTTCTGGAATAATTTGGAGAGAAAGATGATAGTTTTTCAAGATCAAACTGCAGATGATGCTGACAGGAGTAAACAATAAAACCTTAGTTATTCAGCAATAAGGAAATGCATAGGTGCAGGTCCATCCTGTACACAAAGAGGCTTTATAACATTTTAAATCATCTCTGAAGTAAGTGAAGAAGGGAGAGCTGAGCAGGCAACTCTTTTGGAGTCTGTCCTGATAAATGTTATGGCTCAACAGGGCCAAGCCATGAGAATGAACACTTCAGGAAGACAAAAGCTTCCAACAAGATCATGAGGTTAGAGGACATTGTGTACTGCTTTAAAAAAAAAACAAACAAACAACCCAAGACCCCTATCTTTAAGGAACCATCAGCCAGAAATAAAATAATGCTAAATTTTCTAAAAATACCTGATAGTGTGGATGTGCTGTTTTCATAACAGTTTCTGCTTTCAAATACTTGCCAACTATTCTTGGGGAAGAGTTTGTCTGCAGTTTTGGTCTTTTCTTAGTCTTTGTGCTGTGGGTGATGCTCTCTCATGTTTGTTAATGTAGTTTGTGCCTCATGGCACAGAGAAACCAGTCCCATTCCTTGCTAGAAAAATCAAGAAGCTGTACTGCATCTGATCAAGAAAAGTTTTGTGTAAAGTAATAATTGAAGCAACCTTTACTGAAACAGAACCTGTCCTAGTTCCTTTTGGGAACCATCTGCCTCTTGTAATTCCCTGACAGGTGGTAGGCTGGGCTACATAACTATGCATTTTTTTGAAAAAAAACCCCACTCTTTTTTTCTTCTTGCTCCCACCTTTTGTGACACTGTTTGCTTTCAGTCTTATTTCCTGCTCCTCAAACAGAGCTCACTGCTCCTTTTCTGTTGAAGTGCCTGCCTTCTCATTCTCATTTTGCTGTTTTTTCCGCAAAGATAAAATCTTGCCTTTCAGAAAACAATGATGTGAAATTCCTGCTGTCTCTAGTGTTTTTGTCACCTTCAAAGTTCTCGTATTTCATATGATTTTAGTGATTATCAGTCTCATAAGTTTGTAGCTGGCAAGGCAGTCTCGGGTGTGCTTGAGTGAAACTGCCCCAGATCTTTCCTGTTGCTGAATGTTAACTGATTGTTGGTTTGTTTAAAGATGACTTTATCTTGTCCCAGGATACAGCCTTTGTTAAAACCAATGTTTGTTGGGTCCTTTCAGAGCACAGTGGTGCAGATGTGTAATGCAGCTCCACCTTTCCTTGGAAACAGTCCTGGGTGCTCTTGTCAAAGTGTGAAGTCTATTCCTCTGTGCATGACAGGCTAGAGAATTTGATGTGAGTGTGATTTGAGTCAAAGTTAGCCAAAAATGCTGGCTGATGTCAGGATAAAGTGCCATGTGAAGACTGTTTTATGCTGCTGTTCTTCAGCTTCACTGTGGTCTGTGGAGGAAAGTCTTTGCATTCTCTGCCTTCTCTTCCCTTTCCCTTGAGCTGGCTCTGGGATTTGTTGGAGTATGCCACTTTTAACTCACTAATCCAGTAAAAAATCCTGTCCAGCTGCTGTTTTAAAATTTTTTTCCCTTTCTTGCCTTTTTTCTTCTTTTTTTCTGGGATCAGGAATTATAATTCGCAGAGCAGTCTCATGGTGTGTAGAGGCAGAGGGAAGTGATGGCAGTCTAGGGCTGGAAGTCACGTGGAAGATTAGAGTGTCCTTCCACACAGGTGGGGAAGCCATCTGAGAATTTAAAGGATGCTCAGTCATTCTAGCTGCAATTCATCTAAAGAAACAAAGTTTGCTTTGCAGTGCACCTGTTGGTTCTGTTGATCCAACCTGTGCAGCTTTGGGTCAAGAAAGATGTCTTGAGAATTTGGGTGCCTACCACTATAAAATGCTGTAAATGCTTACAATTTTCTTGTATGTATAAGAAAATAATTGTAAATGCTTACATTTTTCTTGTATGTCTAAGAAAGACTCCTGCCCCCCTGGAAAGTCTGCAGCGTTTCAGACGCTCACCAGGAACCTTGTCTTTGGTCCAAATCGTGTTTCAGGAGATGAAGATTTGTGCCCTTTGCAGAGTTTGCTGCATCAGAAGCTGTGGGATGAGTCTCTGGGTTTGGGGGGACACTGTGCCCACTCTCAAGTGAGTTTTGGAAGACCCTGTGGTACTTTTGGAAAGTACATTGTAGTACTTCAGTTGCAGGCTTGGCCTGCTTGCTCCCTTTCATTATTTCTACCCCTGTGGCTGGGAAGGCAAGACTCCCATGACAGTTGTATTTATTTAGGCTTTGTTTTCCCCTGAAAAAAAAGGGCTCCAGTGAAGTGTATATTTTAAAATCTAGGCGACCTTTGTCTCTAAGGGGAAGCACAGTGTGCTAACAGCTGACTCCACCAAAGAACTCCAGCACTGGGAGCAAGCTTAAGCAGCAAATGTTTGTCTTGAGCAGAAAAGATCTTCAGGCAGCAGGGCTGTGCTTTTTAATTAAAATAGCTGTTAGCTTGGTCATATGCTCTTAAACACTAGCACAAGGGTTACTTTTTCTGCAGAGCTTTAGGCAGGAATTTTCAAAGTGGGGCGTTAAGGGTTCGATTCCTATTTAATTAGAGTAATATTTGCTTTCTACCTTGGTTTTCTTTGAAAATCCCAGTCTTAAACTCCAGGCAGACCTGACTTTTCTTGGCTGAGAAGGGGGATAAACATCAAATGGCTAATATGTAACATTTCAAGGCAAGATCATATGCTCCAGTATTTTGTTTCTTAAAACTTTCTTTGCCAAATACCGCTTTCCTCACCAGAGTATACAGTGACAAGTCATGTTAGTTTAGTGTTCATAAAAATGCTGCCTTCTTGGAGTGCTTAGAGGCTCAAAATGTAGAGGAACTAACTCTGACAATAGGTGATGATCAATGGGTGAAAAATACTGAATGTGCCAGTCTCCTAAATCATTAAATATACATCCTTGCTATTTTCTGGAGGGTGTTGATGACTGTGTGACAGAGAGCCCTGTCAGGGCTGTTCTCTTTTCCCTCCTGGTGATCCTAGATGATGTTCTTGTGTTTTGTGTTAGCTCAGGGAGGCTGTGTCATGCCCCTATGGAGAAGCGCAGTCATCTTCCCCAGCAGTGATCAGCTTTTCTGGTGCTTTTCCAGGCTTTATTAAAAAGCAGAGTGGCCTCTTTGGTGCTGGCTGGGATCTGTCTATGCCAAGCTTGCCAAGCTGGCTGGTGTCACTGCAGTAATATCTCCAAGAGACAGCTCTGGAAGAGGCCAAGGGGATTATGATCAGTTTTCTTCCGTCATGTTTCAACTGGCAGACACAAAGGGAGCAGGGAGCACGTGGCAGCCTCCAGAGCTGGCAGCTCCAAGTTGGAGTGTACAACTGGTTTGAAGTGCTGGACACAAACAGACTTTATCCTGTATGTTGTTTGTTTCTCTTGTGCTGCTTGATCTCAGCGCCGTGCGGAGGGGATGGATTTCAGTGGCATTAAAAGTTACACCCTTAGTCCTTTGTCCCGCGGGGATTCTGGAACACCTACCACACAACCTCCTGTTTGCTTGGTGCTGCTTTTCGTTTCCCAGCTGAGAGCCTTGGGTGGGAGGCAGCGGTATTAAAACACCTGAGGTGTTAACAGCTGAGCTGATCCGATGACAGGACGACAGCGTCCAAGTCAGACCACGCTGCCGCCTCTTCCCTTACGCCTTTGGTGACTTTCCAGCTCGGGAAATACTCTTAGCAGCCCAGTGTGCCAGGTGATCACCTCTTATGGAGGTGTCCTTGGGGTTTTCAGTGCTTTATTTTAATAATTTTTAATGCTTATTTCAGGGTTTTCTTTTTGATGTGTTTGGCACTAAAACAAGATGGGCCAGACCCTTCTGAGGTGAGGCTGGGTTGGTGGGTGTGTGCTGTGAGACCAGACCAATAGGTAACAGTTGTTACATCTGCAGCTGACTTGTTTCTGGCAGTTCCTGTCCCTTCCCTTGTACTCAAAATGAGGTGATTTGTCTTTGGGTAATTACTGAAGATGGGTTGCTGAGATAGCTTGAGAATATGAAGCTTTCATTGTAAGTTTTGGCTCCGGCTGTTAAATTTTTTTTGCCTTGCAGATCTTTTCACTTGTTTGGTATTTCCCTGATTCATTGGGTTTTCCAGAGGAGGTAAAGAGAAGGGCAGAGCAGAGAGTAGCCTGCTGATGTGTATTTCCTGTGAGTTACTTCTCTGTCCTGCTGCTGTCCCCAGTCGCTTCTCCTGCCACCACCATATTAAGCCAGTCTGTCATTAGTGCATCAGTTTTAATGAATTTTTAATGAATCATGTTCTGATCATTTGTATAACTGCCTCTGAAGAGCTCAGTCAGGACTGCCCTCTCTACCCAGTAGTCTGTGGGGAGTGATTTAGGGCAGTATTTAATGGATCAGGCCGTGCATAAGTCTCTTAAAGCCCAGAGTTTTGTATTTGGGGGTTGTAAAATCCCTTGTAAAAGCCCATTAGTTCCACTGCATGCTTCCCAGTGTGGTTATGAAATTAAACTCTTTTCTCTACCATATTAGCCTAAAATAAACACAGATGCTTACTCTGCTCATTGCAATTGTAGATTCATCTTTAGTTGTTCAAGTTCTATATTAAGCTCTTAAATTTTATGATCTCTTTGATGGTATTTAACATCTATTTGAGATCTAATAAAAAGAAAACCAAAATTTCAGCACCTGAGGTTTGGGAATGGCTGCTACTGCTTTGCTGCTCTGGAAGAAAGTTGCTGTGAAATCTTGGGGAAGGAGCACATCTTTGAGAGCTGTGGTGCTTGTTCTTTAGAAAACTCCTGCAAGAGAAAAAATAATTGGCTTAAGTCCTTTTTTCCTGGGTGGACTACTTAAGCAGGAAAGACCTTTACTAAACACACATGCAACACTGGCAGGTGCAGTGTAGTCCAGGGAATTCTGTGTGCCCCTGAAGCCATCCTTGGGGCTGAAAGTATCATTGTTATTTGTTGGATTCCCTGCAGGGAGCTGTGGGGATGGCTCTGTTGAAGGGTCTGGAATTTGGAAGTGATCTGGGCATCACACTTGAGATCCCTTTCGGTTTTGGCTGTTTATTGCTCAGGACATTCTGGTCTGGATAAAGGTGTTGCCTCTTTCAGAGAAGTTTGCCGTTCTCTGCTTTGAGATACCAAGTGTCAATAAAGAAAATTATGTAAACAACCAAAGATTTTCTTTTGTAGACTTTGCCATGTGCTGTATCTTCCCTGCAATAACCGACGTATTATACTCTTTATTAGCTCTCTTTCTCCCTTTGTGGGTAGCAATTCCTTTGTAAGTCTCCTAGGAAGTTCTCTCCACTGGTCTGTCAGACTGTGAACTCTACCTCTTTTTTTATTCAGAGGTGGTGGTTTCAGTAGTGCAAAATGTGTTCCTGGCTGAGGCTGTGCCATCGCCATTGCACAACAACAAGTGTTTGCATTAGTTATTGTTCCTTGCAGTCAAATGTCTGCACAGCGGTGTTTATTTTGTTGATTAAAGCTGTGATTGAGCAGAGATCCCCACTGAGCCCTTCTAGGGACGCTGATGTTTCCTCAAGGAGTGCCTAACCCAAACCTTCTGCAGCAAGTCTGTTTGCCTTTGTATTTTGCTTGGCATTTGTGCCTCGAGCCTCGCCTGCTGCTGCACTGCCCAGCAGCCTCACTTTGTTGAATCTGTCTGAAATCCCTGGCTTCCTCTTGGGAAAATATAAATGTTATTTTGTTAAAGCTACCACTGTCTACTGTTTCATCACCTCCTAGGTCATTAATTAGACCCTCCAGTGCCTGTATGCATTAATTGTTGCTGAACTGTTGCAAGGAGTATGGATAGTTCTATATTAAACTGAGTGCTTTTACAAATGCACGGTTCAAAAACGTGAGAGCTGAAGTATTTTTCATAGATACCATTTTCCTAGAAGGCTCAATGGTTCCCTGCAATTTTTCCCTTTCCATTTGCTGAGGAGACCCACACAGGAGGATGAGGAAACCGAGCTGTGAGCTGAGCTACATGGGTACATGTTGGGTTACACTGTGAGTGCAGACATTTTCCTTGTGTTACAAGACAGAACTGGACAGAGGAATGTCCTTCCCCAGCCAGATGTGGCCTGCCAGCTGGCATTCTGAATATACACATGTGTGCTTAGAGAGGGGAAGAAACTGTGTGGTCCTTTGGAGTGTGGCACTGATGACCTTCTGCCACGATTAGATTTGCTCATTTATACAAATCCTGTTCCTTATCTCTTAGACCCTCCTTGAGCGTTGATAAGATGCTGTTCACCTTCTCTCTCAGTAGCCCTTTGAAGCTTGGATTAAAAATGCAAACAGTTCTAATGAGCCATGCTTTCTTCAGCTACACTAGTTGTATTCAAAACCCATACAGCAATCTTTGGAATACTTTGTGAGTCAAACTACTCTTTCAGAGTTTTTGTCTAGATCTGGTCTATAGTTTCCAAGTAGCCCTTTCAGGAGAGCTAGTGACCTCTTCTCTGTGTGCTGGAGTGTTAGTCTGAGACAGGTGACAAACTTTGTGAGCCACTGAGTAGATGATGGTGTAAAAACTTGTTGAAACCTCATACTCCCCATCCAGTGAGTCTCTGAAGACCTGGAGGACCAGCTTGTGAATCTCACCAAGTTACCTTTCCAGTATCACTAAACATGTAAGGTATTCTGACTTCCAGTTAGTCTGAACCCAGTACTGGGATGGTTGTGATTTTGGCAGAAATGGGACATTGCTGCCTCCTCCCAGCTCAGTTTTCAAGGGACTGATTTTTTTTTTTTTTCCAAGGCACAGGAAAGTATTTGCACCCTTTGCCCTACTAAATGTTTTAAGTGATTGAACTGTACTAGATCTGCTCTCAGGAGCTTTAGCCTCTGATACTCCAGCTCTGCATCAGCAGACTTTCCTGCTGGAGAGCTGTTAGGAGGCAGACAAAATTTTCTCCTGAGTGGAAAATCTGTTCTGCCAAAGATGGAGTCCTCTGTTTGAACTGTCTGAAGGTCCTGCATTCAGCTGCAGGATCAATATCGTTGAAATTGAGGTTTATGCAAGCCCTCTAAGCTTTGGTAGGATCAGCTTTTGGAGATGTCTGCTGCAGCTTTCCAGCATGACTGTTTTACTGACTGGTTTGTTCAAGCTAATGCTCCTCACTTTTGGTGTAGGATTGTTCTAATTTTGTGTGCTGCTTTACCTGCATAAATCAGGCTTTATTTTCTTTCTGACATAAAGAAGGAGCAGGGCTGGCTGTTTCTCATCAATGAGATCTGGTACAACTACTTGAGGGAGGCCTTGAACCCCGTGTCTGCCAAAAGAGAAGCTCCTGGAGTTCCTTGCAGTTCCTGGGGCTCTGAAAATGGGAGCAATCAAAGCAGCAAACATGTCTGACTTACTCCATATGGCTTTTCTTAGGGGAAATATGCAGGAAGTAACTTGGTTTCATAGTGGGCAAAAAGTGCTACGAGTTGAAGGCTGTTCCCTTTTTCTACTTCTAGTTTTCAATTTTGAAATACCACATGGACTAGCTGTTTACTTTGTACAAGGTCACTCAGAACCTGAGTCGGCATTTTACTGATTTCCCAGCCTCTGCAAATATCAAGGTCAGGCTAGGTTTTTATTACCTTCTTGTAGTAAACTGTGTTTCCTTTCTTGTTGTCTTTTATGTGCATGTTTCTACATTTCCATCAAAATACTGTGCAGTTAGTGTGATCATACTTCACTAGTTCAGCCTGTGTTTACTGTGTGTCTTTTAGAAATGTAACTGGAACTAGCAAGAGCACAAGAGAAGAAATACCTACACAGACTTGCAGCTAGATGAATTAACATTCACTAATTGTGGCACTCTGAAGTTACTGGGGTTATGGAGATGTGTATTATTACACTGTGCAGTTTGTACAATCCAAGGTGGACTTTGCTCTTGCAAGTTGAATTTCAGTTCTGTGAATGAAAGACTTGGTTCTTCCTAATACTCTTAACAAGCAGGAAACAAGCTTGCCAACTACATGGCTACAAATAAATATATTTAATTTTGTTACAGTTAAGTCAAAGCAGCATCCCATAAGTAAACTCTTTCAGAGTGTGCTCTTGTCTCATTTGATTTTAAATCTAACTAACCTGGCAGAGAGAGTTCTTCAGTTGAGAACAAGACCTTTTCATTAAAATACTCAATAGTAAAAGGCAGTAGTTAATTGTTCATTCATGCCTCTTATTATGTTGAATTGAATTTCCTTTGTTTTTAAAACAAACTGCATTAAGCTGGAGCTCTGATTCATATTCATAATTAAATACAATTGTATTGCAAAAGGGCCATTAGAAATTAGAGAAGCTAAGTGAGGACCAGATTCAAGGAGTTCAAATGTGGTATGTCTTTAAAATACAGTTCAATTGCTTGAAGAAGTTTAAGCTCTGCATTTTTCTTCTCTTGTGGAGGCATTGGTAGACCTTTTAAAAAGTTTGTTTTAGTTTAGGGATGCAGAAAAATTGAATAGCTGAGGACATAGGGTTATTGCAAGGACATCAATGATGTCACCTGTTACTGTCCTTTCTAGAAGTGGGGAATGAGTATTAGAAAAAAAAAAAAAGGTCCTAAGTATTAGTATTACTAGTGACACTTGAAATGGGAAGTCAGAACCAAGCCCTGACAGTTTATATGAGGGAGTAGTTAGCCCATCTTTGCTTAGAAAAACATCACAAACAACAACACAGGTCCCCCAAAAGCAAAAAAGATGCAAATTAAAAACATGTGCTCCCATTACTTAATTACCCTTGCTGTGAAAGCCCATGGAATGTTATATTCCAGGAGTTCTGTTCAGCCAGTCAAAAGGCAAATAATTTTTTTGAGAGGCATCACACTGTGCAGTGGTATGGCTGAAAACCTGAGCCAAAAGGATGTGAGCACTGGGAGAGCTCCTCAGAGAGAGGGTGTCCTTTGATCTGGGCTGGGCCCCCTCCAAGAACAGAAGGAAAATCACTTTTATAATAAGCAAATAACGTCTTGATTATTTTTTCTTGAAGGAAGTCGATTGTGTTGAGTTGCAAGATTCGTGTGACTGCTCAGAACCAGCCCCAGCTCACTGACTCCTTTCAGGGTGGCCACTGATAAGCCAGCACTGAAAGCTCCTGAACAAAGCACTTCCAGTGTGACAAATGCATGGTTTGTTTGTTCTTCATGCACAGAGGTGTTTTACAGATAGCAACAGCAAGGCTTCGAGTTCTCCCCTACTGTTTCACTAAGCAAACTGGGAACCAAAGATTAATTCTGAAAACCCTCTTGTAATTATTATTACTGTCATAATTTTGTTACAGTCTTTCAAGTGGTGAAATTATTGTTTAGAAGTAGTCCTACCAGAGAATGGAACATATGCACAGAACACAGTTGTGCAACCTATTTTTTAATAGTGATTTTATTTCTTTTCCACTAAGTGGAAAAAAACATTCCGGGTCTCACAGGATCAAAGGCTAAGATTTATTTAAGCACTTTGAAAACAAAAGCAATAATGAGTGTTAGGAGGTGGAGATGGTTAAGTTTGGACATTTTTAGATTCCTGCTCATTATAAATGTTTCAGTTTGGTGTATTGGAGGAGGGTGTGTCTGAGCTCTTGCATCATTATTTCTATGCCATTAACAAACAATGTGACTTATCAACATCTAATAAGTACTTCTAATTTGGCAAGCTTGAATAAACTGGAGCCCAGGTGCATTGGCAGAGAAGACCTGTGGCCACTTCTTATTCTTGGAATAGGAGGGGAGTTCCATGGAAGTGCAAATGTGCAGCAGATACAGGAGTTGGAGAAGAGAAATGGGAGAATCTTGTGGTAGATAAAGAGCCTTGACCCAAATAACAGAAAGCTGCTGGAACACAGTGAGAGAGGAGATGGTGTCAGCTGGGGAACAGGGGAAGGTCACATCAAACAAATCAAATCTTGCTCTCTGATAAAGGGGCCACCTTCTGATGCTGCGTCCATCCTATCAATGTTTTAGGAAGGGTGGCAAAAGCAAGTTACCAAGAAGTGTTTAAAAAAAAAAAAAAGGCAAGCTTTCAGTGCTTAGAGAGTTTTTAATGCAGCTGAAAGGAGAGAAATAGTTTATCAAGAAGATGGTTGTGGACTGTGACCAGTACTCTGTGGTTGCACACCCATATGCCAGCCTGGGAAGAGATGAGCTGCTGCTCATGAGGTTTTATCTGTTCAGGAAACTCAAAATGACTTGAAACTTCAGCTGAACAATTTTGGCTTAAAAGTAAACTGTGCAACTTTAATGGGGAAGATGAGTAACTGCTGAAGCAAAATATTATTGCAAGTGGTCACTTCTTCAGATTTTGATGTCAAAGCAAGATGGATTTCAGCAAAAAAATACTTCACTAAGTGTGAATTGCAGAGCTTTCCATAGATGTGACTGTAAGGTTCAGTGTCCTTTGAAATACTTACTGGTCTTTTGGTCCTTCTCTTTAAATCTCCCTGAGAGTGTACATTTGCTTTCTTGTCTAATCTCCAGCCATAAGAACATTTTTAGATTTTTTATTTTGTTACTGCAAAAAAAACCCAAACCAAAAAACAAACAAAAAAAACCCCCAACCCCTCAACAGCCAAGAAACCCCCAGCTATTTGTGGTTGTCCGTACAAAACTTGGGCAAGAAAAATGAGTATTTCAGGTGGAAGAGTTTTAAGAATTCTATTCTTCCTCACCGAGTAATCTTCACTGCATAATTATATAGGCAAGAATTAAGTTCTCCTGACAAGTGTTGCCTTGCTGCTGGCCTGTTGATAGGACTTTGGCCAAGATTTTCTTGTCAGGCCATCTTCTCTCTTAGTCCCTTTATTCTTTTGGCTTTCTCAGCTCCTCGCAGACGTATCTTCGTATGCTGCAGGCTGCCTGCTGGCTCTCACACTGCGCCTTTCTAAAGCCATTCTTTTTAAAGACGGTCCTTTTTTTTAAGTCACTCTTTTTAAAGTCATTTGCAGTCCAGCTCCTGCTTTGGGGTCATTTAGGGGTGCTGGTTGTCTTTGCCTGATTTGATGACGATGCTGTGGAAGTCCTGGCCTGCCGGAATTCAGGAGCAGCAACCCAAGGGACTACAGCCTTCCCTTTTTCCCCGTTGTCCGTGCAAAAAAGAACCTCCTTGAGTCTGAGCATGTGGAGCCCTACTAAACCTGCCTGTTTTATGTGCACCAGGCCAGTTTTGCACCGAGGATGTGGACGAGTGCCAGCTGCAGCCCAATGCCTGCCAGAACGGGGGCACCTGCACCAACCACAACGGGGGCTACGCCTGCGTCTGTGTCAACGGCTGGAGCGGGGACGACTGCAGCAAGAACATCGACGACTGCTTCACTGCCTCCTGTGCCAATGGCTCCACCTGCATCGACAGGGTGGCTTCTTTCTCCTGCATTTGTCCAGAGGGAAAGGCAGGTGAGGGCACTTTAAAGGTGCTCCCTGGGGTTTTAAAAGCAGCGCGTTTATTTTACGCGCTTCGCCACCGAAGCGGGAAGAGCAAGAGGAAAAGCGCCGTCCGTGGGCAAAGATCTGTTAGACCTCTGTAGCCCGGGACAAAGAAGTATTTGTGTCAGGCTAGAAGACAAATTTATTACAGTTTGGGTTGCAAGGAAAGATCTTTTTCTAGCCTTTAAGTGGAATCTGTATTTGCTTGAGAAGTTGCACGAGTGTGGCTTTGTTCTATGCCCCTTATAATAATGGTATTAGTCTAGAAGGCAAATTTAGGTGTTTTTATGTGATTGTGTGAGGAGCTGGGCATCCTCACTGGTACAGTGGCAAATTTTCTGGGTTAGGTTAGATGAAAGTGTACCTCCTAACTACATGGAAATAGAAGTGATCTGCATGTCTGAGTTAAAGTGAGCTTTATGTGCACCTTTTCAGCTGTCAGAAAAATTATCATGCTGATTTGAGAAAAGAGTTAGTTGACTGCTCCAAGGAAGAGATTTTGATAATGGTCAGCCCTTTTGCTGCTTCAAAAGTGCTGGAGACACCTCTAAAGTAACAGAATTTGTTTTTAAATATAGTGTTCTCTAAGTGTGTGATGAATCCCCTCCAGCAGTTCAGAGGCTCAAGCCCGAAAGATATTACACAAGTTTCTAGCTGTGAGAGTCTCTATCTGAAATATGGAATTTGTGTAAAATACAGTCTGACTGCTCCGCCTCTCTGTTGTAATAAACTCTCGGATGCTTCTTCAGGTCTTCTGTGCCACTTGGATGATGCCTGTGTCAGCAATCCGTGCCAGAAAGGTGCTCTGTGTGACACCAACCCTGTGAATGGAAACTACATCTGCACCTGTCCCCAAGGCCATAAGGGAGCAGACTGCACTGAGGATGTGGATGAATGTGCAATGGGTGAGTTTCTGTTTGCTCTCTGTGAGTGCAAGAATATGCATTTTCTCATAGCTTCTCCACGTAAATGGGACTCCTTTCGTGCTCTCCCCCTTCCACGTCAGTGTCTTCAGATGCATTTTGAACCTTGTGTGAGACCTGGGGCAAAGGGCTGAACTGGAATAGTTGTCCATGTTTGAACTGGAATATGAAAAGCAGCGAGATGCTTAACCATTCTTTCCTTGTGCAAGAGGGCTTTAGCCTTGTGTGGGGAGGGCCTGCAAACAGATGTGATGATTAAGCTGTCCCTTAGAGCTGCAGGGTACAATGGAAGCACTGCAGTTCACGTGGGAGCTGCTGCGGCTACGGCCTCGGTAGAAATACATCAAGGCTGTTTGACAGCCAGAATATGGCTGGATCTTTTGAGTGCCTTCCAAGACTGGTGACCACGTGGGCTTTTCAAGCTGTAGTTCTCTGATAGCATGCTGTTGTGTTGTTTTGGGGATTAACTGGACTCTTAGAGACTTACTTACAGTTTTGTGAGTGCTCGTTCATGCTTCTAGAGTGTGATGCGTGAAGGTAATGCCTAACCAGCACTCATGGAAGGGTTGGAAAGAAGCACTTCTTTGAATTTCATTCCTCAGCCTGCCTTGGACAAGAGTGCTGTTCCTTTTTGAAAAAACAAAAAGGACAAGTTTGGTTGTTTTGTGGCATCTTGTCAGCCTCAGGAATGAAGTAAATGTAAGATACGATCTGGAAATAAGGCATTGAAAACATCATTAGTTCTCTAATCTCCGCTAGCTGATACTTTTAGGAACTGTCATTAGTAATATGAAGCAGAGTTACTTCTTTGGTCCCTGATACTGACAACAATCCTTCTTTTTGCCCCTGGCAGGCAAGTAACTGCCTCTGTTTTCTTCAATGGCCTCTCCCCAGAAGGATGAACAGTCTTTCCCCAGTATTACTTGCCAGAAAGGAATGCCCACTGGAAAAGACCCTGGCTAAAAAAGAATGCTGTGGCTTTCCTGCTCTCAGGAGAGGTTTTGACACACATACACACACACACACACACACATATGTATGTATGTACTTTTCTTGCAGCAAACAGCAACCCGTGTGAACACGCCGGGAAATGCGTCAACACAGAGGGCTCTTTCCACTGTGAGTGTTTGAAGGGCTACACAGGACCTCGCTGCGAGATGGACATCAATGAGTGCCACTCAAACCCGTGCCAGAACGATGCCACCTGCCTGGATAAAATTGGAGGGTTCACCTGTCTCTGTATGCCAGGTGAGGGGAGTTTGTGACACAGGCGGGACTTCCAGCAAAGGGAGGAACCAGAGCTCAGGGAGGGCTGCCAGCTCTGCTGGGGTGGAACACAGAGCTGCAAAGGGGGTGAGGGAGAGCCTGCTGTGGTGGCACCAGCCAGGAGGACCTGGCATTTGTGTGTGGGAGGGAGAAAGCAATTAGAGGGCTGAGAAAGGAACTGACCTCTGCATCAGCGAAGGAAATTAGCTTTCTGAGCTGAGTATGTGTGAACTTGCTTGTTACTATACCTGGTAAAATGCATGTGCAGAGTCGTGTCTTTGTGAAAGCAGAGCAAGTGCAACCTTTAGAAGAGTGGCTGTGCTTTGAGGTATGCACATGATGATTTTGGTTCATGATGTTCGGGGTTTTTCTTTGCTTAAAATACCACAAATAATGCAGGCTCCCATTGAACTGAGAAAGTCACTGTAAAAAAAGCTACCTGATTGAAATTGTGCTTGTAAAATTTGTATGGCCAATGTAACCGATGACCAGTGTTAGTCTTCTGTTTTGCACTCTGATAGAAAGGGGTGAAAAAAGAAAAGGATGCAAGTTGCCAGTTGCACATATAAATATAAATTGTGACCCCTGCAGGTGATCAGCTGATACCATGACAGTTACAATGAATTTTTATTAATATATATTCTGCTTTGAAAGGTGGAACGCTAGTTCCAAGTTTTTCACCCTTCTTGTTTTTCTTGTGCTCTGCTATTAGCTAAAAGCCCTTGAGCTAAAACTATCTGTTCTGGTTGTTTATATTGATTATTTACAAAATAATTAACATAATCCCTTCTCAAGTGGAAGAAAATATTAGATGTGAATTCAGCACAGACTTCTGCTATTGCTGATTAGGTGAGCATCTTCAGCAGCAGTGTAACTACACATTCAGCATCCCTTTTTAACCTCTGGTGTATATCCTTACCTCATAGTTTCTGTGCAGACTGCAAACTTGCAATGAAACTCTGCTTAGACTTTCAGCACTGGTATAAGAGGCAGTTACACTCTCAAGGGCACTTTCTACAGCCTTCATTCACCTCTTCTTATTTATTTTCATTTTTTAACAGGTTTTAAAGGAGTTCACTGTGAAGAAGATATAGATGAATGTCTAAGTAATCCCTGTGTGAACAATGGAGTGTGTCTTGACAAAGTCAACCGCTTCCTCTGTGTGTGTCCTCCTGGTGAGTTCTTATTTCTGGAAGCTTTTCCTGCTTCACCCTACCAAGAACTGCACAGGTGTTGTGGGGGATATGTTTCTTGTGAGTTTCTGTTGTTCTTGGGGCAGCACCTGTTTGAGTGAGTTCCAGTTGCTATTAAATCAGAATAGTCCCATGTTGGTTGCAGTAATATTGTGCCTGTAACTGGGTGAGCATTGAGAAACACAGTTGGACACCTCATCTAAAAGGGTAGTTGGCAACATGAGCTTCTGTTCTTGTGGAAATTATAGTGACATTCACAGCACACTTTAAAGATCAGACCCTCTGCATGCTTTTTGTCTTTTGCTGAGTTTTCTGGGCAGAAGTTGGTTTTGCATCAGTATAGTTTATGCTGCTTGCATGAGGAGGGAGATGAATTGGGCTCCACTAGAAAAGGAAAAGAGCTGAGCAGAGGGATCAATGTTAGCTGTAGAATGAGCATCACTTGTTTTCTTCACAGTTTACAAAAAAATTTGAGTTTAGAGATACATGACAAAAGCCTGCTCTGCATCCCCTCTTACTGACTAATAACATTCAGGCTCTTGCTTTGGTTCCTTCCTCCAAGAAGAGTTCCTGATGTTTTTTAATTTTTTTTCTTGAAGTGCCCAAGGACCTGTATCACCTTACATCACCTGTCAATACTTTGTTAACTATTTCAACAACTGTCTGGAAAGTTCCAGTGCTGTGTTTTGTACCACACTCCGTACTGCTGTAGTAATTCTAGTCTGAAGGCTGTAGTGATGTACCCGCTGTTATTTTATTATTTGCTACTTGCTTTGATTGCCTCAAAGATTTTTACTGGTGGGCTCTCAGTTTTACAGGCAGGCATATACTGTCCAGTGGTGGACACCACTTGAGTTCCATCTGCTTTATTTCTTGATGACTTGGCCATCTCAGTTTTCAAGCTTGAGGCTCCTTTGACCTGGAAGACAGAACCTCTGGGGGCTGGGTTGGACGAGGAGCCAATCCACCCAGGGTGTGGTGTGTTAATGATAATGCCATTGAATGTTGCTCTGCTGAGCTTGTATTTGAGGATTCTCTAATAGGTAATTCCTGACAGTGCAGCAGACTAGAGGAACCCCAGGTGATTTCTGGATTTCCACCTGTTTTTGTGCCTTCCAGGGTTCAGTGGTGCCGTGTGCCAGATCGACATAGACGACTGTTCCAGCACGCCGTGTCTCAATGGGGCCAAATGCATTGACCACCCCAACGGCTACGAGTGCCAGTGTGCCACAGGTCAGTCTTGTGTTCTGATCCCCTGGGTGGAGGGAAGATGCAGCCTAAGTACATGAAAGGCTGGTCACAAAGATGTCAGTGGTTTTTCTTCCTTTCTCTGAAATGCTGCTCGTTTGTTGAGAAGCTTTGTCTACTCCTTTGGGCAGGGAGTAGTATTTAAGTAGAGAAAGCCTTTCACTGGTGGCAGTTAAGTTCACAATGAGTGGGAGTTCTGGCGTCCCTCTTTCAGCACCATCTTCTGCTTCCCAAAAGGTGACAGCTTCTCCTGTATTAATTGTGGAATCCACATATGGAAAAGCATCATTGTGAAGGCTCTTACCTGTGGCTTACCTTCCGTTCTCCCAAGTCAGATTATGTCATGTGCAGTTGAAAAGCAAGAGATGGACAGAGCAGTGCTACTGTGCATTCTGATTTCTGTTTCTTCAGGCTATTTTATGTCAAAAGGCTAAGACTGAAATGCAGTAACAGTTGTGGAAGGAATACCACTCAGGAGCTGCCTGCCAGAGAGCAGCTGAAATGATTTGTCAGGTATCACACAGAAATTTTGATAGAGCTGTGGCCAGAACTCAGGTGGTGTTTTTAATGCCTGGTGAATTACATATTTAGAAGCGTCAGGTTTAATTACAGGATTTTCTTATCTTCAGACCTCCAGGGGTGATGTAGATATGTTTTTATCTTCATTTTTACATCTGGTCAAATAAGAGGGTTCAGAGCTGTTATATTCTTACTCTCAGTAAGGACCTACTCTTGGTTGCTTTCAGTTAATGGTGCCTGATACACTGCTCATGATACAGATTCAGGTATGAAATGCCTTGGCTTTAGCTCTTCCGTTAGGGAAGAAGCTGAACAATTCCTGGAGCTATCTTAGTCCCAGTAATGTGCAGTGAGGTTGGTTAGGTTTATGTGCAACTTCTCTTGTTTTGAATTGTTCTAGTAATTGCAAGTAAGTAAGTAAGACAAATTTGCCTTCACTGCACAGAATGTAGCAGAGATTAGCCTTAAGATAGCCTGTCTTTTCAGCCACATGGTCTCCACCATTCCCAAACTTCTGAAGAAGCCTTGAATTTGTTGGAAGGAGGAGAATACAGTAGTTCTGACCAGGAGAGGAATAATTACTGTGGTCAGAATTTTCCTTTTGATTACTTCATGTGACAAACCAAGCGGACACTTGCAAAAAGAAGGAAAAGCTCAAATCTTCTCCAGACTTGGAAACTGTTTTAGTCTTTCTAAAGCTGGTGTGTGTTCTGGTTGCTTTCATTCACTGAGAGTGCAGAGCTTATCAGGCCTGTGAGGATTTTGGCTCATGTAGAGGAGGACAATGGGGAGAGCTGTGCCTTGTAATGCAGGTTCTGAATTTGACACTAAAACTGCATAAATCACCTCAATCCAGAATTTCTAGGTTTCCCACCTGAGGAGGGAAGGCAACTGTTTCCATGAAGGCAAATGATGTATGGAGCATTTTCAAGGTGAAAGCAACCAAATGCATGTTACTGAAGCAACAGCTCTTAGTAGAACCCTTGGTTAAACCTTGGACTGAAAATGGAAGAGGGACTCAGTATTAGGGCTGTTTTCCATCCTGTCTGAAGGATTTTCATGTTCAATATTCAAATGTTTTTTTCTTAAAGAGTCTAACTCTTGTCTGCAAAGAGAGAAATAATTTTTTTGGTGAGGTATGTTCAGTTAAGAGATCCAGAAATATTCCTGATCTATAAGTGGCTTAGTTGAGCTACGATAGCAGGCAAGGTAGTGACTTTTGAATGAACATGTGCTAAGTATTATATTTAATATTGACAGCCTGAAATGTATAAGACTGACATGTGGAATTCTTCATGGGGGCAGGTCAGTTACTGGACAATAATGTTTGAGATTGCTCTTGCTCTGTTAATCTCATAATATGAGTGATGTGTTCCCTGAGTGGTAATCACTGGCTGCCAACGTGATTGAAAACTGCAAAATGTTTGGCCAAATGCTGTACAGATAGCTCTATTTACTGCTTGCTTTTTGTCTTTTCTTTCCCTTCTGGCATTATTCCACTTCTCCTTCCCAGTGGTAGATCATGGCTTTTCTTTTCTTGAGTTGTTTCAGGTTTTCCCTCTTTTATTTGCCTCTGCTCTCTTTTTTTTTTTTTTTCCCCTCCCCCTCTGCCACCGTTTGTCCCCTTATCGGTTTGTTTTTCCTCCTTCCCTAACATCTTTTTATATCCATCTCTCTAACTAGCTTCCCTTCCCTCTCCCCACCCACTTCCACACCCATTCATCCAAGCATACGTTCGCAGAACTTGGAAATGTTAGCCGTCACCTGGTATGTTTGACCACAGAAATAACCACAAACCTGTATGAAAAATGGGGAGCCTCTTATCCACTTATAATACTCAGGTGAGAACCACTCTTCAGCTGTTGAAATTCCCTGCAGCTTGGTTTGTATCAGTTTCCAGTTGGTGTCTTGAAATTTGAAGTTCTGCCTGCCTGATTTTCTGTTGCTGGAAGGGCAGCATGAGCTGTTGCTCCAAGACCTCAGCTCTGAAAAAGCATTTATTTGAAATTGTCCCCATCTCATAGAGCTCTGCTCCATCATGGAAAGCAGGGCTCTTGAGGAAGTTTTCTGCTGCTCTTAGCTTCCTTGAACCATTTAGCCCTTGTTGTGCATAGATTCTGTCCTTCTCTGTTGCTCAGGATGTTTCCCAGCTGAAGCAGAATGAAACAGGCCAAACTGCTGCTTGTTTCATTGCTCCTAACCGAGAGGTTGCATGCAGCCTTCAATTAATTTGCAGTTGGTGCTCGATTGCAGTCGTTGAAAAGTTTCCCAGTGAAAGAGGCAAGGAACTTTCTGTCAAGCAGAGCTGCAGAAGCTTTGACATGAGCCAAGAGAGTTCCCTTGGGAAGGTTTCAGCAGCATCTTTGCCGTAATTTCTCATTCTAACAAGGTCAGCCCCACTCTGTCCCCCATTATTGTGTAGAGGAAATAATGGCAGGAGTGTGCCTTAAGATAGTTTATACTAATGAAGGCAAACATTTCTGATGGAGGTTTACATGTTTCCTCTCATGGTTACTGTTCCAAATAACCTGAAGGTGACCACTTCCAGTGCCAGGGTTCTCCATGCATGATGTTGTTCTGTAATGCTGTGAACAGTGGAGAGTGTTGTGTTCCAGGGCTGGGAATGCAGTTGAGGTGCCCAGTTACCCTTTGTGCTCTCTTCCACTTCGCTGATTTCCTGATACAATTCTTTCTATTACCTGCATTATACTCACTGCAGCATCCTACCAGTTAACTCCTTCCTTACTCCTGCCCACCGTTTTTCCCCAGGTTTTACTGGCCTTCTGTGTGAGGAGAACATCAACAACTGTGACCCCGACCCTTGCCACCACGGGGAGTGCCAGGATGGCATTGACTCCTACACGTGTGTCTGCAATCCTGGCTACATGGGTGCCATATGCAGCGAGCAGATAGACGAGTGCCACAGCAATCCTTGCCTCCACCAAGGGCGCTGCATCGACCTGGTCAATGGCTACCAGTGCAACTGCTTGCTGGGCACCTCAGGTATGTCAAACACCAGGTTTGGAAAGCTTGGATTCAGTGATTTCTTATGTGTGCTCTGGTGCGTGCTGAATTTGAGACAGATTGTGGTGTGAGAGTATCATTTTCACGTTGCTTTTCCTTGCTGAGCTTTGGTGTGTTTGTGTGGATTGCCTAACCCTCCCTGGTACTGCAACTGGGCTTGGGGGAATTTGCTTCCTCTTTACTCCAAAAAAAATCAGGAATCAGGCATGCAGGAGAACTAGGCATGGTGTTCAAAATGTTTATTCCTTTGTTTAAATATTTAGTACCAGTTCAGGGTCATATTCAGTCAGCACCCAGTGGCTCGGGTGACGTTCCTTGGTGTTGCAGTGCTTCTGCACCATCACCTTTGGAAGTTACCCCCCAGCGTGACTTTGAAGCAGGTGGGATTCTCAATTCGGCTATTTTGGGGAAATAGTTTTGCTGCCTACTTTGTAACATTTACCCTCCTTATTCCTGTAACTCCTTTTTTTTTTTTTTTTTTCCTTTTAATCCAGGAGTAAACTGTGAAAATAACTTTGACGACTGTGCCAGTAACCCGTGCATTCATGGGGACTGCATTGATGGCATCAATCGCTACAACTGTGCCTGCAAACCTGGATTTACAGGTAAAGTCAGCTACCCAAGAGCTCTGAATTGTTCTGAAGATAGTTATCCAAGTAAGCCAGGGAAGCTGTTCTTTGCATACTGACTGCAAAGGGATTCAGTTGGTATCTCAGTAAATCCTTCTAATCTTTGGATCTTAGCATCTTACGTTACAGCCAGTTCTACCAAGCAGAAAAATGGCCCAATCTGTGCTGTGAAATGCCATTCTTGTTAGGTAATTAAGTCCAATTCATGGTTCTTGGTTTTATAACAAATAAACCCACGTGACTTTGGTTTATTATTTACAGCCTCTTTCCAGGGACTGAGAGATTGTGGACAATATGGAGAGGTGTTTGATTAGACACTACCTTGGGCTTTGACCATAAATAGTGTTTCTATTTCTGTGAAATCAAAGCATTAACCTGGTGTTTTCATGAGTTGCTTCCCACTCTGAAGCCTCCAGATGAATAACCTGACTTTTTTCAGTACTTCTCTTTCATAGCATGGTTTGTTCTGTTTTCTTTTTAAACTCCAAAATTTCTTTGGTACAGTAAAAATGGGGCTGAAAAAAGAAGTCGTTAGACACCTCTGGATACTTGTTTAGAACTGCGAGTCAACATCAGGACTATTTCTGATGACTGAAGCACATCTCACCACTGTGTAGAAGGGACCTTGTGTTTTGAGCCATGTAGGGTAACACAAAATAATTATTGTGAGGCAGTTGGTACTGTTTATTACAGTTTTCTCATCACGTTTGTTACTGTTTATTACTGAATGATTCTAATTAGAATAGATCTGAAATGCATTAGAAAGAGCACTAAAAGCTTTCATGTGTCTTGTGCTTTTTTCTTGGCATCTTTCTAAATTTCTGATGTTCCTTCCTTCCTTCCTATGGCTCTGGCATGGTGGTACTCTTTAGTCCCCAGAATAAGATGAGGGATGATGCTGATCACTCGTGCCTTCCACTCCTCTATGTTGCTGGCACTCCATATTTGTTATCCTGATGGATTTCTTACTGTTACCCTGTTAAAATGATCCAGTGATGTGATGAATTGACATATTCCGGTCTTTAAGGAGCTGACTCGCGTGGGGTTTTGCTACTTTGTCATTTCCTTACGTTAAAAATGCTTTCAGCTCACTGCATCGTTCACTCTGTGTAGCTTTCCAGCCTCACAGTGGCCTTTTGGTCACTGCTTCAAGGATCTTGCAGTCGTAATCAGAGGCAGGCAGAACAGGAAACGGTGCTTTTTAGAGCCCCCTTTGCGCAATAAACCGCAAGAACTGTATTTACTGCAGACATTTGGGCAGCCTTGGTTGTTCAAAGGGGTAGGTACTTCAAAGCACAGGAGCAGGGCTATGACAAGTGGAGCTCAAGAGGTTTGTTGCAAGCACGATACAGCTGAGTGGTTTTTGCTTTCCTAATCAGTATCAACGGGTGATTTTTAGTGGAGGTTCTGGAATGGTTTGTAAATACTTGCCGAGTGTCCGGTGCTGTTTTCCAGGCACAGGGGAAAAGTGCTGCATCTCTCTTGGCTTGAGTTAAAGCACGTGAGCTCCATGCTGCTGCCTTGGCTTCCCTGAGCTGTGTCTCAGTGCGTGTTCCTGCAGAGATGCACAGCAAACACTCTTCTGAGAAATGCTGTTTTCCCTCTCTAGGCCCCCGCTGCAACACGGACATCGACGAGTGCACGTCCAGCCCCTGCCACAACGGTGGCACCTGTATAAATGAGGTGAATGGCTTTAGGTGTGTGTGCCCCGAGGGTTTCCACCATCCCCACTGCCAGTCCCAGGCTGATGGCTGCCTCAGCAACCCCTGTGTGCATGGCAACTGCACACACATTGCCACAGGGTAAGGACTCGCTCAACTCCCTGTGTTCTTGTGCCTTGCTTTGTCCAAACTTCTGGTTTTTCTCTAATTTCTCAGTTTAGGATCCCGATTTAGCTGATTTTTATCACAGGAAGGTGTAGACCTTCATTCACCTGGTGTTTCAACAGAGGTTTTTCTGTCCTGCCTTGTTGTTTGCTGGTTTTGCATGGGCATGTAGTGCGGGGTGTACTGCCACCATCAAGGGCAAGGGTTTGGTGATTCTAATGCAATTAAAGTAAAGCAATGGTTCCAAATTAAACCTTTGGGGAGCAGCAGCAATCTATTCCATCAAAACCAAAAGCACTGAGCATAGGGATTATCTTTATTGGCCAGTGCTGTTCTTCCTAAGCAAACAGTGTTTCAAGGAGCAGGCTGACAACTTTTGCACTAGGGATGGATATTTGACCCAGGACACTTCGTCCATGGCTGAGATTTTGTCAGCTTTACTTATGCTGTTACGTGTCTGAGAAATGAAAGGAAAATTATCTCTGGCTATTTCAATGGCAGTAGTTGCTTCTGAGTCTTCCCATCCAGGAAGGCCAAATGCTGATTTTGGGAGTCCTAAATCAGACTTCTTTTTGGTAATGGTAAGACTGGGGATGTTTTCTTTGTGGAGATTCTAAATTGTGCATGGAATAGTCTTCCAAATATGTGCTGCATCCTGGGAATTGTTGTCAGCACTTGGGCAAGGAAGTGATTTACTGCTGCAGGTAGCTCTGTAGGGCAGGATGCAGTGCTTTCCCTGGAGCTGGCAGGAAGGCTGCCTTTATTGCTAATTCAGCCTCCTTATAAGCTTGGAAAACAGATTTTTTTGTTCATCTTGTCTGTCATCTGTCACTGTGCATTTATACCCAGGCACACCTCACACCAGGTGAAAGAAGCTGTGTTTGCAGGGCAGGGGGAGAGGCCAGTGTGTGTTGTGTGGTCTGAGTCCAGCATGATTCACCAAGCCCTTGGTTCTACGTTGTGTGGGTGGGGTGTGCTCTACTCCGGATTTTGAAACGTGATGGAGAAGATTGCTCCTGCTCCCAGCCAGCTGTTTTCATTTGAAACAACCATTTGGTATTAAATCAGTCTAGTTATCTTTGGAGCCTATTGTTCCCCTCCACTTTTTTTTTAAATTTTTTTTTTCCTCTGTTTGAATATGTTGAGATGGTCTTATCAAAGCACAAACATGTTGCTGGTTGACTGAACACTTTGTGAAAACTGTAACGAGGGGAGTGTGGTTTTAAGGGAGGGTTTATTTTCAGTGTTTTCAAAACTATACAGCTGGGATAAGCAATCTAAAGTAACTTAGGGCTCTTCTGGTTTTCTCTCCAAAACTTATCTGCAGGAGAAACCTGTAGAGGAGTTACTTCAGAATGCTCTAAAATTACTGCTGTTTTTGCCTTTCAAGGTACAAGTGTGTCTGTGACCCAGGCTGGATAGGAGATTACTGTTCAACAGAAGGGAATGAATGTAAATCAAACCCATGCCAGAATGGAGGAACTTGTGAGGATCTGTTGAATGGATACAGATGTACCTGTAGAAAAGGATTCAAAGGTGAAAATTCAGAGAGAAGTTTGTTATCTTTTTCCTTTTTACTTCATTGCACCTTTTGTGTCATTTCTTTTCACTAAACTTCATGGAAATAGTAATCAAGATGGGAAATGCCATGGTGGTATGAAGTTAAATGACAGTTCCTGTAGACATGATGCAGTATTAGAATACTTAGCAAGGGCTTGTCTAAGCCTTGTTTGGATTCATTAAGAAATGTCCTGTTGGACAGGACATTGGGAAGCTTAGCCTAATTTTCTTTGTAAATTGTGAAATTTACATAAATGCACTGGAAAGTGGAGGGGCATTAAACTCAAAATGACCGTGGCTGCTTCTACACTGAGCCCATGGGGAGTGCTCTGCTCTCCTTTTCCTTCTGCTGAGATTTTTCAAAATGTGGCAGTGCTGTCCACTGCTGTGTGGGATAACTTGTATGAGTTACAGCCTCTTTGTTCACTCTTCCAAGAAGCACCAAGTTCTTAGCAGCACATTCTTCTGCTTTTTCCCCCCACTCTGCTCTCCAGGTGTGAACTGCCAGGTAGTGGTTTCTCCTTGTTCCCCTAATCCTTGTGAGAACTCGGGCATCTGCCAAGAATCTCCTGACTCTGAAGGCTACACCTGCCAGTGTGCCCCTGGCTGGGAAGGTAACGTGGATGGGGAACGTGCTGTGCCTTCAGTACTGGCACTGAGCCTCTCGGCCATTGCTTTGGGAAGGGTCTCACCCTTGGACTCTGCACGTTTCAGGGGAAAGATGCACGGTGGATATTGATGAGTGTCTCTCCAAGCCCTGCAAAAACCATGCCCTGTGCCACAACATCCAGGGCAGTTACCTGTGTGAGTGCCGGCCTGGCTTCACGGGAGGGGACTGCGACAGTAACATCGACGACTGCCTGTCAAGTGGGTATCACCACGTTGCTCACCACAATTCTCCCACTTTTTCCTAAAAACAATTTTGCTGACTGCTGGTTGACAGATTCTGATTATAATCTCTTGTCAAAAGGAAAAAAAAAAAAACAAAACCACAAAACAAAAAAAACCCCCCACAACCCAAATTTTAGCTTTGTGATGTTTGAGGCAGCCAAAATCCATCATGCTGGGCTGCTAGAAATGGAGCACAGTGTCCTAACTGATTGCAGTTGTTGTTCCCAGATCCTTAGCTTGGAAAGTTTACATACTTTAATAAGAAGCACTGTTAAATGCAAAATTGTATTTGCCTGAGATTTTAATACATCAAGTTAAAGTGCCACTGCAGGGCTTACCTGTATTTCAGTGTTAAGTTTGATTGAGGTGTGGTGGGAATCTGAGATATAGCAGTCCTTCCTGAAATGTCTGCCCTACATTAATGTTCTGGGAAGAGTGGTTCCTGTTGCAGTTCCAGTTAATCCATATTTTAGAACAAATTAAGCAGCAGGAAGGCCCTCTGTTCTGGAATAGGTATCAGTTGCAGGAGGGTAGCCCTTACACTGATGTGTACTGAAATGGCTCAAATTGCAAGAAAACAAGTATTAATTTCATGTCCTTGACGCTGCTGTTTACAAGGGAAATCAAATACATAGTAGCTTCTTTTTCTTACTGGGCATATTCTATAGAATCATCAGATAAAATCAGAGTCTCCTGAGAAATGTCACGTGTTTAAAAGTTCATCTGTTACTATTTGAAAAGTGCTTTATCAAACTTTGGAGGAGTTCACAATGCTGTAATTCTTAGATTAGTCTGGTCTTTAAAAAAAACCCCAGCTGAACAAAATGAATGAAAAACCCCAAAACAACCACCCCAAAACCAACCAACCAAAAAAAAAAAAAAAAAAACCAAACCACCAATCCCCTATTTTTTACTATCAGCTTAAAACCAAAATGGAGTTCTGAAGACTTTAGGCGTGAACTTAGCACACTGTGTTTTGCATTGGAGGGAAAAAAAATAAATGTAAATTCATGACTGCTTTAGAGAAGGATCCAAACAAGTCTGTTAGCAAAAGCTACCGTGGGAGCCCCCAAAGCAGCACTGCTCAAAGAACTGCTGAGATGTCTGGCTCAGCCTGAGCTTTTGATTCCTTCTTTCGGAGCCAGCAGGTACGGCACAAAAAGCACCTCCCTGCAGTGACCCAGAGCTTTGCTTACTGAAGCCAACAAAATCATTGCCTGTCCTGTTGGTTTTTGTGGGGGTGTCTGAAGATAAAGAGATGTTTTCCAAGTGTTCATCTTTCTCGAACAGCTGGGACATCGCTCTCCCCTCCTCCCTAAGCGTTCTGAGAGCTGTGAGATTTCACCTCGTGTTGTCTTAGGCAGCACACCCATGAGGCTGAAGAAGCATTTCACATTACTGCCACAGCTGATTTCACTTAGCATAACAAAACCCTGCCATGCATTGAGCCAAATGTCTTTAATCTATGAAGCAAACAAACCCTCCAACAACAGGAACTTATTGAAAAGTTGATAGCCGGGTCTCCTTTTTCTGTCAGTAAATGTGTGGCACAGAGAATTAATGCACAGCTTTTGGCTTCACTCATACATGGCTGACTGCCACAGACACAACATTTTATAGCTGCCAGGGGTCTTGCTTTGAGTGTGCTTTTTCTCTGCAGTAGTCAAATGACCTTTAAATGGATGCAGGTGTGTCTCATAATACACATTTTTAACAAGTGAGCATATTTCTCAGTCAATAAATGAGCTTCAATTACCTTTCACATTTCTTTTCTTCATTTCCCAGTAAACAGAATTATCTTGTGCTTATGATAAACTGCAAAGTTTTGGTGGAGTCTGTTTGCATTTTCAAGTTCATATTTTAGTACTTAAAGGTAGTCTTAAATCCAAAAAAAGGCTCTGTAACCCATGTTTCAACTCCCTTGCTTTCTCCCTTTTTCCTGCCCCCTCCCAGCTTCCCTCTCTGCCTTCATATATAAAGCTTTTGCTCTGTGGAATGCAGGGTAGAAAAGGAATCTGGCTTCAGGAATGTGGGTCTTAAATCCAGAAGTGTAAGGAGAAAAGCAGGAAGAAATCACTGAATGGCTGAAATCTTTCAGGCAGATTGGTACTTGTGGAAGCAGAGGGACTACAGTAGTAGGAGGTGGCTTAGACCAAAAAACAGTGGTATGGAAGTAGCAAGAGCATGGCAGGGATAAAGAAAATATCAAGAAATGCAGTGATTGAGGAGAATCCAAGGTGGTGTATGAGTTTGTGAGCTTTTCTGCCAGCCTTTCCCCAGTCAGTCTGTGATGCTGGGAAAAATGTCAAGTGCTCAGTAATGCATAACTGCTCATACATGTGCTAATATACACATACACATTTGATTTGGCTGGACTGCTTTCATGCTGAAAATTAGGCACACAAGTTCTTGCTTGTGTTAAGCAGGGTCTGGAAAAGAGAGAATGCGCCGAGTTCTCTTATGAACAAAACTTGGTCAGGAAGAAGCAGCAGTTGCTGCTCTGTTTTTATTGTATCAGTAAGATCTGTCACAAAAGCAGCATTTGAATTTCAAACCAAGAGGCTGTGGGTTTTGGTTGAACAAATTCCAGCAGAGAAATCTTTAGGCCCTGAAGGTTGGCCTTGATCCACACCTTCCTGTGAATTTGTTACTGATAATGCTGTGCAGTTACCTGTTCCTTAAAGTGGCTCAGAAAAACTTGTCAGTACTCTGTCACACCCTGGGCTGTGTGACACCTTTTTTTTTTTTTTTTTCCCCCCCCACAAAATCAACTCCTCTAGGCCTGGTCCTCTGCTATTACCCACCTTAACACTCACTGTGATGCTTCTTAGATCCCTGCCAGAACGGAGCCTCGTGCGTGGATGGGATCAACTCCTTCTCGTGCCTCTGCCTGCCTGGCTTTCACGGGGACAAATGTCAGACAGACACCAACGAGTGTCTGAGTGAGCCCTGCAGGAATGGGGGCACCTGCACCCACTTTGTCAACAGCTACACCTGCAAGTGCCCGCCAGGCTTCGAGGGAACCAACTGCGAGAACAACATCGCCGAGTGCACTGAGAGGTGAGGCACCTCCCCACTCTCCGGGTGCTCCTGCCCTCCAGCCAGTCCTGCTCCAGAAGCAGCTTTTAACCAGGGGGATTCTCTTTTCCTGCCATTTCTCATGAGTATGTGGTTCTTGTAAGGGCAGCTGGCTTAGCTGAAAGGCAGTTGCCTGGTCCTCCGTTCTTCTAATATTCTGCTAACGGTTCCATTACGGGGTGAACGTGACAGTGTTTAACAGGAGTTAAAACAGAGATGCTAGCTCGTTGAGATATAAATAATTTGTATTTTTATAAGGCAATTAGAAATTATTTTTATAATTTATATTTTTAATAATTCATTTTTTAAAATATATTTTTTTATTATCACATAGCGGAGGGGAAATAATTGGTTGTGAATGTCTACAAAAGCAGCAAAAATGGAAGCAATGGCTGACTCTTAGAAAGGCAGCAAAAATAAATTAGTCCCGAGTTGTTGTCAACAAATACTGTGAAGAAGCAACCAGGAGAAACACTGAATCCACTAAATTCTGTACTGGAAAGATTTAATCATCAGAGATCTTTTAATGCACACAAATTGGATATGGTTTAGCAGTGTTGAGATAAAACCTGAGGTAGTTCTAAAGGGGGAGGTGTGATTAAAATGCTCAACAGCTGGTCCTTATATAAATGGTTCATGTGGTAGTTTTAAGAGCTCTTTGAGAGTTAAACATGTGATTCCATCATCTGCCTGCATATTTATTTTAAGCTCAGTTAGGATTGATGTAAGTAACTTCAGATTCTCAACTGGGAAACAATTTCTAACAATTTTTTGGAAACTTGCAATGGTTAAAAAAATAATTAAGAAGTAGTCTGTCCTAGTCTAGTTACCAGAGACAAATTGTGCAAACTCATGGTTTTCTTATGTATTTTCTGCACAAATAGAAAAAGTCTTTCCTACCTTTTATAAAATTGCATTTGAGGAGGAGGTATTTTAATATCTTTTTCTTAAGAACAGGATTGTGTCACTGATGAGGGTGTGTTCAATTTGCACAACAGTTGTTTAACCGAGTGAAGTATGCTGGGTGTTTTAGCAGAACTCCTGGCTCTTCCTTGAGGTTCATCCTGTTTTTGTTATCAGTCAGGACAGGAACCAGTCTTGCAGGTATGAATTAAGGATGTAGCAATTTTCAGTGCTCTGCCAAGCTAAACCAGTCACACCTTCTCCACCAAAATTACTGAGCTGTGCATAAGAGCACTGTGGTGGTTGGCTAATTTGAATTTGGGTCAAATGATTCTTCCTTGTGCTGTGTGAGAAGCTGCCTGTGAGAGAGTGCCCTCTCCTTTTGGTGCCTGGTTTTAGTGAAACACACCAAGTGATTGGCAGTTCCTCTGTCTTCCCTGCTTTGCCATGAGTGTAGACAGCAGTTTGTTCTCCCTGTAAAACAAAATTCAGCCCCCAAGACAGAGGAACTTCTCTGATAGACAGTTTAATGTTTGATAAGTAGGTTAATGTTGACACCTCTCCCGTAATCACAGTCAGAATTTTGATATTTAAAACCTGCTTCCCTGCACTGTGAGTCAGTGGCTTCTCTCATGGAAATACCCTTTGACAGTGCACACAGCAGATAGCAGGCACGAATTTGGTTTGTGTAATTTATCAAAGTGATTATCTCAAGTCTGATCTAGGGTTATTCTCAGAGGAGCAGGAGTTCCCTTTACAAGGAAAACGGAGTCGATTTTGCATGAGGCATCAATTCTCCAAAATTTCCCAGTCACTTCTCCCTAGGACACCTAATCTGACAGAATTTCTTATGATCAGAAGATTGGGGGGGAGGGGGATAATTCCTTTGATCTGGATTCTGCCAGGGCATGTATGAGTAGTTTTACAAATCAGGAATTAAGATTCTCATGAGAAGACGAGGAAGGGGTTTAGCAACACCAATACTTTCACATAATTTCAGTGAAGAACATGCTTGTGCTTTGCATGTTGTATGAACTTTTTCCTTGAGAAACAGTACCTCTGACTCCTTTGAAGATCTTAAAAAAAGGCAAATTGTTTTGTTTCTCATAATTTGTAATACAATTGTAATTTGTAATAAAATGTATCAGTTTGAGCAAGCCTCAAGTACCTTGAGGTACTGTTAGCAGTCACATTGAAGCTGGGAAGATTTCATTAAATAAGTTACATCCATCACTAATGACTCATTAAAAGCCTGCTTTACTTTCTTGGTCTGCTGAGGTAAAAGTGAGCTGGAATCCCCTAGGATTGCTGTTTCCTGATTTGTGCTTCTTCAGCCAGAAATTATCAGTGGCCAGAAGATCCTGTTACCTGTTTTTCTCCCTTATTTCAGCCATGTTTATGTTCTCTTTTGTCTGTGAGCTAATTGCCTTTTGTCTCAGCTTACCTTTCTTCCCCCTCCCTTGCAGCTCCTGTTTCAATGGAGGCACCTGCGTGGATGGAATCAATTCCTTCACCTGCCAGTGTCCCCTGGGGTTTACAGGACCCTTCTGCCTCACAGAAATCAATGAGTGTGACTCCCATCCTTGCCTGAACAGGGGCACCTGTGTGGACAGCCTGGGCACATACAGGTGTATTTGTCCCTTGGGCTACACTGGCAAGAACTGCAAGGTGGGTGACTTTTTGTGGCATTGTTGTTTGAGCTGTCCAGCAGAAAAGGTGACTGGGAGAGATGTGAGGTGCCAAACATGGCTGAGCTCTTATTCCCTCAGTCCTGGTAAGGGATGTTTGGCCCATTGGGTGCTCCTGTTCAAAACTGGAAATCACAGAATGGGCTGGAAGAGACCTTAGAGATCATCCAGTTCCAACCCCTTTTTATTTGCAAGGAGGAGAAAAGTGGTTATTTATGAGAACAGGTGTCACTGGAACTTTCTGGATTAGTTTTCTTAAATGAAAACCAGCTGTTAGCCTTGAAAATGGCTGCATTTCATTCAAAGCATAAAATTGTCCTGATTGAAGACAGAGTCCTGTATTTAAAGAAAAAAACCCCAGCAAACCAACAAACAAGCACAGAACAAAAAGCAGAATATCAGTCTGAATAGCAGGATTTAGATTTAACTGGTTCATTTTTTACAGGGAGGTAAATTTTAATCAGGGTTGATTGTAGATTTTTTTTTTTTTTCCATGAGAAGCCAGAAAATGTTTTGGGGCAGTGAATGACGTGCTTGTCGTATTCACAACTCAATAAAAATCTCTGGCCTTACTTGCATGCTTAAGTTCAGGCAGTTTAGAGTTTTCCACAGGAGCTGCAAACCCTGTACACTGTAAATGACTGACTAGTACCTATTAAAAGCTCTAACTTGGCATAGCACAGTGGAAACAGAATGCTGTTTTTCAAATCAGAGTTCTTTCTTCTGATTGGGTTCTTATCAAAACACCAAGAATGGTTTGAGACTATTTCTGCTTTTGGAATGGGAAACACTATATTGGCTTCCTTCACCAGCAGTCTTGAGTGCTGCCATTTAAAAAAAAAAAAAAAAAGGTGAATTTCTTAAATGCTGGAAAACACTACAATTCTGTAAGAATTTTGCAGCTCTCTTTCATGCCAGCCTGTCTTTGTGAAGCAATGAGTGTTGGAAAGAAGCATTTTAGTGGCAGTGGGGGAAGTGCTTTTTCAGAAGTACCTTTCTAGACATTAAATTGTCAGGTCTGCTTCTAGGTACTGCTAATGGAGGAAGTGAATGCAAAGTAATGAAGTGATAGAAAAAGGCAACCCCCTCTGCTACCCTAATTATGCATTCTGGGCACACCACTTTAACCTCATTGGGAGAATTAGCATTGAGAGTGATCGTGAAGTACTGTGAAGTTCAGTAGTTCCTCTTCTGTTATGTTTGCTTTGTTTTTACTGGGGGAAAGGATTAATGTTCCTTTCCCCAAATTAAACGTCGTGGATTCTCAGAAAGTCTGCTTTATGTTCAGAGAAGCTTGATTGTAATGTATTACCCATTTTATGCAAGGAACCAGAACTTTCTAAATTTATAAGTCCTACTCAAAGCTGTATTGGAGAGATTTATAGATTACAGCTACACTGTAGTTCTTGTCTTAGTGGTAAACTGGCTTGACCTAATTAGCAAAGCTAAATAAGCAGCACAAAATCAGACAATGATTCATAAGTTTTAGAATTTGCATGTAAAACAGTCAGCTACTCATTACAAATGCAGAAGCAAGAGGCTCCGTGTTTTTTCTTCTTCACGCTCAACTACATGTGATAAAACTTAATTCCAAGTTTCCTTTTGGTTGCTTGTGAAAGCACAGATTTTTTTTTTTTACTTTAATCTTTGTGAGGAGACAGTTTGCATCTGAAAAGCAGAACTCTCTGCCATTGAAATTGCATTTTACAGCCAAAATTCAGTGCTACTCACTTTGAAAAACCTCACCATTCCTCAAGCCAGCTTGAAATCCATCAAATAGCTGTATTAATTTGAAGATGAATTGCTTAAAAAGGAACTTACAGTTAGTGGCTGGTTTATATTACATCAGACAGTTGTTTTGGGTCTTCACTTTCATATGATGATTTACTGAGTTTTAGACTCTTTGTTTTTATGTGAGGAATCAAGAAAAGCAATATACTTTAGCCCATCTTCAGTTCATGAAACTGTTGTGGGGTTTCAGTTGAATCTTGGAAGACACAAAAAGCCAGAGAGACTTTTTTTTTTTTTTTACTGTGCCAAATGGGGCCTCAAGCAGGTTTGGTGAGCAAATGATAGAAAGGAAAAGTATGGATCAAAATGTGGAACACATCTGTCATCCTCCAAAAGCAGTGAAGATGAGGGGAGTTAGGGAGAATAGCTGGAAGCCTCCTGCTAATGTGGAACTAGAAAGCTGGTCTGAGATAAAACCTGATTTTCTCAAACTAAGCCAGCCAAAGATCCACCTTCATGGTAAGGTGTGAGAATTTTGAGATAGTGCTGCCATCTGGGGTTTATTTCTCTATACACTGGCACTTTGCTAGGCATCTGAGGCTGTCAGTAAAGTACCTGGCTTAGGCTTGGGAAGGACTGTCCTGCTCTTCCCAGTGCCATGGGCAACCAGTACTACAGAGCTCCCTTTCTCTGCATTTTGAACTTGTTCTCAGAGTGCTTCTTCCTACTGCATTTGCCACATTTCCTGTGGGTTTTTCCCTCTGCAGTCACTCGTGGATCTGTGCAGCAAGTCCCCCTGTCAGAACAAAGGCACGTGTGTCCAGACTCTGGCCCAGACTCGGTGCGTGTGCCCACCTGGCTGGACTGGTGCCTACTGTGACGTGCCCAACGTCTCCTGTCAAGTGGCAGCTTCACAGAGAGGTAAATCAGCATCCCCTGTGCTTCAGCTGAAAACATTTCCCCATTCATATCTCCTTCCCCTCCTGCACCTGTGCACGTCCCGGGGAGCTTTGCCTCCAGGTGGTTGATGATGGTCACTTCTCCAGTGAAATACTCTGTAAAGGTGTGTTTGGGAGTCAAGGTTTTCTTGAGTCTCCCCATCACAAAAATATCAGAAAGGAAGAATTAAATTCTTAGGAAGTCACAGAGTTTCAGTAGTACTGTTTTACATGGACTGCCTTTTTGGGAAATGCCTCAGCTCTTCATGCCTTGCTGCTGAATTCCAGGCAGGCCAGGTTTAAGACATCTTGTCCTTGTACAAGAAAGGCATCTGGTAACTCATGGTAAGTATTTTTGCAGAGAATACTGATCACTAAGTGCACTATTTAGCCTCATGTTACCCTCAAAGTAGAAATGTTCTACTTCAGATGATGTGAAAGATTTGGGTTTTAAGTGAATTTCGTCCAGGAACATGGCTTGTAGCCCAGGCAGATGGACAGTGTCATGCCACCTTTGTCCAGGAAGTCCAGACAAGCAGATTCAGTGTCAAAGGAGAAGGGTGTCAAGCTCCCATACTTTTTGAGGACGTTCTAGTTACAAACATTGAATCTTTGTAGAGCAGCAATAGTACCTGAGATGTGTATTCACCAGCCACTGATAAGGTAAAACAGCAGTACAAATACTTCATGCCAGTGTTGAATCCAGTGATCCACAAAGGACTTCATTTGTAAGCTAGTTTTGGTTCTGATCCACGGTAATTTTTAAGGAGCCAACTCTTCAATTTTTTAAGTTGCAAACTTTCAATTTATTTGGCCCGCCCATATCCGTTCCTGGTCTGAGCTACCCAGCCCTGGCAGCAAGCGCGTTGTCGCCTGTTTGCTCACCTGATTGAACTCTGCTTTCAGGAGTCCCCGTGGACCAGCTGTGCCAGCACTCTGGTCACTGCCTCAACGTGGGCAACACCCACCACTGCCAGTGCCAGGTGGGTTACACGGGCAGCTACTGCGAGGTGCAGCTGGATGAGTGCGAGTCCAGCCCCTGCCAGAACGGAGCCACCTGCCAGGATCACCTGGGCGGATACCAGTGCCAGGTAACACCAGGGCTCTGCTGGGAAGAGACCCAGATGCTTGGGGCATAGTGCTACAAAGGAACCAGAAGAGATCAGGAACACGTGCAAGGGGTGCAGTGCCTTCGAAGAGGGGATAAAAGCAGCCTGCACCTGGAAGGAATTTTTAACAGGGGCAGGAAACGGTGCTCCTGAAAGGTTTTTAGGACTGAATTAAGAGGTGTGATTGGAGGGAGCTGTGGGTCATGAGCATTTGAACTCTTTGTGGCCATTGGAGGGAGAGTTCTTATCTGGGAAGACTTTTTGCCCGAGGTGTGGTTTATATTGAAGTATTTGTCAAGTGCATCAAAGGAATATTGTATTTTCCCTGTTGGATGGGCAAAGTATCCCTTGTCTCTCAGGGTGGGAAATGCTTTCCCCTTCTTTCTGTTTCCTAAAACTGATGCAGAGAGCAATGCAGGCCATGAGATTATGGAATACCAACCTTCCTAAGCTTCTCAGAATGGTACAACACCATGGAAACCCATGCCCAGAGGGAAAGGATGAATTTTACGTAAACCTTAAGCCAAAAGGACTACGCCAGTTTCAGTGCTAGAGGGTATCAGGATTCGATCTGCTCTGTTCTGCAGCAATCAAATCACTTTGAATTCAGATTTGCAGTGCTGTTGAGTGTCACACGAGTTGTGTGCAGCCCTTGAAATACTTGCAGCTGTTCAGCTACAAAGCCAGTCCTGATCTGCCCCCTTCTCTGTGTTAGCCTTTCTGATGTGTCTGCTAACATATCCGTTGGGAGAGAATTCACATTTATTTCCTTGCTGGCAGTGTGTGGCTGGGTACCAGGGTGTCAACTGCGAGTATGAAGTGAATGAGTGCCAGTTCCAGCCCTGCCAGAACGGAGGGACGTGCATCGACCTCGTCAATCACTTCAAGTGCTCCTGCCCACCAGGAACTCGCGGTAGGAAGCTCAGCAATTACATCAGTGTTACAAGAGGGAGTTTTCCTCTCTGACTGCTGGTTTCAACAGTTTAAAGGGAATGCATTATGTTCTTTGAAGAATGTTCCCAAAGTACAGCGAATCCCTAGAGATACATATTTTCTCTTTAAAAAGAAATGCTGCCTTTTTTTTTTTTTTTTTTTTTCCCCCCTCCCTTTTAATTTTTTTTCTTTTAAAGGAATAGGTCATGGCAGTGTCCCTTGGGAATGCATGATCCATCTTTAGCAATGTGGATGCATGAGATTGCTGTTAAGGTCTCTCTCAAACCTATCTGTTTCAATGTAAATCCAAGGTTCCTTTTTTGCTAAGGTGCTAGAAACTAAATAAGAAACTTTCTTAGTTCTTGCATAACTTCCAATGTCCTTGACTTGCCTAAATTTTTGCCCTTCATTGTCCTGTGTCTTGGAGTCTTTTGTGGAAAAGAAGTTGAGTGACGCTGGGTTACCTTAAACTATTTCAACAAAGTCGAGCTGTTTTATTAAAGCTCCTTAGGAAAAAAAAAAAGTAGTCCACAGTTTATATCAGGAGTTTTCAGAAGCATGATTCCACAGCCTGTTTATTTTCATGTTTCTTGAAACCTAGCCTTTCCTGCTAGATATGACCTATGAACCTGGCTTCTACCTTTGAAAATATCCAGAATTTAACATTTTAACCTATCAGTAAATGCTTTCTCACTTTGTTATTTTTTTTTAAAGTTTATTTCTCAAGTCAGTTAAAAATTCTACATTCCTCTGAACTTTTTCTTTCTGAAGTGTGGCAGCTCAGTGTAGGCGAAATCTTCAGATGTCAGATAGAACTGAATTCTTGGTTCATAAGGTAAATTTAAGTACAGTTATAATATATTTGCCTCCTGCCCATGCATATTACCAGTTCATTCACTTTAGTGTGGCTCTCAGCACATCTCCCCACTCTGGATAACTGTTTCTTTCATGGTAAATCATTACACTACCAATTCTTCATGTATTGTTCTTAATGTTATTCTTCAATTAAAAAAAAAAAAAAAGGAAAGGCAAAAAAAAGTGCAATAAAACAAAACCAGAAACAAACCTGCTTTTTAGGTCTCTGCATACAAGAGTATACTTATGTACCAGTATCTGCACTGCCAGAATTTCTGTATTCCACTAAATTCCCCACCGTCCTTTGAGAGGGTTCTGAGTGTACTGCTTTTAATCCTTCAGTCTTTGTTGAGATTAATTACTTTTCGAATGTGACAGTTTTTGTGGTTTTTTTGGTAAGTGAAAGGAATTGGAGGTGATTTGATACAATTATTTAGGATAGTAAAACTTAGCTTTTGTCCCTGGCCCAGTTTGAAATTAATACTTTACTGATGCCAGTACAAGCATCCTTCATATTTAGGTGAAGGATTTTACTTGCTGTGGTTGGAACAACAGTAGTAGCAGACACAACCTCTTGCTCAGCTTCTCCTCCTCTGTCTCTTCGTGCAGTGAAGGCAGAACCAGCACCAGACCTTGTCCCTTGAAAGGAAATCTTGCAGGGAGGAGAAAAAATTGCCCCCCCTGGCTGCTGGTGGGGGTTTGCTGTAGCTCCCCAGAAGCCAGACTGGAGGAATCAGTGTTTTATCACGGCTGCTTTTCTGCTGGTTTGCTGTTGCTTGTTTTAATGCTGTTGCTACAAATGCTCTTTGCCCAGTTCCAGGGTAGCCTGGTGGCAGCTCGTGGCCTTTCAAGGACAGCATGGGGCTCCTGGGCTCTGCTCAGTCTCAGGGCTAAATTAAGCGCATCTTTTCTGGGGCTTGGTTTGGTTTTGTGTTTTTAATTACGCCCTTAAATTAAGTCAAGTATGAAAGCTGCTAAATACCAGGATGGCCTAGGGTTGAGGACAGCCTGGATGTAAAACACATGTACCCTAAGGCTGGCTGCCTGCAGAGGGTGTGGAATGGGTTAAGCTGGGTTCTTTACCTGCTTATTTCAGGGGGGACTGCGTGTGGCGCGGCCTTAAAACCTGGTGAGCAGTGTAGGAACTGTGTGCTGAAGCTGTGTCACTCTTTGCTGTGTTGACCAGGCCGTTTCTGTGAGGAGAATGTGGACGAGTGCCTTTCAGACTCGGCCGTTCCCCGCTGCTTCAACGGAGGGCAGTGCATTGACCAGATCGGGGGCTACAGCTGCCTCTGTCCCCAGGGCTTCGCGGGAGAGCGCTGCGAGGGCGACATCAACGAGTGCCTCTCCAACCCCTGCAACCCCCGAGGGAGCCTGGACTGTGTCCAGCTGACCAATGATTACAGGTGCATCTGCCGTAGCGCCTTCACCGGTGAGTAGTCGTAAGCACGCTTCCCGATTTCGTGGCAGTGTCTGGAGAAACGGTAGTTCCATCCCTTCCTGGCAGTGGTGTTACCTAGACACTTCCCCTTCACCAATGTCTGGTTGTTTCCCTGCAACATGTTTTCAGTTTTTAAAGCAGTCTTTCTTTTAAACCTTCTAAGAAATTTGGCTTTCCCAGAGCTGTCTCAGACAAAGGAATCTCCTGAGACACTTCCAGGCTTCCAGGACTTTTGTTTCCCTGTGGTGCTTTTCTTGCCTTATAATTTCACATTTCTAGTATTGAAAGTGTAACAGTTAATGTGTCAGCCTCTCCGTGGCTTTTCCTTTTGCAAAGCAGCCATATGCATTTTCTCTGTAAATCAGTATCATGGTATCATAATTAGCTTTTGGCCTCCTTTTCTACCCCTCGCTGCCTTTCCTCCTCATGTTGGTGATGTGGTCAGGATGGAGTTTTCTGTGCATAGACAGGCTGTACATTCCTAGCCTGGTGATCCTTCCACAATCCCACTTTGAACCACAACTTTGCAAGGATTTCACACTGTGCAGACTTACATCTCACTCTCTCTAGATCTCCTCTTTGTTAGTATTGCTGCTATTCTGCTTTCTGCCTCCCACTGGGCTTAAGTTTGGTCTAATAGTCTCCAGATGTGTCTTAACTTTCAGCTTTCCATTTTCCATGTCAGTTCAACTTCTTATGCATTCAGTTCTCCTCCATTAAAGCCTTTCACTTTCTCTGCTTACCAGTGACCTTTCCTGAGTGCTTTACCAGCAGTTCTTACTCTTATTTTTCTTAAAATTTAAAGGTGCTGTGATTTTCTATTAAATTCCTGAGTTTCAGGTGCAAAGAAATCACCAAGATGTACATTTGAAGAATCCATGTAGTGGTTTTTGAATGCATTGCTGGGGCAGCCAAAAGAAGTTCCTAAAAGAGTGATGTATGAGGGAAGTGGAGCTGGTGGGACACTGGTGCAGGCCATCAGATGGGTTTATTTTAATCCTGTCTGTTAAGGTTGCTTTTATGAATTATGCCTCGTCTGGCTTCTGACCCTCGTGGAAGGGTTGCTGGAACTTGTGGTGTGGGGAGTGCAGGCCTGCTGCACCCCAGCAGGAGCAGGGAGAGCTGCTGTGTCTCAGACATGAATTCTGTCTGGAAATGTCAGGCACAGAGGGGGGATCATGCTTCCTCCTCTAGCTGTCTGTCTTCTGCACATTCCACACTGACCCTTCTGCCTGGGAGGGAGGGGACGGGGTGGCTCCGCTGTGGTCTGTGGCTGGTAGGATGCCAGGGCTCTGTGGGCCATCCTGCCCTGTCTGCTCCTGTCTGCAAAGGCTTGGCTGCACATGTCTGGAGACTTCTAATAATGTTTTCCTGGGTTGGGGCAGGGGGAGTCCAAGTCATGCTTAGATCATCCCCAACTTTTAGATGTTTGCTGTCAGTTTGACTCTGGGAGCTGCTGCAAAGCTGGTCAGTGGAGTAAGACCTCTGTCTGGCTGATCAGTCTAGGGAGACTCTGCCTGCTTCTCCTGTTCACTCATGGTACACCTGGTCCTGAGGGTTGTTCATTCCTGTTACAGTGTGGTTTGCACTCGGAATCCTTGAGCATCTCCCAAAAAGTTAAGAAATCTCAGGAACCCCCAAACTGGTGCGGTACATCACTTTCAGCCTCTGTGCCTGGCTGACTTGGAGATGACAGCAGCAGCAAATCCTGTCTTTGTGCTGTGCTGTGTGTGTTCCTGAGGAGGCAGACAGGGTCAGCTGTCTCCAAATACACCTTGTGGATTCTGGAGTTGTGCCTTCCTCTTTCCACTGCTCAGGCAGCTACGAAGGGACCACGTTATCCAAAGAGCAGCTCCCTCCCTTTCCAGAGGGGAAAGCCTCACTGGTGTGCTCAGCTCGCTGGTTATTAACAGGAGTGTTTTTTCCTTTGGGATGGCTCTTTGGAGTGATCAGACACACACATTTCTCTGCTCTCCCTGTCCCTGTGCTCCATCCCAGGCCGTCACTGTGAGAGTGTCATCGACGTGTGTCCCCGCAAGCCCTGTCAGAACGGCGGGACCTGCGCTGTGGCCAGCAATATGCCTGATGGCTTCATCTGCCAGTGCCCCCCGGTAAGCACCGTGTCCTCACACTGCTCTGCCTGCCTCAGCTCCAGAGTCCCCTGGCCAGGCTCTTTCTGCTTCACTCTGCACTCCTCATCCCCATCCCTTCATTTACCTACTTAGCAGGGAAACCCAGGGCTCCCGAGTGCCCTAAGGGAGTGACGCTGCCTGTTGTTACACCAAACAAGTATGGTCTTGAAGTATCATAGCTGGCTTTTTTGTCTTAAACCTAGCATTAAATAGCAATTTTTTTTTGTTTTTTTTGCAGTCCTGTGTTTTCTCTGCTTGCTGCAAGATTCCTCTCGTTTGTGGCTCTTCTAGGCTGTTTTCAAGACGTAACAGGAGCCTTGTGATTTCCTAGTTTATCCATGAGGTTAGGTCCAGAAAGTCGTGGCTCCTGCAGTGAGGCTAGAGGAGTTACAGGAGAGGAAAGGTTTGCACAGGACACCTTGCCTCCAGCCCTCAGAGTGTTGAAGAATAGGTTTGTGACACTGATTGTTTTGCCTTTTTTTTCCACCCCGTAGGGTTATTCTGGAGCAAAATGTGAGTTCAGCAGCCACAGTACTTGCGGACAAGTGAAGTGCAAGAAGGGGGAGCAGTGCATCCAAACATCTTCTGGCCCACGCTGCTATTGCCCCAAGCTGTCTGTGGGAGAGGAATGCCAGACAAACCCGGGCTGTGCCAGTGCCCCCTGCCAGAATGGGGGCAGCTGCCACCCTCGTTCTCAGCCTCCTTACTATTACTGCCAGTGCCCTGTCCACGCCCAGGGCAGCCACTGTGAACAGCCTGTAACTTTCAGCCCAGAGCCCCGAGGATGTCTGGATTCCCAGTGTGCAGAAAAAGCCAGGAATGGCTATTGTGATGAAGACTGCAACACCCATGCGTGCCAGTGGGATGGAGGCGACTGCTCCCTGACAATGGAGGATCCTTGGGCCAACTGCTCCTCCTCCCTGCGCTGCTGGTTGCTTTTCAATGGCCAGTGTGACGAGTTCTGCAACACGCCCGAGTGCCTGTTTGACAACTTCGAGTGTCAGCAAAATAGCAGGACGTGCAAGTAAGGCTCGATGCTGAGAACATTTTCTCTGTGTGACTAACACAGCTCCTGCCTGCTGCTCCCTTCTCTCCCATTGTTTCTCTTGCTGTCCTTGCTGAAAGCTTGGCATCGAAGAGTCTCTGCTGCTTTGTGTGCTTCTCGTCCGTTTTTGGCATTTGTGTGCCGTGCACTAAGTCGATAACCTGAACAATGGTCATGTGTTAACCTGCTTTCCCTGGAAATGAAAATAGGAGGCATCTCGCCTTGTGCTGGATTTTAATAGTACTGCCTGCTGTCTTGAATTTCGCTCCATGCCAGCAATACCTGTATTTTAATCCCAGCTGTGTTAGCTGCCTCTGAATTTTCTAGCTTGTCTGTAGTAGCCCTTCTTTCTCTCCAGTTACTTATGACAAAGGCTACAGCTCTGCAGCGATGATTCTCCTTTGGTGAGGCAGGAGGTGTTAGGTATCTTGGTAAACAGAATAAGCAGAATTCAGTCCGTTACCAGAATTCAGCCATGGGTTCTTGGGGTGTCCTGTGTGCTTCCTATTTTCACCCCCTCGGGCTGCAAGCTTCTCCTGGGGTTGCATTTCTTCTCCTTACGCCCTGATTACGAGTGTTGTTTTACCCCCAAATGGCGACAAGGAGCGCAAGACACGGGCCCCCTAGGCTGCAGCTGTGCTGTGCAGCGCGTGTCAGGGCTGCGTGCTGCCCGTAACCCTGTCCCTGCCCCAGGTATGACAAGTACTGCGCGGATCACTACGCGGACGGGCGCTGCGACCAGGGCTGCAACAGCGAGGAGTGCGGCTGGGACGGCCTGGACTGCGCTGGCGACAAAGCCGAGAAGCTGGCAGAGGGCACCCTGATCATCGTGGTCCTGATGTCCCCCGACGAGCTGCTGGGGGACGTCCGCAGCTTCCTGCGCACCCTGGGAACGCTGCTGCACACCAACCTGAGGATTAAGCTGGACTCCCAGGGGAACCCCATGGTGTTCCCGTACTACGGGGAGAAATCGGCAGCGCGGAGCCGCCGCTCGCTTGTGGTCGTTCGCAAGCACAGAGAGCTGGAGCAAGAGGTCATCGGGTGAGTGGATGGCTCTGTCTGCCTCTGGCCTTGTTGTGCTGGGAACTCCTGCTTGTAAGTTGTGTGGAGCATTCTAGGCTTTCTAGGGCTGTAGGCTGTTTTTTAAATGGGAAAATGTAACGCTATTGCAACTGCCCAGCTCAGCACTGGGGTGGGAGGATTAACGTAAAAGGCTGCTGCAGTTTAAGCTAGTGCTGTGCTGTAAGTTTCTGTCACTGACTTCTGTGCCCTCTTACTGTCTCTCTGCAGCACCAAGGTGTTCCTGGAGATTGACAACCGCCAGTGTGCAGAGGACTCGGAGCAATGCTTTCACAACACGGAGGCTGCTGCAGCTCTCTTAGCAGCTCAAGCCATCAAGGGCATGTTGCCCTATCCTTTTGTGTCCGTCCAAAGTGAGTAATTGCAGAGGAAAAGTTGCTTATTGAGGGAGGCAGTCATCAAACTTGGGCTTGCGAAATACTCAGATTATTGATCATCATCTTCCTGTGTCTCCCTGTTCAGTATGGTTTCTGAGAGCCACCTAGTTTGTCCCCAGTCATAGGAGTATGTTTGTGCAAAGTGCACAGAGGGGATGTCTGGGTAGTAAGGCAGGGCACTTCATTTAGAGCCCAGTCATTTTAATACTCGTAGAATCAGTAACCTCTCGTGCTACTGCAGTGGTGATCGCTGCACTAAGACCATTCATGTGCTTTAAGCCATGAATTCTATGGAAAAGATGCCATTTAGAGAGAAAGGTTGGGAGGCATTCCTCAGTCCAGTCTACCAGATGTTTTCTCCTCTGGCAATATGTAATCTCTCTCATTTCTGCTCCCTCTCCCTCAGTCTGAGGCTCAGCTGCAAATTGGTACTAGATTAGGGTTACTGCTTTTCCTGGTTGGGTCATGCTTGTATCTTCCTGTAGATCAGCTCTGTCTATGCTGAGTGAAGGTGGCTGGGGGAAGAAGGAGCAAGATCTTTGGTTCAGCAGCCAGATACCTTAAAAAATACTTTGAGAAACCAGACCAAGGGAAGTCAAAAAGAAGTGATATGTACTTACAGCAGTCTCAGTGGAGCCTGAACTCTGTGCAGAGTCAATATGCTCCCTGTGGGAAGGACTGTGCTGAGAAAAGAGAGCCTGTAGGTCCAACATCGTTGTCTCCACTTTGTTAATCACACGTTTTTAACTGGCATTTTTAGGTGAGCCCTTGTTACCACCAAAGACCCAGCTGCTTTACCTGCTTGCTGTGGCAGCTTTGATCATCCTGCTGATCCTTCTCCTGGGTGTGATGATGGCGAAGCGCAAGCGCAAACATGGCTCCCTGTGGCTCCCAGAGGGGTTCATCCTGCGCAGGGATCCCAGCAACCATAAACGCAGAGAGCCCGTTGGGGAAGATGCTGTTGGGCTCAAGTGAGTTGGCATTTAGGCCACTGACATTCTCTTTATTAGTGGCTTAGAGGATTTTGAGAACGTGGCTGATAGGTGTTTCATCAAAGGCACTTAACTCCATAGAGGACGCTTCCTTTTAAGCTAGAACTTCTTAGGGTATTCCTCTAAATTTAAGAGCATCTGTTTTGGACAGAAGAATTTCACTTAGCTATAGTGCATAAAATTCCAGCAAGGAACCTGATCTCCTGGTTTTGTTTGGTTTTCTGATGCTGAACAGTATAGATCAGCAGCCAGGCACTGTTTGCCTGATTTTCTCCTGGAATAGGTGAGACATTTTTAGGTTGATCGATGACAACAAACTTCTAATATCTCTAGCTCAGTGCATCAAGATTGTGGCTCAGAAATAATGGGAAGTTTCGAAAGTTTTATGCTGTTCTGGCTTCCCACTGAATTAAACAACTTTCCAGTTTTAAGTGCATTTAATGCCACTGTTGGCTGCCTGAAATTTGTAATTTCTTGGTTCTTCTGTTTGCAAGCCACCAAACTTTCAAGCACCCCTTTGTTAATCTCTGCAGGATAGTGTAAGTAGCAGCAGTAGCATCTGCTCAGGCTGCAAAGTGATGTGTTCTCCTTGTTTGTCAGAAATCTGTCAGTCCAGATACCAGAGGGTAACCTGGCTGACCCTGGGACAACTGAGCACTGGGCAGGTGATGGTGGACCTCAGCCAAAGAGAGCTAAGGTAAGGAGCTCCAAGACTTAAATACCATCTGAAACTGCTGCTGAGACAAACATCTGCATTAACTTCCCTTGCTCAAAACCTCCCTTGGCCTGGGGATTTGTAATATATCGTTAATGATATTTGAGGAACAAATTCTCAGGTTAACACTGCCACCACAGGCTGGTGGAGAAAGCAGAGGGAGTTGGTACCTTGTGTTTCAGTGTCCCCTCCCTACAGCAGCAAAAGGGACAAGATGGTTTATGTAATGTCTTGCAGTTCAGGCCTGATAATGTATGGTGGGAGTATGAAAGCTGAGAATGCCAAGCAGAACTAAATGGAGACCACCATTAGCTTAAAAGAAAACAAACCCTCCTAGAACAACGAGAAAGCAAACAAAAAGCCAAAACACAACAAAAATCCCCACCACCCCACCAAAACTAAGGGCACCCCGAGAACTTTGAATATCTGTGGCCAATTGATGGGTATTTTGAAGCAACTGCTTGTTTGCTGTGCTCAGGCTGAGGACCAGGCCTTGCTGCCAGAAGGGGATGAGCCGATCGACCAGCGCCAGTGGACACAGCAGCACCTGGAGGCAGCAGATGTCTGTGGGAGCACCTCACTGGCCCTCACACCCCCTCAGGCAGATCAAGAAGTGGATGTTCTGGATGTCAACGTCAGAGGGCCAGGTCAGTACTCAGAGTGTCTGTGTGTCCTGCCAGGCACCCACCGGCCACCTCTGTCTCCAATGGCCGGGGCTGCTGATGTTACAAATTAAATGGAGTGTGCAGGAACGCCAGCAGAAGTTTTGTGGTGCTCAAGGAAAGCACAGTGTGCACTCCAGAATAGAAAGCTGGAAAGGTTAAACCATGGTCTGTGGCACATGGAGTATCATGTAACCAGGAGAAGAATTCACTTAGCAAAGACCTGAAGAATCTCATTTATAACAGGGTGTGCCTAAGGGATATTGTCAGAAATTTTGAATGCATCACTGTGCTGGAAATAACCCCCAGTTTCTCCAGTTGGATCACTGCAGAGATCAATGACAGGCTTTTCTAAGGACCAGCTTAGCAGATTTTATACCTGAGGTGTCTGTTATCACCTGTGGAAGCAAGGATGGCCTTTTCCTGAATAAGATGACTTTTTGGCAGACAGTCTACCCTCATTTAGCAGTGTGTGTGGTGTCCTGAACAGAGCAGCAATGCAGCAAGATTGTTCATGGAATTTTTTTATTCCCTAATTTATATCTTCAGCTTATGAGGATCAACTAATTGAATTCATAACAGAACTGTGGGCTTGGAAGGTTTCTTTAACATGCAGACAGGTTTTCTCTCTCTCAGTCCCAAATGAGCAGGTGCCCTGGGAACCCTCTCCTAAGCTCTGTAAGCTGGTAAGGGACTGGGTGGGTCATCTGGTCATAACTGATCTCTGGGTTCTGAGAGGAGGCAGTTGACCAAGAACTTTATTCTGGCTGGAAGAGCTGCAAACATGGTTCTTGTTCATATGCAGAGAGGTGATGCTGATGATATTGCTGCAATTCCTTTTCTTGCTGAGTTTTGTGGGAATATTTCTGTGCAATTTAAGGATGACTGGACCCATTCTCTCAGTTCCTTTCTATTGTTTTTTCTGCTCATTGACCCGTTAGCTCTCCTAAATGCAAAGGGAACGAGGGATTTTTGTGTAGCAAGTGTGAGAACATAAACCATCAGTTTCTGCCAAGTTTAAGCTTTTCTTTATTTCCCCTATTGAAACTTCTAGTTGTGTGGCAGGGTAAAAGCTTTCCAAGTGCAGGCAATAAGGAACTTAAGACTCCAGACTGCTTATTTTCATGTTCACCCAAAGCTTTGTCCAACAACAGCAATGAAATAATACTGACCTGTGAGTTGTTTTCCTGCCATTCAGATACAATTGTGAAGCTTGCAGCAAGCTGTTCTGAGTTATTTCTCTCTGTGGCACCAGAAACAAGCAGCTGTCAGGGACAGAAATAATTTTAAAAGTCTGAGAGATGCTGGAATAAAAGCTTAGTAAGGAGGGATAGGATTCCTCACAGTTAATCTGGCTGTTTGCCTGCCCTGGCCATGTTCACTTTTGCAGGCAGATGTTAAAAATGGGCCCTTCTGAGAGGTAGCTCCCCTCTGTCCCAAGAAGTCTGAAAACTGCATGGTTCACACCCCAGTAATGCTTTGGTGCCCCTAATTAATTACAAAGGGTATTCAGGCTGACTGAGTTGAGTGCAGGTGTCTGGGCTGGAGCCACCTGAAGCTGGGTGAGTTAGATCCTGGCTGCAGGTGCAGGTTGGACAGTAGAGATCTCTTCTAGGGAGAGGAGAAACACCTCGGTGTACCAAAGGTTTGTGCCCTGTCTTAACCCATCACCTTCTGCAGTCTCTCAAATTTAGGGGGGGTCCAAGAGCTCCAGTGTCCCCCAGAAGCATTGCCTGGAGATTTTGCATGTGGGTTCCTCACATCCCAGCTTTCAGTACCTTGTGCCTGACCTTCAGGTGTACCTGTCTGGTGAACTCCTGACTTTACTATCTCACTCTGTGTTTTACATGTGCTCAGGGGCTGTCCTACTGAAAGACAGCAAACAGAAGAGTTTTTATAAAATGCTGCCACCATCTTTGTCTCCCCCATGCTATTCTTTTGCTGTGTCCCCCAGAGCAGTGAGGACATTCTTTTCACTGGAGTTATTGTGACTGTGTAACCAGGGTAATGCAATTATAGGCATAACTGGTAACACCACCTATAATTAAAATTGATGAAATGTCCCTATTATATGCCCCTCTTTTTTTTTTTTTTTTTAAGTTACTAAAGCTTCAGTGGTTTAGACTGGAATTTTCCATGCTGGGTGTCTGCCTCCAGCTGGATGCTTTTGGGTTCTTTTCCAGCTCTTTTAGAGAACAAGCTGGAAGGAGGAAAAAAAGACATTGTGTCCATAGCTTTTTTTTTCCTCTAATAGTCCATCAAGGGCTTAATTGTGACTGTCTAGCTGGATGTGCTTTTTCTGGCCTCATAAAAACCAACAGTGTGTGGCCAACTTGCAAGGCTCTGAAAAGAGCTGCACATACCTGAGAAACTTTGTGGAGGGTGGCAGCTAACTATTCCAGGGATTTAATGCTGTGCTGTCCCTGTGGAGCAGCTAGGCACGATCATCCAGGACAACTACAGTGACTGAGCAAGCCAGACCTATCCTGTGAGTCTGGGTTTTTCCCAGAGCTGTGGTGCTGGAGGAAAAGGAAAGCTCCTTCTCTGTGCTCTGTCTCTCTGCTCTTTGTGTTGTGGCAGCACAGAGACCACAGCCTGACTGGAATACTGAGGAGTGTTCATTTGGGACAAGGGAGCAGAGCCAGCAGTGGGAGGGAGAGGCACAAAAGGAGGTAGAGCTTTGGAGAGAGCAGGGGAGAGGGTCTATAGACAGGACTGGGTTTGGAACTGAACCTGTGCCCATACGCCAACAAATCCTGGGAAAAGGAGCTGTGTGTCCTGTGGTGGGGAACCACTAGGAGGAGTGTGCAGGCTGCTGGAGCCTGGGCACAGCCTGCTCCTCCAGTGCCCCAGCTGGAACTCTGTATTTCTACAAAGTTTTGGAACTCCCCTGAAGCAGAGAGCCGGGAAGGCTCAGTGGTCAGAAGCTGGGAAATGGGAGCAGGGCATTAGAGCCCTGTGTTACTTTCAATAGGAGATACCACCCTGTTTATGTGCAGTGCTCTGTGACTGAGAGCTGTGCAGGCAGAGGAGCTGTTGTTTATCCCCTGTTTGCCCGTTGGGTAAATCAGGTACTTGCTGGAAAGATTGTTTTGTGTTTCTGCTGGTGGGCTCCAGCGGAGCCATGAGCAGAGGGTGGCTCCCCTTCTGCTGCCATCTCAGTCCCTCTTGCTTTCCAGGTGCCTCTGAAGGGCGTGCAGTAAAGCAGTAAAATCAGCAAGGGGAGCATCAGTGTCTACAGCTGCAGTCTTGGGGTTTTAGTAAATACCACATAATGTTCAGAGGCTGCTGAAACTGAAGCACTCGGCGCTTTTATGGGTTGCTGAAAATACGTGGAGATGTTTAAAGTCTTAACTATCCTGCATCAAGGAGGGTATTAACAAGGGTGAAAAATCAGCAGTATGAGGTGGTCTTCCTGCACTGTACTCTCTGATTAGCAGAGTGGGAGATTCACCCGAGGGAGCTGAGTTAAATTAGAGGTTTGGAGGAGCCTTGCTCCTTCCACTGACAGTGCAGTTTGGGTGAGTGTGACTTTAGCCTTTGTGGTCATCCCATCACTGGAGGCTAGAGGAGAGTAAGACCAGTATCTCCCAAAGTACTCAGACCATGTGAGAGTATTCATCCTGGGGCATTTGTCAGCTTTAAGTACTTGAATGTCACAACTTCAGGGTCCTTCTCATGATAACCTTGCTGTAGATATGAAGGCTAACTAATATCAGCTTAATATCTGAAGTGAATGTCACCAATAATCAGTGCCTAGTTGTTCAGTAATTTTTCCTTCAACTGTTTTTTTTCCCCAGGGATGTGATTAGAACATCTGTATGAACAGTTACACTTAGTTGTCAGATGACTTTGGTTTTTATAGCCCTTCCTTCTCTTTTGGAATTCAGCTAGCCTTTACTTTTTGTGAGCGTTTTCCACTTTAGCAGCAATTTTTTTTTTTGTTTTGTTTTATGATGATCTTAGTCTTTAGAGGAATATCTTAAGCTCTGTTGGGCTCGCAGTAGGTAGTCCTGTCCTGCTTGGAAGGAAGACAGCTCGTTAACTCCTGGCCTGTAAGAAGAGGTCTGGGTTAGAGCAGCTGGAGGGATTGTCTGTAGCCCAAGAGAGAAGGGTGGTAGGAAGGTTTCCATGCCTTTGCTTCAGTGCCAGGTTACTGTACCCCATCTCCCCCGCTGCAGATGGATGCACTCCGCTGATGCTGGCATCCCTGCGTGCGGGCGGCTCCGACATCAGCGAGGATGACGAGGACGGGGAGGACTCCTCAGCAAACATCATCACGGATCTGATCTACCAGGGGGCCAACCTGCAGGCACAGACAGACCGTACTGGGGAGATGGCTCTGCACCTGGCAGCCCGTTACTCCAGGGCTGACGCTGCCAAGCGGCTCCTGGATGCCGGGGCAGATGCCAACGCTCGGGACAACATGGGACGGACCCCGCTGCACGCAGCCGTGGCTGCTGATGCCCAGGGGGTCTTCCAGGTACGGCCATGGAGAACTCTGGGCTCTGTGTCTATAGGAGCCTGTCCAAGCTGTTCACTCACAGCCCTGCTCTTGTGCCTTCCACAGTGTGGTGGCCGGGCAGAGCTGTTTTACATCGATTTCCTCGGGCATTCATAGCTCGAAGAACTCAGCGTGCCTGAATCATCTGGCGTGTATTTATTTGGTCTGCTTGCACCTATCACCTCTTCTCTGGGTCCTTGCATTTCAGGCTGCTTTGTCATTGTAAAATTTCTCTCGAGATTCTGCCAAAGCCTCAGTGGTATTGGAAAAAAAAAAAAAATAAAATCTGTCTTCTCCTGTTGTCCAGATCCTGATCCGTAACAGAGTGACAGACTTGGACGCTCGGATGAACGATGGGACCACCCCGTTGATTCTGGCTGCACGTCTGGCTGTGGAAGGGATGGTGGCTGAGCTCATTAATTGCCAGGCTGATGTGAACGCCGTGGATGACCATGGTAATGTGAACACGGTGTGCCAAGGGCTGGGCAAATATTTGCCACGGTGTGAGCAGGGAGGGGGTGGGTTCTGCTCTCTGTTCTTGAATTCTGTAGCTAAATCACGACACTGGGCACTCCTGCAAAGTCCTCCAGTGGTGATAAACTACAGGCTGCTGCATAGTGGCTCGGTTAAACAGTTCTAGAGGAGAAGCAAAATAGCAAAAATACTCCTAGGCTTGTTACTGAAGTTGCTGGGTTTCCCTGCAGGTAAATCTGCTCTTCACTGGGCTGCTGCTGTCAACAATGTGGAAGCAACACTAGTACTGCTGAAAAATGGAGCCAACAGAGACATGCAGGATAACAAGGTACAGTGTGGGGATGCTTAGCAAGCCTGTGCTTCCTAACTGAAAGTATCTCTTTGCTGTTGGTAGCGAACTAAGTTCAGATTTTCTAAACTGGGTGCTCAATGCAGATCTTCCAAACCCAGACTGTGGCTGGAGCTCTCCCCAGGCGCTGGATGTCTTAGAGGGATTCTGATACAGGAGAAACAAGGAGGTTCTCCTCCTTGTTTGGCCAAGTGCTGGTCATTGATGCTGTCCTGCTTTCCTTGCAGGGAAGCAGTGTAATACACTGTGAGTGGTGTGTGAGAGCAGCAGATGAAGTGCTGCTGGTGTCAAAAAGATGGATTCCAGTTAGCAGACAGAAAAATATCTGGCAGCACAGCAGCAGTAGTGTCCTGTCACATTTTCAGGGATCTTAGTGCAGGTTGGATATGGAGGACAAGCCCCTGTGTTTGACAGGGCACTGTGCAGATGTTCTATAGCTTCACTGTTAATTTTTGCTGTGTCTTAGTCCTTGATTTCTATCCTCTGCTGAAAGTTTCTTTTTTGGATTATTATGTATCGCTCAGTGGATTTCAGAGCTGCCAACAAGCTACAGTTCCTTACTGGGCTGTTTTAGCCTTTTGTACCTTTCCCTCATAGGGGACAATAGGAGAAAGGCACCAGGTGCTTTCATGGTTCCTCCAAGGATCGAGGGCACAACAGTGGCCTCCCTGGTTGGGATAGTTCAGCCTGTGCTCCATTGCTGTGTGTGAAATTATCTGTAATCTGCCTTTTTCAGTGGGCACCTCTCATGATGGGTGGCCCTTGGAGACTGTTAATGTTAATGTGTGTTACAGTGCTTCCCAGGCTGCCACACCTGGGTTTGTAAGTCAGTCCCCCTGCACTGAAGCTGCTGTAATATTTACTCTCTGTGCTTCCAGGAGGAGACTCCACTCTTCCTCGCTGCTCGGGAAGGCAGTTTCGAAGCAGCAAAAATCTTGCTGGACCATTTTGCCAACCGAGACATCACGGACCACATGGACAGGCTGCCCCGGGACGTGGCCCAGGACCGGATGCACCACGACATCGTGCAGCTCCTCAACGAGTACAACGTGGCCCACAGCCCCGCCGGCCACCCCGGGGCCATGCTGAACTCTGCCCTCTCCCCGGTCATCTGCGGCCCCAACAGGTCCTTCCTCAACCTGAAGCACGCCTCGCTAAGCAAGAAGTCACGCAAACCGAACGCCAAAGGCATGCCCACCAGCCTCACCAAAGATGCCAAGAGGAGAAGGAAGAAGTCCCTCAGCGAGGGCAAAGGGCAGTTTTCGGAGAGCTCCGTGACCCTGTCGCCGGTGGATTCCCTGGAATCGCCCCACGCTTTTGCGTCTGAACCAACCTCTTCTCCTGTGATGCCATCGCCGGGCGTGCTGCACTCGTCGCCCGGCTCGCTGCTGCCCGCTCCCTCGGTGCAGGCCGCGCACGCCATGTCCTTCTCCAACCTCCATGAGATGCAGCCCTTGGGACGCGGCTCCGGCACGGTGCTCCCGTCTGTCAGCCAGCTGCTGTCGCAGCACAGAACCACCCCTCCCAACAGCGGCCTGGGCAGGCTCCGGCCAGGCAACGTCTCCACCGAGTGGATGAACCGCATGGAGGTGAACGAGTCCCAGTACAACGAGATGTTCGGCATGGTGCCCCAGGTGATGCATTCCCACCCCGGCGTTTCTCAGCAGAGCGGCTTGGTTCAAGCGGATGCGAAGCACCTGGGGGTGTCCAGGGAGTCTTTGCCCCCCATCATGACTTTCCAGCTGGTTCCCAAGGGCAGCATAAACCAGCAAGCACTGCCGCAGCAGGCCCAGTCAAACTGCGCTCAGAACATGGCTGGCCCTCTTAGCTCCATGTACCAGATCCCGGATCTGGCCCAGCTGCCCAGCGCCTCGTTCTCCATGGCTGCCATCCCTCAGCAGGACGGGCAGGTGGCTCAGACGGTCCTCCCGGCCTACCACCAGTTCCAGAGCTCGATGGGCAAGTACCCCACGCCTCCCTCCCAGCACAGCTGCTACTCCTCGGCCACAGAACGGACTCCTAGCCACAACCGGCACTTACAAGGGGAGCACCCGTACCTGACTCCGTCGCCCGAATCTCCGGACCAGTGGTCAAGCTCTTCCCCACACTCTGCCTCCGACTGGTCTGACGTGGCCACCAGTCCCAGTAACAACCAGCGCGGGCCGGCAGCCGCCCACATGACGGAGCAGCAGCGGAACAACATGCAGGTGTACGCCTGAAGGCTGCCCGCCGTGCAGCCCGACTAAAGCGGACTCCAGAACTCATGAAGGTCTTCCAGGATGGAAATGAAGAACCATTTTAGTGTCCAAGAGTCTTAATGAGCCCAGGATGTTCTTTTGTTGGAGGGACTGTGGCCGCTGTAGACTTGTGCGCTTTTATGCTAAGCAGAGAACTGTAGAAGCTGGTGATGGAGAAGACCAGCTGGGTCGCTTCTAACCATCTCCCACGCACCTTGGGACGTCGTGACTGCTGTCTGCACTGGATTCTCCAGTCTGCTTTGAAACACGTTCCACCGTTGCTTTGGGGAGACAGCTCTTCAGCTGAATACACCTTGTGGTCATTTCTTCAGAAATTTAGCCAAAACCAGCTTTGTATCCTTATTTTGTTACTCCTCCTGTTACCCACGTAACCTCTCTCTGAAGCACCTTCTGCTAGTTCTCCTCGAGTTCAAGTTGCCTTGTCTTGACACAGCTCAGAGCTGCACCCGCATTCCCAGACCCCCTCCTTCCCTCGTCCACTCTTGCTCAGCAAGCGAGCCGGACCTCCCAAAACCACCTGCAGGTCAAGTGACACCTCCTGTCACGCAGCTTCACCTTTTCCTCTTCAGGAGTCTTTGTCTTATAGAGACCCACTAACACCCCTTAGCCTTCTCACTGCCTGCGCCCCAGGTATTATGAGATTATATTATACATATAGTCTTTCTAGGTCGTTTGTTTTGTTATTTTCCCTCCCGAAAACGCTGGTCTGACCTGGTCTTCCCACCACGGTGGCCTCTGGGCCCATCTCTTCCCCAAGACACCCCTGACCATTTTGACACACTACCTTCCCTGTGCCCCCATCCTGCCAGGAGTGTCCATGACTCTGCCTTCGTGGGCTCCCATGCCAGAAGAGATGCACTGCAACTAAACACAGGCCTTTTGGGACTGAGCACGAGTGTTTCAAAAACTGGCAACACAAGCTCCCAGCGTTCTTGCACAGTAGTCCCCTCCCCTCCATCCAAGGGTGGCTGTGTGTCCTGCCCTCCAGATATACCATATGCTGCCTCTTTATGGTGTTATCAACAAGTGTCAAACATGTGATTACGTGTTTGCGGTGTGTGTCCTTCTGCGTCAGGAACGACATCCAGCCCTTTGAAAAGTGTCCCTTTTGCTCCAGCCCGGGGTCAGAGCTGCCTTGTCTTCCCCTGCCAGCGCACGGGGCCTGCAGCACTGATGGCCCAGCAGGCTTCCAGCAGGCAGGAGCTGGGCTGTGGCAGCAGACCAAATAGCTCAGAAACCTCTGCCTCCTGCGGTTTGGTGCGCGGGTTTGGGGCTGTCCTCTGCTCTGAGCTTCAGCCTGCCTGGAGGTTGTGCAGCCCAGGTGCCCCTCGTGCTCTGTGGGACAGTAGGGCCGCTCGTAGTGCGGCTCCCCCCTGTACTTTTGGAGCTGTGGAAGCCAGCTGTCACCGACCTTAGGCAAACAGCCGCTCTTTCTGCTTTGTCCTCAAGAGCAGCGCTTCTCTGAAGGGCTCCAGACCAGCCAGCAGCCGAGGTGAACATTAGCGGGGATGGTTTGCTCCTGCCTCTTCAGGGGAACGCTGCAGACACGTCTTCCAAAGAGCTCGGGGCTGCCGGCTGCTGCCAAAGGACTGAGAGCCGCTCCCCTCCGAGCGGGCCCACCCACCACCCTACCGTGTACAGTATTGTCTCTGCTGTTTCTCTTTCCATTCTAATCAAGAGTCAAAGTTGCTTTTTCTTTTCTTTTTTTTGTTGTTGTTTTCCAATTGCGCTCAATGGTACATGAAGGCAGGGCCTTAGGGAGGAGCTGGTTCCCGGGGCCGTGGTTCTGGGCTGAAGTTTTTCATTGTGTGTGAAGTCACAGCTTTTCACAGCGCTCCGCCCCCCCGCCCCGGCACGCTCGCTGCAGTGGCCTCTGAAGCGTGGCTGCAGCCGACTCAGACCTCCAGGGGGGTCTGTCCAGGTACACCTCTCACTGCGAATTACGAAGTGTTGCTACATCGATGCTAAAGAAACAAAAGGGCTTTTGCTCCTTAGCTCCAAATAACCAAGTGCCTTTTTATATATGTGGCTACCTTTTACAAGATGAGTGCTTTCTGTGGAATGAAGCCGGTTCCGTGCCTGGCCTGTTAATATGATGGCCCTCTGCCTTTCTTATTTTCCTTTTTTTTTTTTTTTTTTTAACTACTTGTAAAGATAATATCTCCTTAAGGTGGTATTTTATCTCGTAAGTTGTAGAGTAACCATTCACACAGCAGCATTTTCCTATATTAATAATGGAAAATATTTGCTTATTTTTACATTTTTTATAAAAGTCTTTTATGAAAATAGTTGCTGCCAAATGTATAAGCAATTTTTATCCCCAGAATAAAAAGTATGTGCCCAGTGTCTGTGTGCTGCTGTTTTCATTTGTTTTCCTGGCCAGTGTGGCACAGCCACCGGACAATAAATGGATCAGGGGTGCTCTGTCTCAGCACCACATGAACCCCAGCACTCAGCTCCACCCTGGGGGAGCTGGGAGCAGCCTGGTGTGGGTGTAGCAGATTTTGGGTCTCTTGGTTAGCTGAGAAGGGGGCAGGAACCAGCAGCCAAGCAGCTGGGCATACTGGGAAGGATGGGAAAGGGACTGGGATGGGCCCTTTCTTAGGCACTTTGGATATGAGCTCTCCCTTGCCTGTGGGAGCCAGGGGAGGGCTTGGGGCATTTTTGTGGCTTTTAGAAAGGCGGTGAGTGAGTGTGGGTCGGGCAGTGCTCAGTGGGGCTGTGGATTCAGTCTCTCAGGTCCTGCTTGCTCCCCTCGGCTGTTTCCTGTCCTTCCAGCAGAAGGGAAAAGAAGAGGAGCCTCATCCCTGCAGCTGGGGCTGCCTCCCTGGCTTTGTCTCAGCAGTTCATGCAGAGAACCCTCAAGGTTGGAGCAGCCCTCTAAGATCATCAAATCCAGCCTTTACCCTGGTGCTGCTGTGTTCACCGCTAAACCATGACCCCCAAATGCCACATACAGATGGTTTTTTTGAACATTCCAGGGATGGTGACTCTAACACTTTCTGGGCAGCCTGATCCAATGCCTGACTGCCCTTTCATTGATAGAATTTTCCATCATAGCCTATCTAATCCTCTCCTGGCGCGACCTGAAGCCTTTTCCTCTCATCCTGTTGCTTCTCACCTGGGAGAAGAGACCAACCCCCACCTGTCTACAGCCTCCTTTCAGGTTGTTGCAGAGGGTGATAAGGTTCCCCCCCTGAGCCTCCATCTCTCCGGGCTAAGAGCATGGAAGATGTGTGATTCTCCAGCCTCTGAAGGAGGGAACCAGCCCTCCTCTGTGCTGGTGTCAGGCTTGAAGAGTTTGACTGAGCAATCAGAGAACAAACTGTCAGCAGCTGCCGTGCTGTGCTTGGAGCGCGGAGGTGCCGCTGAAGCCTTGGGCTCCACTGGTTGCTCACCTGGCTCTTCTCCAGCCCTCACTGTGGACTCAGATAGAGCCAGTAGCCTGAATTACGATGCCTAGCTGGGATAAAGCTGCTGGGGGTGCATTTTAAGGGTTTAATATTCAAACAGCACAGCTCCTTTATCTCCTGGGAGAGCCAGCTGGGCGAGTCCAAACCTCCGGGAGAGCATTCATCCATGTTCTCCCACAGCTTGCACATCTGTGCCAAAGTTTAGGGAGCTCTGCCGAGCCCCTGGCACAGCTGCATTGGGTTCACTGGTGCTCAGGCTGGGACTTGAAGCTGCGTCTCTTCGGGGCTGCTCATGCCTCTTCCCCAGCCCGGGATGGCCAGGGGCTTGTGGAAACTTGCTGTGTTACATCCCAAAGGAGCCACCCAGGCAGGGACCTGTGGCACCCCGTATCTAACCAAGGAGTAGTGGAGGAGCCTCAGGCTCTTTTGGGGGAGCTTTTTCACGGTTTATCATAAACTGAGGGGTGGAGTCCTGTTTTCTGGGGAGTTGCTGTGTTTGCAGGGTTCCCCCATTGATCAGGGCAGCTGATGGTGTGGCAGGTTGTTTCTTTCAGGACTGATAGCAGGCAGCAGCTGTGTTTGGACACGAGAGGGTTTCACCCCTTGGACCCCGGAGGGTGCCTAGCGAGCAGCAGGCAGCTGTATCCCGCTGTGTGGGTGGAGGAGAGGGATCTGATCCTCCTCCCTCCCCGGGGCAGAAGCCAGACCTGCCTGTGCACGCCGGCACGGAGCTGCTCCGTGTGGGTGTAGCAGCGTTCGGTGGCTGCGCGTTTCAGCAAATGCTGCCGCAGAGGAGATCCCGTGGCAGATCCCTGGGGTGTGCATGGCCTGAGCCTGACACAAGCTCTCCGTGTGGGGGAAAGCAGGGCTCGGCCCTGGGTCTGCATCCTCTGCAGGCAGATGCCTCCTGGGTCACAGTGATGCTGGTGTGGGCACCAGGCTCTCAAGGGCAGCTCCTCTCCTCCCCACTGGCCTCCACCGAGGGTTTTGGGGAAGGAGAGCCAGGCATTGGCAGCAGCAGGGGCTGGCAGCTCTGCAGGAGCCACGGGATGATCTTTCAAAGCCTCTTTGGTCCCTCAGGAGCCAGCAAAGTGACGCTCCAGAGCAGCGCGGCGGCAGCAGGAACGTGGAGAGCTCCAGCTGCCTCCCACAGGTGCAGAGGGACACCCCGGGCCGAGGAGCAAGGACCGTGGCAGAGAAGGCTGTGCCAGACCTTGCCCAAGGGCTCCAGCTGCTGCGGCCGGGAGCTCATCTGCGGCTCCCTGCCGGCAGCAGCCTCCCCGCGCCGGGGGCCAGGGGCAGCGAGGGGCCGCTGCTTCGGGAGCTGCCCCTTCCTCCGGGAGGGACACGGAGTGACGAAACCCTGCGTCACCGCCAGGCCCGAGGGCTGGGCACCCTCCCCGCTATCTGATGGCACCGCCAGCCCCCGGCTGCAGGCTGTTCCCACATCCCGGCCGCCCGCATCCTGCTCGCAAACATCCCCCGGCAGTTCAAACAAGGGCGGTGTGTGGGTGACGCATGGCAGAGCCGGGCAGGGCGCGGGGCCCGGCCCGCTGCCATCCCTTGGCAGGGGACAGGGGCAGTGCCAGGGGGTCGGACCCACGGCCCGGCCGCTGCTCCGCAGGGATGCTCTGGCCGGGATGGAGGGATCACCCCCGGGGCTCATCCCCCGCCAGCCCCCCGGGCAATCCCGGGCTGGCATCCCTGCCAGGTGCCAGGCTGCTCTGCGCTGGAAGATGGTATCTGTATCGCGGGAGCAATTAATGATAATTGCAGGGGGTTTATTGACCAACTAGGACAGGTTCTTCCTGTCTGTTTCTGGAGATATGTTAAATGCAAACAGAGTGGAGATCTGGGCAATTTTCCAGCAAAGTGGGGGGGGGGGGGGGGGGGGGGGGGGGGGGGAGATGGAGGGATGTCAGCAGTAAGATTTTTATGGTGAGAATCACCTGAGTTGGACAAACACAGATGCTGGTGAGCAGCGGGCTATAAAGGGCAGCTCCTCTCCTCTCCTGTCCCGGTGACCCGCGGCAAGCCGCTATTCCTCACCATCTCCGGACAGCAGGTGAGGAAGAGGACCCTCGCAAGGCAGCTGGGGCCTCAGGATGCTCAGAGCCGGCTCAGGGGCCAACAGGAGCTGGTCCCGCTCCCTGGCAGCTCCCGCGGGAGCGGAGCTCAGCCCTCGCTGGATGGGGCAGGCTGTGATGCTGCATTTTTCAGCCCTGCGTTGACTTTTGTCGCTGCTTCTTTGAGGGGAAGACGAGCTGAATCTGCAAATCGGCCTCAGTGCCCGGGGATTAGCCCAGATAAAGGGGAACCGCGCTGATGCGGCCCATTTGCCTCCCCAGCCTGGGCAGCGCTACGAGCTCAGGGCGTGGAAACGCCGCCGTCCCTGCAGCCCCACCTGTGCCATTTGCCCGGTTGGGGTCCCGGAGCCGTATCCGCCACAGCACCGTCCCCTTGTCCCCACAGAGCAGCTGGGCTCTCCCAGGTGCCTCCTGCCGAGCCTGGGACTGGTGGGGCCAGGGCAATCTGCGGCCAGCGTGGGCTGGGGACTCCAAGCCGTGCCTGGGGCATGGGGTGCAGGCGTGGGGCAGCGGCCTGTGCCGGGAGCGGAGAGGGAGGCACAGCCCCCCACCTCCTCCAGGCGGCTCAGAGGGGCCAGGCTCAGCCCACAGCGGGGCAGGTTTGCGTTCTCCGGGCACAGGTGGCACCCCCTGTCCCCAAGGGAGCTTGTGTGACCCTCCCGAGCCTTTACAGGGAGCAAGGAGGATGGCGGCCGCGGGCAGACTCGCCCTCCTGCTGCTGGGCTGCGTGGGGCTCCTGCGGCCAGTGGGTGAGTGCCACGGCTCGGGGGGGGCAGCTGCTTTTCCAGCAGGGCCAGGAGGGAGCCACGCTGCTCTCCGGGCGGTGATGCCTGCTGTCCCTCAGCCCTGCCCGCGGCTCTCCCCAAACAGATGGTAGGTACATAAACTACTGCCCCGACGGCTGGTCCTACTACAAGCTCAGCTGCTTCAAGTACTTCCCTGACCCCCAGACCTGGGATGAGGCTGAGGTAAGCCCTCCGGGGTACACAGGTGCTCGGGGGGCCCTCCCCCCCGTCTCCCTGAGGCTCCCTGGCACTGACAGCTCTCCTTGCAGAGCCGGTGCCAGGAGGTCAAGAAAGGCGCCCACCTGGCCTGGGTGGAGAGCGCCCACGAGGCAGCCACGCTGCGCAGAGCCATCTCCTACTACCAGCGTGTGCAGCCCGTCTGGATCGGACTCCAAAAGAGTGAAGAGGTGAGGGTGTGGGCGGCAGGGGTAACGGGGGGCTGGGGGCAGCGGGGCCGTGCCTCTGAACCCCCCTCTCTCCCTGCACAGCGCCACGCCTGGCAGTGGTCGAGCGGGAAGGACTACAAAGGCGCCAGTGAGATGCCTGGGAACGGTGCCCGAGGGGGGAGCTGCGCCGTGCTGACCCATCGCAGCAGTGAGTGCCCGCTCCCCGCACCCACCCCCAGTGCCTGGGCTCGGCCGGCATTCCCCCGCCTCCTCCAGGTCCCATCCCCTCGGAGGGCTGCGGTGGGCACAGCTGGTGCCCGTCCTCCCCTCCAACCCCCTGCCTGTCTGTCCCGCAGGCTTCTCAGTGTGGGCCAGTGCCGAGTGCTCTCGGAAGCATCACTACATCTGCAAGTTCTACCCCTTGCACTGAGCAAGGACCCCCCGCGCCGGCGCTGTTCCTCCCGTGCCGCCTCTGACCCTCTCCCCGCAACTCCTATAAATACATCTTATAAAAAAAAAAAAAAAGAAGAAGAAGCATGCAAGTGCTGTGTGAGCTTGGTGCTGGTGCAAAGCCCTAGGATGGTCCGGGAGAGAGAGAGAGAGACAGAGACGGGCTCTGCCACGGCTCCCCGAGCTGCCAGAGGCTTCAGCGCTGCCCGTGCTGGCAGAGTTGTTTGGGGATGAGTCCCCAGGAGCTGCAGGGCCCCCTGGCTCTCCTGGCTGAGCACTCGTGTTTGCTCATACCAGCCCTCGGGTGCCAAACACAACAGGTGTCCCTGGGGAGCAGGTGGGGGGACAGGACTGTCCCCAGGGTGCAGACATGGGGACCTGGGACATGGACGTGGGTGGGGACGGGAGCTGTCGAGGGCAGGCACGGGGTCAGCTGGTCCCGGAGGTGCAGGCAGCTCCACAGGGATCTGGGGGCTGCAACGCTGCCCCATGGCGGTGTTGACAGCAGCACGGGGACCAAAGGTCTCTTTTGTGCCACTGTTGTGTTGCCACAGGCATCACGTGGCTGTTCGCTCTGCCGCTTTGAAGACGGCTCTGCCCCCACCCAGCTCATGGGGTTTTCAACCCCCCCAGAGCTGTGGCACGTGTCAGACGTGGATTGCAGCCCGGGCAGCGCGGATGGTGCCGGCAGCGAAGCCCGGCCGCCCTCTGCTCCCTGCCCGGGGCCGCGGGGGCAGCCGGGGAGGCCGCACAGCTCCGTGCCCCCCGCGCAGTGACCGCAGCCGTGTGCAGGCCAGCCTGGCACCCGAGCTGCCGCTGCCCCCGGGGCTGCGGGACAGCCCGTGCCGCTGCTCGACTCCGGGCTGCGTGTCCCCAGGCTTTGGGGCACAAGACGAAGGCACCTCGCAAGCTCCCCCCCTCCGCTGTCGTGTTGGCTGGCGCTCGGCGACCTTTGAGCGCCAGGGTCCGGCAGGCTGATAAAGGCCGGGAGGGCTGTGCCGAGCTGCCCACGCAGTTTATAAAAGCACTACGCGAGGCCCATCCCGCTGTCCGTCTGTCCGGCCGGCCGTCCCTCCGTCCGCGCAGCGGCCGGGGCGAAGATGCTGCGCTTGGTCGGGCGCGCCGCGCGTTGCTGGGGGGCGAGGTGGGCACGGCCGGGGCCGGAGCGGACACCCCGCGGTGTCCAGCATCCCACGGCTTGGCAGAGGGCATGGTGAGCATCCACACGGATCGAGGCGGGGCTGGAGACATACCCAGGGTAGGGGTGGGGAGCTGGCTGAGCTCTTAAGCCTTAGTGGGGAAGGGGAACCTCTCCCTCCCTCCTGCAGCACTGCCAGGCACAAGGAGCCAGCAGGGATTTGGGGTGCTCCCAGCCCAGGCTGCTCGCTGGTGGCACCTCCGCAGGGCCACCCCCTCTGTCCCCAAGGCTGCCAGGGGATTGTTGCCACCCCCTCTGTCCCACAGCCTCTCCAGTGCCGCTGGGACAGGCGCCTGGCCCAAGGACGTGGGCATCCTGGCCCTGGAGGTGTACTTCCCTGCCCAGTACGTGGAGCAGGAGGAGCTGGAGCGGTTCGATGGCGTGGAGGCCGGCAAGTACACGCGGGGCCTGGGCCAGAAGCAGATGGGCTTCTGCGCCGCCCACGAGGACATCAACTCCCTGTGCCTGACCGTGGTGCAGCGGCTGGTGGAGCGTGGCCGCCTCTCCTGGGACGCCATCGGCCGCCTGGAGGTGGGCACCGAGACCGTCATCGACAAGTCCAAGGCTGTCAAGACCGTCCTCATGCAACTTTTCCACGACTCCGGCAACACTGACGTGGAGGGCATCGACACCACCAACGCCTGCTACGGGGGCACGGCCTCGCTCTTCAACGCGGCCGCCTGGGTGGAGTCCAGTGCCTGGGATGGTGAGTGCAGGCAGGGACCATGCCGTGGGGCTGGATGCTGGGTGGCTGCCTTTGGGATAGGGCAAGGAGGCGGCCTGAAACCCAAAGGGAGCCACTGCCCCCTCCAGGCTCTCGGTCACCCCTGTTTCTTGCCCATCTTGGCGTGCCACGTGGCACCACGGAGATGGCAGGGCCGTGGGGTGGAGGCTTCCCCCCCCTCCCCGCGCTGGTGGCCCTGCCAGTCCCCGTGTCCTCGCCCAGGTCGCTATGCCGTGGTGGTGTGCGGGGACATCGCCGTGTACGCCACGGGGAACGCGCGGCCCACGGGAGGCGCCGGTGCCATCGCCATGCTGGTGGGACCCAACGCCCCGCTGGTGCTGGAGAGAGGTCGGTGCCATGAGACCCTGGGCGTGGAGAGCTGACGGGTGCTGTCCCCGAGGGCCACGCACCCATGTCCCAGCCCTGGGCAGAGCTGCGCTGGCTCTGCCAGACCCTGCTGGGTACTCCGGGATGCTGGCTAGCCACATCCCTGTGGGCACCCTGGAGCGGCTCAGGGAGGCTGCTGGCCTCCAGGGCTGGCACGGCAGGCAGCACCCCTGCGTGTTTGCCACTGGGCTCCCGATGCTCTCTGACAGCTGGCTCTCCCCGTGGCCCCAGGCCTGCGTGGAACCCACATGGAGCATGCCTACGACTTCTACAAGCCAAATCTGTCCTCTGAGTACCCGGTGGTGGACGGGCAGCTCTCCATCCAGTGCTACCTGCGGGCGCTGGACCGCTGCTACGCCGTGTACCGACGGAAGGCAGAGGCCCAGTGGCAGAAGGGTGAGTGGCAGCACCCCCGAGGTGCCCACTGCAGCCCCCCGGGTACTGATTGGCCCCTCGTTGCCTCCCAGCTGGCATCCAGAGGCCCTTCACCCTCGACGACTTCAAGTACATCATCTTCCACTCGCCCTTCTGCAAGCTGGTGCAGAAGTCTGTGGGGCGGCTGCTGCTGAACGATTTCTTGGCCTCCCCCAACCCTGACACAGCCTCCGGCCTCTACAAGGGGCTGCAGTCCTTCCGGTGGGTCCCCGTGCCGTGTCCCCCGTCCCTCAGCCCAGCCAGGGATGTGCTGCCTCTAGGGTTTGAGCTGGTCTCTCTCTGGGCAGTGGTGTGAAGCTGGAGGACACCTACACCAGCAAGGAGGTGGAGAAGGCCTTCCAGACAGCCAGCCAGGACATCTTCAACCAGAAGACCAAGCCTTCCCTGCTCCTCTCTTCCCGCAACGGCAACATGTACACACCATCCATGTATGGCTGCCTGGCCTCCCTCCTGTCCCAGTGAGTCCCCCGAAACGCTGGCTTGGGGAGAGAGAGGAGGTCATTGTGTGAAGAGCACTCCCTGGCTGGATAGAGGGGCAGAATTCATCTCCCAGCCCTCATCTCCCCCTGCCTCACCAGGGACCCCATCCTTTCACTGCACACAACCCCCAGTGTGGATGCGTCCTGCTCCAGGCCATCTCCCTGCCAGGCTTTTCACCCCAGCTTGCTGGAGCTGGGCCAGTGCATAAAGCCCTTCTGTCATCACCAGGAGGATGAAAATCCCTGTTGTCATGCCCAGCAGAATGAGTGACCCCATGGGAAAAGGAGTCATGGGAACAGACAGGCTCTGAGGGGAACAAAAGCCTTGTCCCTGGGGCTCCCTGGCACCACCGCACTCCAGGGCTACACTCCCCCCGAAATGTGGCCCCCGGGGCCTGCCTGCCTGCAAAGGAGGCAGCCCCCTATGCCGCCCCACAGCCCAAATGTCCTGTAACCCTCTAACCTCTCACTGCAGGTGCTCAGCACGGGACCTGGCCGGCTCCCGGATCGGCGCCTTCTCCTACGGCTCGGGGCTGGCGGCCAGCATGTTCTCCTTCCGTGTCTCGCAGGATGCAGCCCCAGGTGGGCCCCGGGGCAGAGAGGGACTGGGGAGGGAGGGCAGCGTGGGGCTGCCAGCGGTGCCATCTCCCACTCGGGGTGCCCACCACCAGGCTCTCCCCTGGACAAGCTGGTGTCCAGCCTGGCCGACCTGCCCGCTCGCCTGGACGCCCGCAAGCGCGTGGCCCCGCAGGACTTCGCCGAGATCATGAAGCGACGGGAGGAAACCCATCACCTGGGTGAGCGGGGCCGGGGGGATGTGACCCTGCCCTGCCGGGACCCCGCAACACCCCTGAGCATGGCTGCCCTCTCCCTGCAGCCGACCACGCTCCCCACGGCTCCCAGGCGGATCTCTTCCCCGGAACCTGGTACCTGACACGGGTGGATTCCAAGTACCGCCGCGAATACACCAGGAAGCCCATCTAGAGCGGGATCACCAGAGTGGTGAGCCCTGGGGAGGGGGATGATCTCTTTCCCGCTGTCAGCCCTGTGCATCCCGACAACCGGGGCTGGCCTGTGTGGGAAAGCTCACTTTGGATGGCTGGGGAATGGCCAGCAGTGACTCGGGGACCAGAGCTGTTGGAGGTGGCGGCATCTTCTGCAAAGACCTGGGCAGTGCAGGGGAATAAAGGTGTGGATGGGAGGGGGCAGCAGCCCGGCTCTGGCTCCTGGTCTTGAGTGGTCTCCTCCCACCCCAGGTCCCTCCCATTTAACAACTATCAGTCTGGATCACAGGCACTTACGGGATTTATTCCACGGCCACCTGCTCTGTTAGACAGTGGGGTGTGCCCTGACATTTTGGGGGAGCCAAGTAAGCCCTACCCTCCCAGTCTCCAGTTTGGGGGAAGGGGGGCGGGGGGCAAGCTGGCATTTTCCTGATGATGTCGTTGAATTGAATCATCCTCATGGCAAAACCCCCGTGAGCAGGAGGAGGGCACAGGTGACACAGTGGCTCACAGGAGGGCTCACCCACCCCCTTGCAGCACTGATCTCTGGGCCATGCCCCAGCACGGGACTGTGGCCAGACAGGACCTCGGCAGCCACAGAGACCTTTGCACCCTTCAGCAAACACCAGCAGGGCCGGGGAGCAGCAGGGGCAGGAGGGAGGGGGTTTGGGGTTGAGGACAAAGGGCCGCACAGACAAGGCAGCACACGCTCTCTCCATCTAGACCCTTTATTGAAGGTGGGGCCACCCCAAACCCAGTGTGGGGGGCAGGGATGGCCATGTGCAGTGCTCCCCCAGCTGGGGGAGGCTCCAGGTGCTGCGGCCATGGGGACAGTCCCTGTCAGCAGTCGGGGGTCTACTGCAGGTGGAGCTGGAAGACTTCTGTGACACGTGGCTTCAGCTCGCCGAGGTTGGAGAGGGGGGCTGAGAGCCCCACCACGCTCCACTGCTCCCCGGCCACCGTGCTGGAGCTGTGGTAGGACAGCAGCTGGCCCCCCACCTTGCTCAGCAGCCCTGGGGAGAAGGACAGGAATTAGAGACCACAGGCTGCCCAGCACCCAGCAGGGCAGCTGAGCCTCTGCTCACCCCAGCGCTCTCAGAGGTCCATGCTGCTGTTCCTTGCCCTGCCCCAAGTCCTTTGCTCAACATCACACAACCCCCTGCCCAAACCCTCCATCCACCCATCCATCCACCCACCCACCCATCTCTCCAGGCAACATCTGCTGCAGCAGGGGCTCAGCTCTAGGTTGGATGTGGGGGTTCCCAGGGCTGACAAGGGCTCACCGGTCAGTGTGGCCAGAGCGCTGGTATCAGAGGCTTTGGCTCTGTAGATGAGGAGAGGGCCGGACAGTGGGGCTGGCTGCTTGAAGGTGGCCCCATTGATCTGCCGCAGGACCGGGCTGCTGCCCTGCACTGTCCCCGTCACCTGGTGCGGGGTGCCCTGCAGGGACACCTGCACCAGGCCAGTGCTGCTGTCGGGCTCGGGGGCCACATCACTGTGGGTGGTTGTGACCTGCCAGAGAGACACGGCCACTCAGTGCCCAGGTCCTGCGTGTGGCTGGGGCAGGGAAGGGATGTACTCAGAGGCACCCTGGGGAACACCCAGCCTGAGTGCCGCATTAGCAGCCTGGCAGGGCCTCCCCAGGCTCCTGCTGCTTGGTGAGGAAGGTGCACCAGGCTGGGGTGTCCACGCACCTTCAGGCCGGCCTCCTGGGCCAGCAGCGTGGCATTCACCAGGGTCACCTCCTTCTGTGTCCCTCCAGCCAGCATGCCCGCGGCCACGGCAGGCGTCAGGTAGCTCCCAGCCTCCTTCAGGGGTGCCCCTGGGGTGCAGGGAGGAGGTGTGGATGAGCCAGCAGCAGAGAGGTCAGGCCCGCAGTGGGGCTGGTCCTTCCACCCATCCATGCCTGCACACTGCAGGGCTCCAATCCCACTGTTAACCACCTTCCTGTCCGTCTGTTCTCCTGCCTGCCCACTGGGGTCCCCACTGCCAGGCTCACCTAGGGTGCAGACCTGCACGCTACCCTGCACCTGCTTGCCCGCCGTGCACAGCACCGTGCCCAGGGCCTTGGCCAGGCTGATCCAGGGCTTGGTCTGGGGTGCAAAAGCCTTGCTGAGAGCCTGCCCATTAACCTGCGGGAGAGAGCCAGCGGTGAGAGCCTGCCAGGGATGCCACACGGGCCCATGGCTTACAGCTGGGGAAACTGAGGCACGGAGGTCGGGTGCTGCAGGGGACTCACTACGCCGGTCAGCCCCTTCCCCGTGGCCATGTCCACGATCTGCATGGCGATCTCCTTGCCACAGCGGCTCTGTGCCTCCCGCGTGCTGGCACCCAGGTGTGGGCAGGAGATGACGTTGGGGTGGTTCACCAGGTCACGGTCCTTTGGGGGCTCCTGCAGACACAGTTCCATCCTGCCCTCAGCTCTCAGCACCCACCTGGGAGCTCGGAGCAGGGGGCATTCACCCCACCTCCCCTGCGAGGAGGGAAGATGAGAAGGGCTCTTCCTGGTCCTGGCCCCACAGGGTTTGCCAGGCTGCCGTGCCCTGGTCTGGGCAGAATTAAAGCGATGCTGAGACAAAGCCAAGCTCATGGGGCCCCACACAGCCCCGCTCACCTGTGTGAAGACATCGAGGGCGGCCCCGCCGCACTGCCCCGACTGCAGCGCCCGCAGCAGCGCGCCCTCGTCCACGATGCCACCGCGGGCACAGTTCACCACCTGCACGCCACGGCGGCACTTGGCAAAGGTGCTGTCGTTCAGGAGCCCTGCGGAAGGAGGGCTGTGAGCAGCGGGGGGCTCTCCCCAAAGCTCTCCCCAAACCTCCCTGGGATCGTGCCCGCTCCATACCCGTGGTGGAGGGCAGCAGCGGCGTGTGCACCGTGATGAAGTCGCAGCGGGGCCAGATCTGCTCCAGCGGCAGCTGCTCCACACCAAAGGTGGCTGAGACTTCGGGGGTGATGATGGGATCGTAGCCTATGGTCTGGGGCAGAGTGGGCGCTCACTCTTAAAGCCTGGCACGGTGGCTTTGGCCAGGTTAGGGAGGTCTGTGCTCCCCATCACTCCTCCCTGCCCTGTCTCCTCACCTTCATGCCGAAAGCCTGCATGCGGGTGGCCACCTCCCTGCCGATGCGTCCCAGCCCCAGCACGGCCAGCGTCTTCCCGTTCAGCTCCATGCCCATGTACTGGGGAGGACAGGGAGGCTGAGTGAGGACACCCCACAAGGGCACCCCCCACCCAGAGGTGCTTCACCTGCCTCCTACCTTCTTACGGTCCCACTTGCCCTCTTTCATGGAGGCAGCTGCCTGCGGGATCTGCCTAAAATGGAGGCTGTGGTCAGTGCGGGGTAGGGGGCTGTGGGGCACACCTCTGTCTGCATCCTGCCTCGTGCTCACCTGGCCAGGCACAGGATCATCCCACAGGTGAGCTCGGCGGCGCTGAGGCTGTTCCCAGTGGGTGTGCTGGGGATGGAGAGTGGTGTCACTGGTGTGTTTCCCCCGGGGCTGACAGCGGTCTGTGCCCCGTGAGGATGGAGACACACGAGGTGGTGCCAGGGGTGCCACGGGTGGGGAGGGCACCCTAATGAAGCTTCCCCGGCCTCCCCAGGATCACAGGCACGGATGTCCCCACACTCCTGCTCTTACTTCATGACCAGGACGCCCTTTCTGGTGGCTGCCTCCACGTCCACATTGTCCACGCCTGTGCCGGCTCTGCCCACCACCTGCAGCCTCTCTGCCGCCTCCAGCACCTCGGCCGTGACTTTGGTGGCCGAGCGCACGATGAGCCCATCGCAGTCCTAAGGGGTGACAGACACGGCGAGTGGGACCAGGGCCGGGGCCAGTGGCCCCGCGTGGGTCACAGGACAGGGACAGCCTCTGCCGGTGTCCCCGCTGCCGGGGTCCGGGATCTGCCGTGCGAAACCGGCCGGGCTCTTGCATCAGACGGGAGGCGGGGACCGGCCGAGGGGGTCCGCTGCCACTCGGCACCGCCGGCCTGCAGCTGTGCCCACCCACCCACGCGTGGGTGCAGCCCTGCCTCACCCGGATCTCCCGCAGCAGCTCCTCCTTGCTCAGCCCTGGCTTCTCCTGCACCCGGAGCCCGCCGGCCTGCAGGATCTCCCGGCAGCAGGGGTCCAGGCTGTCGCTGATCAGCACTTTCTGCAGCTTGCCCAGCGCCATGGCGGGAGCGGGCCCGACGGGACGGGGCTGGACTGGACGGGACGAGGGTGCCGGTTCTCTCCGCACGCCGCCGAGAGGCTGCTGCTGCCCCTCCGCCGCGCTAAAAGAGCTGCGAGCGGTGCACGTTTTTCGGGCTCATTGGGTCCCGTCTCCATAATCCCACCTCCTTCCCTTCCCCTCCCCGCCCCAGCCCGCCCGGTC
>VZTR01016818.1:0-42942 GCA_013400775.1 Chaetops frenatus | reverse complement strand
TGGCCGGCCCGGTGCTGGCCGGCCCGGCGCCGCCGGTGGCACCCGGCCCGGTGCGGCGGAGCCCGGCGGGGCAGGATGCGAGCCCCGAGGCGGAGGTGAGGAGCGTGTCGGTGCGCGCGTCCGGGGTGATGCGGGTCGCGGTGTCCGTGTGTGCCGGGCACGCGGGGGGCTGCCTGTGCCCGGGACACCCGCGGGGGCTGCGGTGATGCCGCGACAGGTTGAGGCCCAGGTACCCCCCGGCATCGGAGCCGCCGGGATGCGGCTGGGATGCGGGCGGGATCAGAGTGTGCTCCCGTGCAGGGCCGGACACCCCCTGTCCCCAGCCCCATTCCCTTGGGCCGTGGGTGTCCCTTGCTGCTGGTGGAGTCCCGTCGGTTGGGGCTGGTTCCGGGGCTTTGGGACCCCGGGTTGGTGGCTCTCTGGGCCCTGCACCGGGCAAGCCCAAGAGAACTCGGGAGCCACTGGTCTGCATGAAAGGGACCAGGAGTCCGGGGACACACTGGTGTTGGCTGCCCAGTGCCATGGAGACCTGTGGGTGTCAGGGCAATGCCTGTATGCCAGATGAGAGAGCAGGAGCTGTAGGGTCCTGTAGGATCCTGGGCTGCTGCCTGCACCATCACTAAGCTCTCCCCGGTGCGCTGGGCATATGAGGTTTGCCGGGAGGGGCTGGGCCAAGCACGGCCCTGAAGGAAGGGGCTCAGGGTGCTGGTGTTGGCGCAGGGAGCTTGCCTTGCCCCATCTCCCCCAGCCCCCTTTTCATCATCCCCGCGCTTCCCCTGGCTCTGCCCATCCCTAATTCCACGCTGAGCCGCTGGCCGGACCGTGTGTCCCGGCACCCATCCAGGGCCTCGGGAGCTGTGCCGGCTGCCACGCCTGCGGTGCCGCGCCGGGAGCCGCCCAGCCGGGAGCGGGGGTAACGCCAGCCCCCAGCTCCCCCCGGCCTGCCGAGCTCAATGGAGACCTTGTTGCCGTGCCCCGTGTGCAGGTCGGTGGGTGGCCGTGCCGTGCTCTCTGTGCTGTGCTCGCACACTCAGGCAGCCACCGTGCTTGTGGACGGCTGTCCCCGCTCCACCTCCTCCGTGGTGGCACTCCGCCCCTGCTGAGACATTTGTGCCAACGAGTCAGCGGGGAGCTGGGATGTGCCACGCTCGGCATCTGAGCTGCCACACTCTCCCCGGCCCTTGCCTGGCCCTTGCCACAACCCCTCTGCCAGCCTGGAGCTCCTGGCACACAGTGGCTGGGGCCTTCCGTCCATCCCTCCATCCATCCCCCTGTCCCTCTGTGTCCCCGCGGGAGGTGATCCAGTGGCAGAAGGAGGTGAGTTGCTGTTGCTGGGCTCTGGTGCCCGGTGCTTTGGGGATGCTTCACCCCAGGATGCTTTCCCCATGGGCAGCAGCCACTCTCAGAGAGCCCACGTGCCGTGGCCCTGGCTGCCAGCCCTTCATTGTCCCCCCTCCCCGATGGCAGCCCGGGGTGCCAGCGCTGGCAAGTGGCCGCAGTGGCCCTGGTGTGATGCCACGGAGATGGGGCTGTGAGTCAGTGAGTGCTCTGAGTCAGGGCCGCCTGGTGCCCCTCGTGCCGGGGCTTGGAGCTACGTGGGGCTGGGTGGGCAGTGCTGCCCGGTGACTGGGGGGGGCCCCCAAGTACTGTGCCCCCCTCGTTCCGTGCCGTGCTGTGCCGTGCCGGCAGCTCTGCTCCGTGCTCCAGGCTGGCATGAAAGGGCTCTTGTCCTCCTGCAGCCCCAGCAGCGCGGCAGTGGCCTCTCCTTCACAGCAAACAAATTCCCAGTGTTGGGCACAGGGAGGGGGAGCCCCCAGTCAGCCCAACCAGTCGTGGCCGTGGCAGAGCCCTGGGCTCCTTCTGGCCCAGCATTTCCATGGCCAGGCATGGGGCTGCCACTCTGGCTGTGTGGGGGTGCTGGCTGGGCAGCTGGACTTTGGGAAAGTGGGTGCTCGGCTCATTCACCCCACAGCCTGCACTAGGGTGGCCCTGAGCGGTAATATTTTGTTTCCCAGGCATAACGTTATTTTTGGGTTGTTAATACCACTGCCATGGTGCCAGTTTGAAGCATTGTAACCAGCACAGGATGGCCTGGTATCAGTCCATCTCTGTATTCCCCCGAATATTCTCACTCTGTCCTTTCCTTTGTTCTTTCCTTATCTGTTCCGCTTGTGCCACCACCCCATCAGGGACAGCAAGCCCTTCTCTAGATAGGAATATCTTGTTCCAGTGTCATTGAAAGTGGCAGCTAATGTCTAGTGTTCTCTCTGGCTCTTCCAGCCCCTTTTGACACAGATTAAAATGGGAACTGTGTTCACTGAACCCCCATTCCCCATAGATAGGGTTGGCTAGGTATGTGGGACCAAGCTGTTGGAACAACTCAGTTCTCTTAATAATAATAATAATTCTAAAGTTCCCAGAATTTGCTGTCACTCCTTTATGTTAGGTAGATTCTGTCCACAATCTGTTTCTTTCCGGGGTTTGCAGGAGAAGAGAAGTGGCTTCTTTAATCCAATAGACTCACTCAGGAATTTAACCTCCTGCTCAGGCCCCTGATGCTGGGATGTAGGACTGCTCAAGGCTCACATTTTTCCTTCTGGACAAAACCACCATAGGGTGTTCTCCAACCAAACTGATTAGAGGGATGGAGCACCCCTATGAGGGAATTTGAGAGAATTCTCTCTATGAGAAAATTTGGTTTGTTCAGCCTGGAAAAGAGAAGGCTTCGGGGTCACCTAACTGTGGCCTTCCAGTACCTGAAGGGAGCCCACAAGAAAGATGGAGGGAGATTTTTTACAAGAGCTTGTAGTGACAGGACAAGGCAGAATGGCTTCAAACTGACAGAGGGTAGGTTTGGATTGGGTAGTAGGAAAAAATTCTTTACTGTGAGGGTGGTGAGGCACTGGCCCAGGTTGCCCAGAGAAGCTGTGGATGTCCCATTGCCAGAAGTGTTCAAGGTCAGGCTTGATGGGGCCCTGAGCAACCTGGGCTAGTGGAAGGTGTCCCTGCCCGTGGCAGGGGGGTTGGAACGAGAAGATCTTTAAGATTCCTTCCAATCCAGGCTATTCTGGGATGATTCGATGATGATGACAATGTCATCGATCTCCTGATAATATTGTAACCTTTGGTGGGGCAAGATTGTGGCTAAGACTTTGCCAGGGCTTTATGAGCAATAGTGGGAGAGTGTTTATATCCCTGGAGCAGCCTATTAAAAATATGCTGCACTCCTTTTCCAGGTGAAGGTGAACCAAACTTTGTTGTGTTCCTGGAGTGGAATCACAAAAAATATATCTATTTTACATCCAGGGTGGCCATCCATGAGTGGGGCACTCCTTGAAGCTGAGCTACCAGTTCCTCGATACTTGGCACAGCAGTGGTTAAAGACTGAGTATTGGCACTGGCATCTCTCTTTTCTCCAAATCTGATCCCACCTTGTCTATGTGCCAGTAATAGCAGTTAATTGCCATCTCCATTCCAGTTTTTAGCCAAACTGGTGAATTATAGGGGTTGAAAGTTTGGCGAATTATTAATCCGTGAATTATACAGGGAGTGGGCTATGGAGTTGATTTTTTTCCAAATCAGCTGTAACTTCAGGAGTTGAATTTGGTGCTGCAGCAGAGACCTGTACCCTGGTACATTAGCAGCTTTTGAATGAGGCAGTGTAAGCGCCGTGTGGGCTGAATGCACTGTGGTATCTGGATTTCTTTCAGGGTCAGGGTTGAACGGGAGGACCAAACGCTGCTCTGCATCAGCTGCCAGGTTTGGCTGCTCAGAACACTGAAACCCAAAATGTTTTCATTGTGATCTTTTGCTGCAAAGTGAGGGGAGGGCGTGCTTATCTCCTGGGAGCCATAAATTAGCCTTGGTGGTTTGGCACGTAGCACTTGCTCTGTTCACTCTAGTGATTTCAACTCTGTCCAGTTTTTCAGTGCCCTGCTGTGTTAATACTGGAATTTGTGTTCCCTTATCTATTAGAAATGCCATTAATGTCTGGGGAGGCCCACCTGGAATTAGGATGCATGGGCTGTTATTATGTATGCACTGATAGGATTCCACCTGCTGAATTTCAGCCCAGCCTGGTTTATGGCCACAGCACTTTTCAAACTTGGATTGAACGGGATTATTTTTCAGGTATGATTTCCTGCTCCTCCCCAAGGTTCAGTTGTTCTCTTCTGTGTCTATAATGCATCTGGCTTCATACTCAGGGGGATTTGAAGGTGAAAAATAATCATCTTCCCCCAGTTTTCTGTCATTGGGGTCACTCCATATGTCTCCATCCTGTTCCTTAGGGAATATGATCAGTTTTCTAATCTCTATGATGTCAGGGGGATCAGAAGCTCACACAAGTATCATCTCTACCTTTTGTTCTAATTTTCACATTTTTCTCCTTCTCTTCCTCTAAATGTTTCTGCAGTCACTTTTCCCTATTTTCAGCTGTGGCCAGATGCATTTTAAATTGCTCCTTTTCTGATTTCAAAGCCGTATATTCTGCATCTGCCACTTTTTAGGAGAGAGGGTGCTCTGATTTCCTTTTGCACCCAAGACCAGCAAGCCCTCAATACTGCACCAACAATTGCTTTATTTTTGTTTTTCCCACATTTTTGGGCCTATTCTACTCCCTCTCAGGATGGTGCACACTTGTGTTAACCCAAGCAATAATAACAATAATATGCAGAAACTTAGCAAGGTGTCCCTGGCTTGGGACAAGGGAGAGAAGAGTAGCCCATTGACAGCCTACAAGGTATTTTTTGGCTCTTCCTCCTAACCAGGTGAAATTTTTTTATACCTCTTCATGTATAGCCCAGTGTTATACCCCTCCTCCTATGTTACAAGTGGCATGACCTAGGCAGAGAGTTGAGTAATGGAGTCATATATATGTGTATATATATGTGTGTGTGTGTGTGTTGTGCATCTTTGTGCATCTTGAGTTTGGGCATGGTGGCTCCTAGGATGTTTTGTCTCTGGGTGTCACACCCTGGGTGCTGGTCCTCCTCTGTGTCACACCTCCAGAGGTCGCACCTCCTTGGATATTGTGCCTCTTGGCATTCAGGGCTCTTCAGGCATCACACTTCTGCTTATCGAAATGAATTGAAATGAAACTTGGGTGCCTCAGGGTTCCGCAGCTCTGGGTAAGATGCCCCTGGGCACTCCACCTCTGGGTGCTGTGCCTGCGGGTACAACACCTCGGGGTGCTTTGTCTCTGGGCATCATGCTGGTTGTGGTGCCTGGCAGGGCACACACCCACGCCTGACCAGTGCTGGTGTGTTTAAAGCCATCGTGCCTCAGTTTCCCTCCACGACAGGTTGTTGCTCCAGGGCCTGTGGCACCCTGTGTCTGCCTCTCCTCCTCTCTGCCAGGCTGGCAGTGCTGTCCCCTGCTGCAAGGTGCTGGTGTGGTGAGCAGGGCTCTGGGGACGTGGTCCCGGGGCCTCTGCCACGGCTTGTGCCACAGGAACATGCTGGCCCTTCTTGGCTGTTGGGGCTCAGCCTCGTGCATGTGGCCAGGGCACTGATGCTGGGGCAAGTGCCCACCTCCCTGCTCGTGGGACCCCACCAAAAAGCTGTCAGGCTGAGATTAGAAAAGAAGTGTTCTGATTTCTTTAAAAGGAAAAAAATCCTCAACAATCCAGTTGTTTTTTTATTATTATTATTTGTTGGAGTTTCTCTCCTTCTTTTAAATCATGAAATGACTCACACTTCTGAGCTGAAAATAAACCCAATTATGGAGCTGGCGAGCCGTGACAGCACGGAGGCACAGGGTCCCTCCCAGAGCAGCCAGGGCCAGCCCTGCCTCATGCCCCAGATCCTCTCCTGGGGGCTGTGGGGATCGGCTGTGGGGGCTCAGGTGGCCCTGACAGGGCTGCTAATGGAGCTAAAGTGCTGCTGAGGGGACACTGCCATCTGCACAAACCCCCCCCAGGGCCTCGTGTCTTTGCACTCAGAGCGGCTGTGGGGACACACACGTGTGTCCCCCACGTGTGCCCAGGCACCCTCGCCCGCCCTCCCCGGTCCCTCCGGCACAGGGGGGGTGGCACAGGGGGGGTGGCACAGGGGAGGCCAGGCCCGGAGCCCCGATGCCTGGGTGCGTGACACGGCCGTGTGCTGTTCTCCGCAGGGACCCCTGCAGCAGTGACACTGTGCCAGCCGTGGTCCCCGGAGCCGGACACATGGCGGGTAAAGCACCCCGAGAGCCCCCCGGTACCCTGCTTGCCCCGTTCTCACATCGCCTCAGGGATGGCCGGTGGCTTTCCGGGCGCCGAGGCATCCCCTTGTGTCTCCTCGGAGGCACACGAGGTGTGGGGCAGCCACTTTGCCCGTCTGACTGCTGCTCGCCCTTGCTCCCCGCCAGCTTCCCAAGAAGGGCTGTGGGGTGAAGGCGATGAGGACTCCGTGCCAGCCGAGCCGAGGGGTCCCCCGGGTGCCCAGCCCCAGCCGGGCCCCTTGGTGCAAACGTGTCTCCTCCGCGATCTGGAGATGGGTCCCCTCGCCCAGACACAGACCCTGCGCGACTTCGAGCAGGTGAGACCGCAGACCCTCCATGGCACCGCCAGGGCACTGCCGGCTGCTTGGCAGGATCCCTGCCGGGTCCCCCGGGCTCGCCAGCGGGGTGTGGAGCGCAGGAGGGGTGGCGGGGCAGGTGGCGGTGGCAGAGGGAGAGGGGGCCGAGCCCGGCCGGGCGCCACGCTCCCCTCACCGCCCTCACGGCAGCGGCGCGTGGGGGCCTCCGGGGCTCGGGTTTCACCAACCCGCTGTCCCCGCTCCGGCGATTCCTCAAATAGCTCTGGGAGGTGAAAAAAAAAAGAAGAGGAAAGGGAGAGCAGCGGGGCCAGCGACGGGAGCTGCGGGCGGGCAGGGAGCCTAGGCTGTGTCCCGGCGGCGCCATGTGAGGGGTGCCGGGATGCCCGCCCCATGGAGCACTGGCCATGGCTAACGGGTACCGCACGCTCTCCCAGCACCTCAATGACCTCAAAAAGGAGAATTTCAGCCTCAAGCTCCGCATCTACTTTCTGGAGGAGCGCGTCCAGCAGAAGGGCGAGGACAGCCGGGATGATGTCTACCGGCGGGTGAGTGCCTGTAGGGGACAGGGGCGAGGGGGTTTCCTCTCTTTTCTGGGAGGGAATGGGGTGAGGGGAGTGTAGCCGGGGGGATGCCAGGGAGGGCTTCAGGCACTGGGGCTGGGGGAGCTGCTGTATGGGAGTTTGCTCCTCATTTCCTTTGAGAGGAATGGAGAGAGGGTTGGGGAGGGCGTCCCCAGCCTGGTGGGGCGCCCGGGGTGGGTCACAGTGCAAGTTTGGGGGCAGACAGATGGAGTGGGTACACCCCATCCCGGCGCCGACAGGCTGAAATACCACTTGTGCCACTCACTGACAGGAGCACCCAAAGCCCTGCCATGGCGTGGGGATGCCCCATGCCACTTCTGCTTCATTTCCGTGGGCAGTGGGGCTGGGGTGTAAAGGCTAGCGTGAGGGCATCCTACCCACCTCCTTCCTGCTCCGTAGAACATTGAGCTGAAGGTGGAGGTGGAGAGCCTGAAGCGGGAGCTGCAGGAGAAGCAACAAGCCCTGGACAACACATGGTAAGTGTGGCTGGCCAAGCCCCTCACGCCAGGGCAGACATGGTGCCCATGTGCTGCCCATGGTGGCTTTGTGGGTACGGGGTCTGGGGCTGTCTGCCTGCACCATGCCCATAGCAGGCAGTAGGGGTGCCTGCAGTGGGGCTGGAGGGGTTTGCAACGGGGCAGGGCACCCACAGGGCTCCTCTTACAGCCCCGGCGCCAGCCAAAAATAAAGGACAGCACCTGTTTGATGGGGGAGGGCAGCACCGTGCCCAGAGGCCATGGCATGGGTGTCTCACCGTGGGGCTCCCATGGCAGGGGGGCCAGTGGCACAGCAGCTGGGGAGCCCCTGGTTTTGGGAGTGTGTGGGGAGTGCTCTGGTTGGTCAGAGCCTCAACATGACCCAGTGCTGCCAGAGGAGCCGTGTCCCCAGGGAAGGACGTGGGGGGAGCCAGGCTGAGGGCACCTGGAGTGGCACAAATCACCCAGCGCAGCTGGTTTGGGGCGGAGGCAGTCACAAAGGCTATGGCCATGCTGTGCTATGCTGTGCCACACTGCCAAGCCACGCCATGCTGTGCCAGGCCATGCCATGCCATGGGAGATGCCATGCCATAGCAGGCCGTGGCACTCCGTGCTGTGCCATGGGAGATGCCATGCCATAGCAGACTGTGGCACTCCGTGCTGTGCCAGGGGAGATGCCATGCCATAGCAGGCTGTGGCACTCCGTGCTGTGCCATGGGAGATGCCATGCCATAGCAGGCCGTGGCACTCCGTGCTGTGCCATGGGAGATGCCATGCCATAGCAGGCCGTAGCAGGCCGTGCTGTGCCCGGCAGGGTGGCTGCAGAGAACCAGACGAGCCGCAGCCAGGCCGAGCTCCGGCAGCAGTATGAGGAGCGGCAGCGGGAGTCGGAGCACGTCTATGAGCTCCTGGAGAACAAAATCCAGCTCCTGCAGGAGGTGAGTCAAGGGATGGTTGTGGCCAGGGAGAAGCCAGGGGCTTGGGCCTGGGGGCTCACCCTGCTGCCATGCAGGAGGCCAGGCTGGCACGGAGTGAGGCTGAGCAAGCCACGGCGCTGGCCAGAGCTGAGGCGGAGAGATGCCGGGAGCTGACGGGGAAGCTGAAGGATGCAGCAAGGACAAAGCAGGAGGACAGGAACAACGATGGCTGTGGCACTGTGGCTCAGAGGTTGGTGTCCAGGACATGTCCCCTCTATGCTGCCAGCCTGTGCGCTGTGCCAGTTCTTGGGGACTACCAAGGGGCTCGTGATGTGCATGCCTGAGGGGCTGTGTGTATCTGGTGGGGTGCAGGGGTCACCCCAAGGGGGGAGAGCTGGGCTGTGGGGAAGGGGGAGCAGCCCTGAGGCTGCTCTGCTTTACCTCGGAGATTGACCTCTGTCAGCTGTCCCCAGTGTCATCCCAGGGCCAACCCAGTCCCTGAGCATCCATGCCCTTTTGTCCCTCTCAGGAGGATCGAAGAGCTGACCCAAGAGCTGGCCGCCAGCAACCAGCTCGTGGAAATGCTGTCAGCAGAGAAGCGTGACCTGCAGCAGCACCTGGAGGGGTCTCTGGTCATGGAGGGGCAGGTGAGTGGGCAAGGGTGGGGAGAGCCCAGGGAGGAGCACATCCACCCAGGGCTGGCTGGTTGTTGTCATCCCTGTCCTCTTCTGGGGCTATGGCCAGAGCTGTGCTGTGCTCAGCCTGGCAGGGTCGGGTGATTGCCAGGAGCTGGGAGGAGCAGGGGTACTCAGAGGACACGGTGTGAGCTGTCAGGGGACAGGCCCACCAGCCTGTGCAGTCCTTCTGCGGCTGTTGGTGCCACTTGCTCCCGTCTGCCATTTAAATCCCAAGTCTTAAAATACTCCCGGCAGCCTGGCATGGTGCCAGGCAGGATTTCGGGGCTGTGAGCGATCAGAGCGGCATGTTCCTGGCAGCTGCACAGCTCTGGCCATGCTGCGTGTCGGTGGCACGGCGCTGTCCCCAGCAGCCACGGGCCATCAGTGTGGGCTGCCTGTGCAGAGCTCCTGCAGAGACCCTGCTATTTGCCCAGAGGGTGGCACGGGCTGCTGTGCAGGTGCTGGTGGCACCGTGCTGGGGGGACATGCCCATCCACACTGCCTGCCGGGGCTGGGCACTGGGGCAGGCTGGCACTGGGATGGGGATATGGCACTGGGACAGGCGCTGGCACTGGGATGGGGATATGGCACTGGGGTGAGGATTCGGCACTGGGACAATGATCTGGCACTGGGACAGGTGCTGGCATTGGGACAGGGACATGGCACGGGCACTGGGGTGGGGACCTGGCACTGGGAGAGGCGCTGGCGTTGAGATGGGGACATGGCACATGCACTGCTGTGGTGACCTGGCACTGGGACAGGCACTGGCACTGGGGCCAAGCACTAGTGTGTGTGCGTGCGTGCGTGTGTGTGTGTGTGTGTGTGTGTGTGGCTCTGGCACTGAGACCGGACCCCAGCGCTGTCCCATCGTGACCGATCGCTGTCGTCGTCTCTGTCGCGACCCCCGGCGCGGCCCCTGTGTCCGGGCGTGGCGCGGGCCGCCACTGCGCATGCGTGGCGCGGGCGTGGCAACTACATATCCCGGCAGGCCTTGCGAGCGCTACGTAGGCGCGGGAGGCTGGGCTCCGCCGCCATCTTGAAATCTGAGCCAGAAGCCGGGCGCTGCCGTGGCAGGAGCATCATCGGCTCGGGGCGGTGGGGCCGGGGCGGGAGGGACGGGGGCAGGGGCAGNCAGCCCGCGGTGAGGGGCAGCCCTGGGGACGGGGGCTGTGAGGAGAGAGGGCCAGCATCGGGGGGTCGAGCTGTGAGGAGAGGGAGTTGCATCGGAGGGGCGTGGGGGCCAGCCAGGACAAGGGGCAGCCCAGGTGTGGCTGTGAAGATGTGGAGGAGGGTGGTGTAGGGTGGGATGTTTCTGTTTGCATCAGGAGATCCGGCGTGTCACCAACCTAAAAAGAGGGGATTGGTGCGGTGAGACGTGCCGGCGGGCTCCGGGATTGAGGGAGATGTGCTGACCTCGGGAAGGTCTCCTGAGAGCCCGCAGGAGTAGGATTGGGTGCCGGGAGGGAGGGAGGGAGGGAGGATGAAGGAAAACTGCCGGATTTGCGGCCGGGAGCTGTGCGGCAACCAGCGGCGATGGATCTTTCACACGGCGGCCAAGCTGAATCTCCAGGTGCTGCTCTCCCACGTCCTGGGCAGGGAGCTGTGCCGGGACGGCAGGTCCGAGTTCGCCTGCAGCAAGTGTGCCTTCATGCTGGACCGCATCTACAGGTTCGACACCGTCATCGCCCGCATCGAGGCCCTCTCCATCGAGCGTCTGCAGAAGCTCCTGCTGGAGAAGGACCGTCTCAAGTTCTGCATCGCAAGCATGTACCGCAGGAACAACGACGACTCCAGCACGGAGGACAAGGCTGGGGAGGGGACTGTGGACCTTTCCAACCTGCCTGATGCACGGTACGCTGCCCTCCTCCAGGAGGACTTCACTTACTCTGGGTTTGAATATTGGATGGATCAAGAAGAGCACGGCCTGGAGCCGCACAGCTGCCACGGCTCCGAGGGAGCGGGGAACCGCCCGCGGCGCTGCCGGGGCTGTGCTGCCCTGCGTGTGGCCGACGCTGACTATGAAGCCATCTGCAAAGTGCCCCGAAAGGTGGCCAGGAGCATCTCCTGCGGGCTGTCCAGCCGCTGGTCGACCAGCATGGGCAACGAGGAGTCATCCGTGTGTGATGTGGCCGAGTCCACCAGCTCCAGGGTGGCTGTGGATGGGGACAGCATGGAGGAAGGCACGCCTGCGTCCTCTGTTGAGTCTCTGGACACCACCGTGGAGGCCAGCCCTCCGCAGCAGAAGGATGAAGATGCAGATAAGGGGGTGAAAGGGAATGGGAAATGTGACGATGTCTCGGATGACCGCATGACACCAAGCTCTTCGTTGAGCGGGAACAGGCTGGAGCTGGCCCTCAATTTGATCAAGACTCTGGACTACAAACCCCTCCAGAGCCCCCGAGGCAGCCGACTACCTATTCCTGTGAAGTCCAGCTTGCCTCCTCCCAAGCTCAGCCGTGACTTGGCAGATGGCAGTGCTTCTGCTGGCTTAGTGTGTGCTAGTTCTGCCTTCCTGAACACAGACAGAAAATCGTTTTCCAGAGCTCCTTTGGGCCTTCCCCTGGACATTTCTGAGCTGCAGGAGCTGTGGGATGACCTCTGTGAGGATTACATGCCGCTGCGGGTACAGGTAGAGGTCATGGTGCCACCGTTCCATTCAGCATTGTCCTCGTGGTCCAGTGCTGAGCCCACTGGGGATTCTTCTGTGCTGAGATAATGCAGACAGCCGCGTGTGGCTGAACCTAAGAATAGGCAGCTCGGTCCTTTTTAGGTGTGCTGCCTCTCTCCTCGGTCATTCTCTTGTCTCCTCTCGCCTCCCGGTGTGCTGGGAAATGAACCTTCCCCTCCCTCCATCAGCCCTCCCTGACTGTGCAGCCTGCTGGGTGGGTCTGAGCTCTTTGTCATTTTCCTGGTGAGAAAACACCAGTTTCACTTCATCTTTAGGCTTAAAGTCGGCGTGGCTTTTATCCACAACCAAAGGGAGTATTTTAAGCTCCTGGGCATGTGTTTTCCAGCAGATGTGTTTCATTGTGCCTGAGTAATGGTTGGAGTGCGAGGAACGCCTGCCTCCAGCGCTGCCTCTGCAGGTCAGGCCTCCAACCTGCCCAACGTGCAGAGCCTGGGCGTGTGCCCTGAGGAAAAGGTGTTTTCCTTGCAGGTGGATTTGTGCCAGAGGATGACTCTAGGGTTGGTATTCAAGATAATAGGTTTATTTTCTGATCCTTTGAAAAGATCTATCAGTTAGTGGCAGGTGTTGCTGAGAGGTGATAAAAGCTCCTGCTTTCGGGGTGCTGTTACCTGTCTTGATAGCAGTCCTAGCTCCACGTTGCCTCTGTTTCGTTGGCTTCAATGAAATGTTCTTTAGTATGCAGTCAAAAAGCTGAACTTTTAACTTCTTTACCACTTTCCGTAATGAATAGGAGTCCTCAGTCAGTTTCAATTCAGGAATATCCGTGTCAGCCTAATTGCATTCCCATTAGCAGCCTTAGCGCTGCCTAATGCTGTAGGTAGCCTGCGGGATTAGGAAAATGCTCGTTTATTACTATGGCAACTGTGGCAGTGCTGAATTGCTCTTCCTCTTTAGCCGGCTGCTTGTTGCCCCATCTGCTCGGGCGTTTCCCGGAGCTGTGTGCTCTTTTCCATAAAAGCCTGCTCAAGAAACGATGCTAGGGAGGAACGCAGGAAAACTAGTTTTCATCTGGAGCACAAAGGCATCGCGCTGGCAGCTGAGGGCGTGAGCCAGGGCATCGTGCCATTTGCTGATGGTTTTCACTGCTGGGGATGTGTTTGCAGGTTAAAAAAATGGGCTTTCTCTGAGCAACGTGGCACAGCCAGCGTGGTGTGTTTACAGGTTGGCTTTGTGTCACACATGGCCATCCTCATCTAGGAGCTGTGTTTTGAGGAGTTTCTCCAGCCTCTGCCATCCGACCGGCCCTGCCAGGAATTTATCCTGCGGGATTTTTCACTGCCGATTCCTTGCCGTGACAGCAGCAGCTCTTGGGCGCAGGGTCTGGCTGAAGGGGGAAGGGCTTAATCCTTCGGATGGGTTTAAGAGCAAAAATGGGAAGGCAGATGCTGCAAAGAGGCTGAATAGTTCTTGCACAAATGATTTTTCTTTCTGTTTGTAAAAGCAACACCCTTCCTATAAGTCAGGTGCTGCTGCTGTCCAGCGATTCCTGTGCATAAATGTGAAAGGAATATCTGGGATATAAAGGACTGCAGTTCTCTTACTGCTTTTGCAGTTCTTTTAATTTATGGAGCATTCTGGTGTTGGGGCATGTGACCTTGTGGGTACCATTTTCCCGGGGGTTTTCTTGAACCAACAATTCCCCCCGTTCCCCACCACAGCCCCGGGGAAGTGGCACCAAACGAGCCTTTTTGAGACATTCCTGGAAGCAGTGCCCTCCTGACAGCCAGGCTCTCCTTTTCCCACTGTGCTGGGCAGATCTGGGCTTGGCAGGCTCAGACAGTGCTGTGATTATTATTTTTTAAAGAAGTGTTCTCGTGGGGTCAGCGTGTGCTGGCACTGCTGGGGCTGTGCTGAGGAGAGACTGGCAGTAAAATGCTCATCTTGGAGGAGTTGACATGGCTGCAGGGAGGCAGCTGGGGCTTTGGAACTTTGGACTCTGGAGCTGGCTCGGCCTTTTAAAGTGCCTTTAACTCTTTCCAGGTTTTCTGCCTTTTTTCTTTTTTCTTTTTTTTTTCTTTTTTTAATAATGTGCAAATTGAGGAAATGTGTTTTCCTTTTTCCCCCTCTCTATTGTAATCAGCCTTATGTCAAAATAGCTGCTGTGACAGATTCCAGCAGCTCTCCCTGTCTCATCTAAAGCCTTCTGGCTGAGAAAATTTGTAGTCACCGTGACTGCAAGTTTTCACTAAAATCCTAGCAAAACATCAAGGTAAAGGCAAGTGTTACTTCTGTCTGTGAGAGGCAGTGCACAGAGCTGAGGGAGCTCCCCTGCACTGTCTGGCTTTCCCACAGAGAGCGTTTCTGTGACTGCTGAAGACAAGGATTCAGCCTGACAGGGCTAATCAGAGCTGACTTCTCGCTGTGCTGCACTGCCTGGAGCTGCTGCTGCTGTGTGTGCTCCAAAAAAGCCCTGCCATGTTTCCATGGCCTCTGTGCTGCATCCCTGCAGCCCTTTCCAGGGCTCCCACCTAGAGCAGGCACCAGTGCAGTCAGTCTTGTGTCACTGACAATATTCAGGAATACTGAAGGAGTCCTGTGAAGGAGGCTGGGATGGAGTGCTGCCCTAAGGAGTTAACTCACTGGGCGGGAGACAGCAAAATTGTAAGGAGGGATGACAAGGGATTAGTGTTGTGCTCAGCCAGCCGGCTCTGGCAGGCCACGTGTCACCAAGTAGGCTGTTTATGTTCCCAATAAATGGGTATGTGTCACGAAAAGAAATCTCAGCTGTGGCACTGAGTTTGCTCCTGTTGGAGGAGCTGCAAGGAATTGTACACTGTGTGGGTGCTGGAGCATGGGAAGTGGTGAAGGAGAGCCCAGAAAATCACAAGTTGGGGGGTTCAAAGCAGGGGTTGACTGCTAGGTCGTGGCAGGAGGGGAGCTGCTGGGAAGGACTGAAGGTTACAACCTTGATAAAGACACAGAAGCTTGGCAGAACATGGGAACCATTTCAGTGCAGGTTTCGAAGCTTTTTTAAAATGCCAGCAGGGCACATGGGAAGGAGAGCAGGTTTTGGGGTGATGGCTTGGATGTGGGGAGAAGATCCATCATTAGCCCACAGACAGTGGTTAGAGCTAAACAAGCTGTTGGGTTTTTGGTGCAGCAGTGAGGAGAGACAGGGAGCCCAAGGTGCCAGCCTGCCACACAGGTGGAGGGAGACACGGGCAGAATGGTGTATCAGAGGCAGTTAGGAAAGCATATGGGGCGTGTTTAAACCCATGCTGTAGGGTCTGTGATGGCTGAAGAGAAAAAGGCAGTGCAAGAGTTGAGCCAGTCTCTCATTTTTCACTGTTTCTCTCCTTTCAGAATTTGCAGGATGAACACCAGCAGCCAGCTCCAGGTAACCCTACAGCAGAGGAGCACGTGTCTGATGTGCGTGCAGCAGAGCTGCAGGGCAAAATCCAGCACTTTGAAGCTGCCAACAAGGTATTTCTTCATGGAGAGCACATCTAGTGCCTAGTGAGTCTGTCAGAGTGTGCCTCCTGGCCTGGCTGGAGGCAGGTACCTGCTCCTCTCTCCCAGCAAGGGTGTAATTCTCAGTGCTGTTGTCTGCTGGCTTCAATGAAAAGCATTTACTTTTTTTTTTCTGCAGCTGGGCTGTGTAAATTTTCCATATTTAATTTTGCAAATCATTATTTTGAAAGGACTTTTCCACTTGCCTGCTGAGCCTTCTGGGAGCTGGTGAAGGAGAGGTGCACAGGGCTGTTTCCCTGTCTGTTGGATTTGCATGGGCTGAGCCTGGTGTAGGAGGGAAGGGGTCCTGGTTTCATTTCCATTTAAGTACTTGGAAGAGAAACATGTATCTGAGTTCTCTTGAGGCAGATCAATATTAACACATGTTGAGAAGGGTATATGTTCTTAATTATGCTATTGAACTCTAAGGTAAATTCTGTCCTCTGGAGAATGAGGTTAAATGTGGAAAAAAAAATTGGGATGGCATATTTAGATCTGGGCATGGCCATAAGGTGCTGAAGCTGCCTGGACTGCAAAGCTTGATGGAAATGGAGACCCAAGGCCCAGTAAATGCAGTTAGAAGTGTTTAAACAGGTTAGGGGGAGTGTCTCTTAGAGCAGAGATAACAGGACAGGTGTGTAAACTAATGAACAACAAGAGGAAATTATGTGGCAGCACCAGCTCCTTCAGAAGTTGAGCCTTGAGCAAGTTCATAGGAGGAGCTGTGTCATTCAACTTCAAGAATGCCAACAGGCAGCATGTTTAAAATTGCTAATAAGCACTTGTTTAACTGCAGAATGTGTCCTGTGTCATGAGCTTTATGGTGAAAGCAGCAAACTGTCCTGAAACTGTTTGAGTGGGTGATGTTCCCTTTAGGGTGAGAGTGTCAAAGGCAAGTTTCTCAGGTTGTAAACCAGCCATGGGGACTGGTGAGAGGTTCCCCTTTGCTAGGCAGTGGCTAGGCTCTTTTGTGCTGCTGAAGCCAGTGCTAAATAAGCCACTGATTTGATTAGTGAATGTGTAGCTTCTCCATGCTGGTACTTGTCTTTCAGATTTTTGGGAGGACTTTGGGCTGAAGCAGCCCCTTTCCTTTTAAGGAAACAGAAACAAATGATAGAAACCGGTAGGGAGGGCTGCTGGGCAGGCTGAGATTCTCCTGCAGTATGTGGGAGGCAGTTTGATCTGTGAACCCAAGCCTGAAACCTCTGCCCTGCGCCTGAGGGAGCAGAAGCACTGCAGTGAGTCCTGTGAAGGGCCTTTGTGTTTACTCACTGGTCTCCACCCAGCTCCAGCAGTGTTTACAGACTCTTGAGGGGAGCCACATTGATCTCAATGTGCTCAACACCAGGGCTGTATGGAGTAAGGAGTGGAGGGAGTCTTAAGGGTGTTTACATAGAGCATTAGGCAGGATTAAATAAACCCAACCTATTTCTGTCTTCAGTTGTTGCAGGAAAAGCTGAATGAATTGAATTTCGAATTAAAAGCTGTCCAAGAAACATCACAAAGGCAAGATCGTACAATCCAGAGTCTGAACGAGGCCCTGAAGAGCAAAGAGAGTAAGGTAACAGTTTTGGCTGGGCAGGGGGGTGCTCACCAAAAGAGGGAACCATGCTAGAGGGAACATGCCTGTGGGTAGTGGCTGAAAAGGAATGCTGGAGCCACTACTTGGCATCCTGTATCTCAGTAAATTATTTCTTGCAAAGCGTCTTTCATGTGGTGCTGAGGTGTCATAACCCAGGCTGGAGGCTTGGAATGGGAGAGTCTGAGCTTGGTTTGCCACTGACTGGGCTTCCTGTGCTTGTGCTCAGACAGAGGAGCTGTACCACATCATCGAGGGGCAGAACGACACGATGGCCAAGCTGCGGGACATGTTACACAGAAACCAGCTGGGACAGCTGCAGGTATGTCCTGGGAAGCCTCAAATACATCAGGTTTCATTCTTTAAATCCCTCACGTGAAGAGAATCTGATTTTCTCTGAATGCTGCTTTTTGGTAGGTGTCAGAGAGCCCACTGTCACCCCAGGAGCAGCAAATGTCACCGCTTGATCTTCAGAACGTGCTTTTCTGCACCAGACTGGAGGTGCAGAAACTGAAGAGAGCTCAGCGCCAGAAAGAGCATCAGCTGGCTGAAGCCAAGAGAGCAACCCAGCTCCTGGAGACCACGGTCCATGAGGAAGAGCAGCAGAAAGAGGCAACCTGGAAACACAATCAGGTATGACAAGCACTTAGCCTGGTTTACATGATGAAGAAGCACTGATGTAGTCAATACTCTGCTCTCATTCCTCATTTCTGCTGACAGCAGGCAGGGCACACTTGCTGAACCCCTTGTCACACGTGGCAGAGAAAATTCTCCAGCCTCCTTAGTGTCATAGCTCAGGAGTTAGAATCAGCAAAGGCCCTTGATAGTGGGTATGTTGTCACTTGTACATCATTAGCTGGTGCAAATGTCCCATCTCTTTTTGTGGTGTTCATGTTCCCTGGTGCACAGCTTAACTGTGATTGACAAAGCTCTGCCTGTGGCCAGAGCAAGGGGTTTAGGTGGATGGATACCGTGGGCAATGAAATAAATTCAAACACCATGGAAATGTGTTTTGAGGTATGAAAGTTGTAGCATTGCAGAGCACTTTTAGCTCTTCCCACAGCCCTTACTGCTCTTGGCTTCCTCAGACTGGCCTGCTGTTATGGTTGTGTTGAGGACTGAATTCCAAGGGATGTGCTTTCTCCTTGCAGGAGCTGCGTGCTGTGGTACAACAGCTGCAGGCAGAGCTGCAGGACAAGGCACAGCAGCTGCAGACTTTGGAGTGGGAGAAGAGCCGTGAGCTGCAGGCCCAGGAGCAGAGGGTTCAGCGTTTGACTCAGCAGCTGGCTCGCAAGGAGCAGCTTCTGCAGGTGAGGTGCAGAAAGATCTGAGCTGAGCATAATTAAATGGAGTCCCTGCTCCTCCTTTGGTATTTGGCCATGCAAAAGTCTGTCTGTAGCTTTCATGCATGCCCTCTGGAGAAAGGAGGGAAAGAGAAGCTTCTGAGCCCCCAGGGTGAGGATTAAGGCACAGGTATCCATGTTCCTCAGCCCACAGCAATGCCTGGTGAGCCCTGGCAGGTGCTAGCCAGCCCCAGGTGCTGGGACTACCACCCTTTAATGTGAAGGCTAGAGCAAGCATCGGGTGGAGGTAGTTATCCCTGATTCTCCTGTGCTGCTCTCAGGGCTGGGGGAGGTTTCTGTGCTGTCAGTTGTACTGGGGGGTGTGTGTGTGTGTGTGATCTCTAGGAGTCCAGGGAGCTTCTGCAATGCCAGCAAAGCTTGGAGAAGAGCCCTGCAGCTGTGAATGCCATGTTGGAGAAACTGCAGCAGCGTGTCAGTGACAGGGATGCTGCTCTGGAGGTGAGCACATATTGTAGGCAATGTTTCAGTTATCCCTGAGGCTCAGCCTTTGGGTTACCATCAGCCCAAGGGGGTTGCATGCTCTTCATGGCTCATGCTTTGAAAGGAGTGCCCCTGGAAGGAGGAGCTGAATCCAGCATCCAGGGAGTGTTGGCTGCAGAGCCTCACTCTGAATGATGCCCTCTGTCCCACAGCGAGCAGTAGATGAGAAGTTCTGTGCCCTGGAGAAGAAGGAGCAAGAGCTGCAGCAGCTGCGTCTGTCCATGCGGGAGCGCGGCAGTGACCTGGAGAGGCTGCGCAGTGTCCTCTCCAGCAATGAGGCCACCATTCATGTGAGTGCTGCCTGCACAGTCCAGCATGGCTCTGGGGATGTGCTCTTAGGCACACCTTCCTGTGAGTGCTCTGGGGAGAGTGTCTGCAGGTGTTGGGCTTTCTCTGACTTTGTGTGCAGGGCAAGTTCCTGGGTCACTCTTGTTTCTGGGGTGGGTGTAGAGGACCCCTGGAGCAGATGAGTGACTCTGTGTCACTCTGCTAGCAGTAGAGACTGGTTTTTCCAGTTTTGCTTAGTTCAGGATTAAGTCTCTGTCCTTGGTTGAGCTGCTCCTGTTGTGGTCCTCAGAGCCTGGAGAGCCTCCTGAAAGCCAAAACGCTGGAACTGGAGCAGGTCTCAGCAACCTGTCAAAACCTCCGCTGGCTCAAAGAGGAGATTGAGGGCAAATCTTGCAGCAGGCAGAAGGAGCAGGAGGGAATCATCCAACAGCTGCAGACCTGCCTGCATGACAGGAACAAAGAAGTGGAGGTAAGGCCTTAGCTGGGCTTCCTGAGCCTTCAGCCAGTTTGTTCATAGAGAGAGTGGTCCCAAGCCGTGCTCAGCGTTCGGAGGCTGGCTGCTTTTGGCACCTGTACATACCTGTGCCTGCTGACACTGCTCCCTCAGCTACAGCCAGGCTGGAGAGTCCTTGAACAACTTCCAGTTTGATGGCAGCAGTCTCTCTCCTTTCCTCCCCCTTGTGTAGGAACTGACAGCAACTCTGCTGTGCAAGCTGGGCCCTGGGCAGAGTGAGGTAGCAGAGGAGCTGTGCCTGCGTCTCCAGCACAAGGAGAAGATGCTGCAGGATCTCCTCAGTGACTGGAACCGGCAAACCATGGAGCATGATGCTGAAATTCGGGAGCTGCTGCAGGCTCTGAGCACCAAGGAGCAGCAGAGCAGAGTGAGTTTTGTGCAGTGCCACGCTGGGAGGCTGAGGTGGGTGGCCCTGACTTTTGTTAAGCAAAGAGAAGGCCCTGAGTGGGCTGAAAGAAACAGAGGAGTTTGTTCCTCTGTAGGTGAGAGGCTGGTGGGTAGAGGTGGGAGGGCTGCACTGCACTGGGTGTGAGTGGCCAGGAGCAGTAACTGCCAGGCTGCTTTGCAGAGCACTCTGAGTCTCAAGTGACAGATAAATATTGAGATGGTTTTCCGTAGTCTCTAAGGAAGAAGAGGGACCGGGATCCTCCCCCTGGTCATGGCCCTGTCCCTAATTTTCCCACTCAATCAGGTGGCTGCAGAGAAGATGGCTCAGGCTTTGGCTGAAAGGAGCTGTGAGCTACAACTGCTGCGCCAGCATGTGTTGGGGAAGGACCCTGGTGGAACCCAGTCAGCTGGTTCCAGGCTGTTGAAGCAGGACAAACAACCCATACAAGTAAGAATCATACACTGTGTTTCTCTGCTTGTGTCCTTGGGGCCTCAGAAAGAACTAATTGCCACAGAAGGAAATAGGGGAGAGAAGAGCACCACAGAGAATGATAGAAATGAAAGTGGGATTACAGAAAAGACTTCCTATAGGAGGAGAAGAAACCGAGGAGCAGGAGTACTGCCTGAATGTTCTGATCCTGATTTCACCAGCCTTTGTCACTCAGGGTCTCTTTTTGTTTTGATGGAGCAGTAATTGAATCTGTGGGGCACGTGAAAGTATGAAAGACACCCACCCTTTGACCTTCCAGCACTGACCCACTCCTTCCTTGGGCTGGGCTGCCTTGCTGTATTGTAATCCCCTCCCTGACATTGTCACATTCTGGAGGGGACAAGAGAGCTAAATTTAGGTCCCACTAATTCTTGGCAGAGCGTGCTGGCTGTTTGCTGTCTCTTCCACAATTGGAGTTGGTATTTTTAAAGCAGCTTTGCTAAAACCCCCTTTGAGGCTGAACACAGCTCCAAGGCTGCATATACCATGGCTCCTACTTGAGCAGCTGTTAATGGTTTCTTGGTGAGCTGATGTATTGAATGTTTTTAAGCAGCTGTAAACAGGTTTCTATTCCCAGCTCTGAAGACTTTCAGGGATGTGTTTTCCTTCCTGGATGGTCCCTTTGGGCCACATCTGAGATAAAGATGAGCATCAGTTGAAAGATGGTCTTGCTGCAATTGGGTTAAACCTGTTTAATCTCCAGTGTGAAGATTGCTGCCAGCAGCTCCCCAGTGCCAAATGAAACAAGGCCAGTGCCCTCTTCTCCACACTTCTGGGTGCAATTCACTTGTTCCTGCTGCTTGGCTATATCCCTTTCATTGCTTTTTCACATTTTAGAGGTGTCAACAGAACAGCCAGCAGCTTTGCTGCAGTCCTGGAATTCTGGGGGAGCTGTGAGTTCCCCATGAAAATGCAAACCTGCAGACGTTTATGTTTTCAGGAAATACTGCAAAGAGCTTGTGGAGCTACAGTCATTGCTGGATCCCCACAGGAGGACAGCAGCTGCAGGACAGAGGGAGGTGAGTGTGGGGCAGCTTCTTTTGAGGTCCCCAAATATGACCAGGGCTTTCTGCTGTGGGGGAAACATGATTACATAAAACTGTGGAAGAGTAGAGAACTTTGAACAAGAGAATTTTGAAATAAAGCTGTGTCTCTCTTCTGGGTGATATCTGAGGATGGGAGTAAGGGAAAGAGAAAGGCTGCTGTTGGGTTTGAGGTGAGGTGTTTCTACTCAAGATCTGATGCTGTCCACTGGAGAGTTTTTGAGTTTGTTTCAGGCTGAGCTGAGACAAGTGTAAACTGTTTTGGGTTTTGCCTTGGGACCAGGACACTTCAACTTTGCCAGGGGTCAGACAGCAAGCCTGTGATGTTGCTGTTGCTTTTGGCTGCTGTTGAAAGATCAAGCAGGGAAGAAGAGCATTTACTAAGAAAGAGTGTGATAGAGAGCACAAGCATTAGGGCCCTGTTGTACCAAACAGGGATTGTGTGTGATCCTGGGGTCTGAACTGGCACATGGTGTTCCTGCAGTAACCAAGTTGTCCTTGCAGTTACAATGTCAGCAGCAGAACTGGAGAAGGATCTTGTCAATGCCAAAGAGGAGCTGGAGCTAATGGTGAAGAAGGAAAGGGAAAGCAGGGTGAGCTTGTGATGGAGCCTGTGCTTGATCTTTCTTGCCTTCAGGAGACCTTAGGGCTGTTCCTCACTGGAGGTTTTGGACCCCACTCTTGTGAGGGTACCTGCAGTGAGAGAAATGGGGCAGCATCCTGCAGGGGGGTGTTGGCTTTCAGAAGTGTCTGACGAGCTTCTGTTCCCCCTGCAGCGGGAGCTCGCTGCTCTCCAGTCTGTCATGGCCACACAGGAGGAGGAGCTGCAGGTGCAGGCCTCGGATATCGAGTCCCTGAGCAGAACCATCCAGATGAAAGAGGAGCTCATCAAGGTGAGACACTGTGCTAGGCTGGGCTGCAGAGGAGTCTTTTCATCCCACACATCCTCAGAGCAGTGTTGGCTGGCTGGCTGTGGATGCTATTGCTGCTGGTTTGCCTACAGCTCTCTGTGTTCCTTTGGCCAGAAGGCAAAGGCCCCAAACTCCCAGACTGTTGTTAGCTGGTGTTTTGCTCTTTCTGTACCAAACACCCTCCTTCACATCCTTTAATCAGAGTGCATCCTTCTTGTGTCCCTTCTTGGTTCTTACTGAACACTGTGGTCTGTGCCTAATCCACTCTTGCTGCTTTGGCATTTTTCCCTTAGGAGACCTGGATCTTTCCAAACACTGGAAACTTTTGGCAGTTGCATTCCGGGAAGATTCGCGAAGGTCCAGCTGTCTTTGTTACTGATCCCTTCCTCACTGAGCTCTCCTGCTGTTTGTTGGTTTTCAGGATCTGCAGATGCAGCTGGTGGATCCTGAAGAAATTCCAGCCATGGAAAGGCTGACACAAGAAGTGCTGGTGCTTCGGGAGAAAGTGGCCGTGGCAGAGTCACAAGGACAGGAGGCTACTGGAAACAGAAGGCAGCAGGTAATGTGCCAGTGGGGCAAGCTTGGATGTGTTTGTGTGTTTCTGCTGGCACTCAGTTATGAGGCTTTGTTTTCAGCCTTTGGATATGCCAAGATGTGCTTGTTCTTGGAAGCTGGCTGTGTGTGGTTGTGGGAATACAGAGGAGCAGATCAGTTCTCTTCAGCACTTGTCCAAAGGGCGGAGTCTTATGGGAGTCCAGGGATGACATGGACCAACTTGGACACAAGCAAGAGAGGAGAGGAACCCCCAAGTTTGTCAGGGACAATTGGACACCTGCTTTGATTTCTGTCTCTGTTTAAGAGCTGCATCTTGTCTCTCCTCTCCAAGCAGTTGTTACTGATGCTGGAAGGGCTGGTGGCTGAGAGGAATCGGTTAAATGAGGCTCTCCAGGCAGAGAGGCAGCTCTATGGCAGCCTGGTGAAGTTCCACACACACCCAGACAGGTAAGTGAGGCTGCCTTGGCTCTGTGCTGCCCTGCTCTGCTGCCAGGGCAGGCATGGGTGGTCCAGTGGGGCAATCCTTGAAGCAGGGATCATTCTGTAAGTCTGGGAGTTTTCAGTGGGGGGAAGAGGGAGTCTGGGCCAAGGATCAGCCAAATGCTTCTTTGAGAGTCTGAGTTTTAGGCTGCCTTTTTCCCTTGAAGAGGCTGCAGTGGCCAGCTCTAAATGCTCCCTGAACTCCCCCCATTGCCATGGGGTTTCCATCTCTGTTCCTTGGCTTGTCTCTTCCCAGCTCAGTTTCCCACCCACACTTGGCCACCTTTCAGAGACTGCTGTCAAATTCCCAACCAACTGTTGGGTTGATAAGGATCTCTCTAGGTGCTTATCCAGGCAGTTGCCTGTCCCTTCCATTAATCCCCTGCCCTTCACAGGGCTGCAGCCTCTGGGATATTTGAGCTACCTCATAGCAAGGGAGCACATAAGTGGGGTGCTTGGGAAAATACTGCAGAACAGCTGCGTCTCCGAGGCCCCTACCACGGGCTGAGGCCTTTTTTGGGGGTGGCTGCGCTCTGGGGAGGTTCGAGGTGAGGCAGGAGGTGGCTGAGCTGCCCGGGGAGCCCCCGGGGCTGCTCCTGTCCCTGACGGGAGGGTGGCCCTGTCTAACCCTCTTCCCTCCTGTGCCGCGTGTCCGCTCAGCGCTGCGAGAGACCACACTCTGCAGGTGGAGCTGGAAGGGGTCCACGAGCTCCGGGGACAGCTGGAAGAAGCTCTTGGAAGAAGCTTGGAGTGTTTGAGCAGGCTGGAGACACAGGGCGCCATAGGAGGTGGGGAACAGGAGCGTGTGAGAGTCCTACCCCAGCATGCCTTCTGAGCACTGGCGCTGCCACGGAAACGGTTCACTAACCTGTCTCACTGACTCTGAGCTTTGGTACTTAGTGATGATGGCACGATAGAACCTGGTGCAGGGCTTTTTGTTTTTGTTTTGTTTTGTTTCGTTTTGTTTTATTTTTGAGCTGCTTTGGAAACGGCGATCAGTGCAATCCACCTGTGTCTCGTGTATGTTCCTGTCTGACCCACCCTGGTGGCCACTGATGTATTTGCACATTCAAGTCATTCCATTTTAGTTATTCCCTTCTATCTCCCTTCTCTTCCCGCCACCATGGGCCAAATAAAGATTCCCTATCTCTGAAGGAAACACCAGATGTTTTCTATCATCTCCCAAGTGCATGAGTGTGAGTTTTTGTATTCCCTCACCATTTTTCTTACCCAGTGACATCTGCCCCTTGGGTTGATGGTGGCTGGCCCGAAGGGAGACTGTCTGTGGAAAAGTGTGTTCCAGAGATGGAGAATTCAAGACCTGGGGACACTTGCCTGGGCCTTTTACACAAGACTTGAGTGTAGAACCAGCAATTCAGTTTATGCTTAAACCAAATCCTGCTCCAGTGTTGATGATTTTACTGTTTGGCTATTTTTTCCCTTAACTGTAAGTTGCTTCAGCCTAATTTGTGAGTGCCTTCCTGGGAGAGCTTCCTCCTCTTTTTGACAGATGGTTTGGGGGGACTGAGACCTGTCTGTGCTCCCAGGGTCTGGGCTGGGTCTGCCCTCTCACTCGTACGTGCACATATCCCTTACGTGCTCCATGTGCCCCTTGGGCCGTGGACTGGACCCTATTTCTGAGGTGCTGGGGACTGTCCCACCACTGCATACCTTTTCCAGGCCCTCTTCCACCTCCCCTGGGAGTGTAGGACGTGGTGTGAAAGCTGAAAAACAGTAGCAACAACCTTCCAATGACCAGGGCTTCCCACGCACAGCGGGCTGTGCATCTGCTGCCTTGTACTCAATCACTTCTCAAAAGGGCAGGAGCAAATTTTGCACCTCTGAGCATCTGTTTGTGCTTGCTGGGGAGGCTGAGCTAGGAGCTGGTGGAGCAGAAGAACTCCATGGTGCTGGGCTGCACACCTGGCCCTGTGACTGCTGTGCTGCATGGCCCCCTACAACTGCTTCAGCTGGCACCGCCTGTCCTGTGCCTTGTGCTGCACTCAGGGCTTCTCCTCCCCGTGCCACACGGGCACAGGAGGCAGCAGAGCTCTCCCTTTGCACACAGCAGGTCAGCACTCAGCTGCATTGTGACAGCAGGGGCACTCCTGTGGCCTGAAGGGACACGGCTGGGCAGCTCCGGATTTTGTTAGCTTTTCCTTTCTTGTGTTTCATCTCATTCCCTTCCTCTCACTTCTCTGTGTAGCACCATCTGCTCTTCATCCTTTTGCTTCTCGCTTTGTAGAAGCCTTTGTGTCCCTGTTCTTACCTTTCCATCTTCCCTCTGCCATCCTGGCACTGATGCCCAGCTGGCCCCTTGGTCCCTTGGCTACCATGGAGCCCAGGGCCCAGCCCAGACTGATTGGCATGGCCTGAGAAAAGTCTTGGCCGGTGCTGAGGCATCTCCCTTCTCCACCTTTGTCTGTGTTTGGCTGTAGATCTGTCCCTGCCCCAATTAGCATCAGTGCTGTGAAGAGCCCCTTAGGGGCAGTGTTATCCTAGGCTCAGGTGCCCTAACTTTTCTGGCCTGTTCTTCCAGGCCTCCTCTTATCCCTGATATTCCTGGCTGAGCATTCCCTGCCTGAGATCACCCTCTGTCAAACTGTGCAGTGCTTTGTGCTGTCTCGTAGCTCTTTGTGGAAGTCACTCTTTCCTCTCTGAGCTTCCCCAAGGACCTTGCTCCCTATCCCTTGTTCCCAGCAGTGTGAGGGCTCCTGTGCTTGTGGGCCGTGAACAATTTGCAAGCATGTAACTAATTCTCTGTACCTTCAGGCTGGGCTGAGAGCCAGAGAAAAGCAGTGCTGTGGTTGCATCTCTTGTCTCCCGTGCTGGTGGCACACACAGGGCTCAGCAGCCTGGTGTGCTCCTGCTGTGATGGGGGGATTCAAGCACGTGGTGATCGCCAGCCTGGGCACAGCTGGTGCACACATCTCTGCTCCTCAGCATCGGCCTCCTGTTCTGCCCCTTGGTTTTAGTTGGTTTGGGGGCCCTTTTTCCTTTAGAATTGCACTCCCCTGGAGTGCTGGGAGCCATGCAGAGCTGTGGGCAATGGTGAGGACTGGGATGCTGTGCCCTGGCACAAGAGCTGGTTCTCCCATGTTCCCGGAGCAGCTGTGTGTCACCTTGCTGTGGTCCCTTAGCCACGGTGACCCACTTTGAGAGCCACGTGGCCCTCAGCCCCCCAGCAACGTCTGCGGCTGATGATCTGCACTCTGTCACCCTTCAGGGCCCCGCAGGCACTGCTGTCACCCCGGCCGCTTCAGCAACCAGCAGGTTTTGTCCCTGGGGGCTCACAGGGCTGTGCTTTGGCTGTGCCGAGTGCCACCTGCAGGAGCTGCTTCTTCCCTGCGATGCTGCTGTCACTTACAGCTATGGCTGAGCGCTTTGCTCCCAGAACAGCATTTCTCCGTGATGGCTGTCCCTGCTCCCTCGGGCAGTGGCGGCTGTCCCTGCTCCCTGGGACACGGCTGCTCCCGTGCATAGGCTCCACCATGCAGGGTGATGTCTGCCCAGGTTCAGCAGTGAGGTGCCCCACATTTTTGCAGCCTCATGGCACACGTGGGTCTCCCAAGCGTGTCCCTGTCTATGAGCACGGTGCCCTGGGCAAACGCCCACCCTGCTGCAAGGCATGTTCCTGGCTGGTCCTTGGCTGTTCTTCCTGGGAGCCAGATGCGTCCCTGCTGTCTGCCTCTTTACCAGCGATGCTTGGCATCTCTCCTGACAGCATTTCTCTGTGTTCCCCTGCTCTGCGTTCTGCTTTTCCTGGCAGCTCCAGGTTTGATGGCGATGGATTTGGCCGCAGGCAAAGCAGTTACCTCTCCTTTGGTGCACAGGCAGCTGTGGAACCTGGCCTTTCACAGCCCCAGGGGATGGGGCTGGGGATACACCCATCTCCCAGCTGTCAAGACAAGGGGTTAGAGTCCTCACCCGGGGTTTGGCACCAAGGGGACAGGAGTAGAGCTGTGTGCAAGCAGAAGAGCATGACCCCAGCTCCACCCAAGCCCCCCACACACTGTGGTATGGGGCACAAGTGTCCCTTTACCTCTGCAAAACCAGCACAGGGCTTGCAAGGAGCCCCAGGCCATGCCTGACAGCCGGGCTTGGGCACTGTGGGTAGGGTGGCTGCTCCCGAGCTGCCCCTGCCCAGGCAGGTGACGGTGGGGTGTGCACCTCAATCCTCCCACCAGCTTGGGGCAGTCCAGTGAGGCTCCCTGGCCAAGCTGGTGTGGCTGTGGCTTGTGAAGGGGCTGCAGGGTGGGTGCTGCATGTCCCTGTGTGTCAGGGCAGCAAACCCGAGATGGGGATGGGGCAGGAGCCGTCGCTGTGCTCCCATCCCTGGGCTGTCCCCTCCCTCAGTGATGGGCCAGCACGGGGTCCAGTATGCAGGGAGAGGGTGGCAGGACCCGGGGTCAGCAGGGAAACCTCGGTCCAGCTGGGAGTATCCCAGCACCAGGTGTGGATGAGAGCAGACAGCGGCCCTGGGGCTGCCCGCAGTGCCCATGGGTACCCTCAGGGAGGAGGGGACAGGCAGTGCTGCCACTGTCGCTGCTCTGAGCGCCTTGTGCTGTGCTGTCCCCTAGGTCAGGCCGCGGGTACGCACACCGATGATGCCAGCACCAGCTTCACCGACAGCATGAAGGAGAAGGCAGCCCGTGGCTTGGCAACCCAGCAGGTGAGCGTTGCGAGCGTTCCCAGGGTTGCCGGGAACAGGGGTAGCAAAGCTGGGCACTGCGCCAACCGCCAAAACTGCGTCCCAGCCCTTCGGAAACGTCCCTGTCACCCTCTGTCTTTGTGCCTCTAGAGCAACGCCCGGGCCCGCAAGGAAAACGGGGACACTGAAAGGAGCACGGCACCCACCGTGCCCGCACGGGAGCTGCGGGCTGAGGAGGAGCTGCGGGAGCTGAAGGCGCAGCTGGAGGAAGCCGGCTTCTCCTCCGTCTCCCACATCAGGCAAGAGCTCTGGGTCCCTGGAGCCAGAGGGGGCACCCCGCATCCCGGCCCCTGCCTGCTCTTTACCGTGCCTTGTGCCCCCAGGAAGGCGATGCTGAGCCTGTGCCTGGAAAACGCGGAGCTGAAAGAGCGGATGGGTGAAGCCACGTCGCTGCTGGAGAGCGGGGAGCAGGAGGAGCCTGGGCTGGGCAGCCCCCTGGTCCCTGAGCCCCGCAGGCTGCAGCGGAAGAGCCGCAGCTCGCTTGGGGACCGCCCGGCCGGGGGCAGCGGGGATGGCCAGGGGTACCCAGCAGAGAGAGGAGCTGTGCCCACCAAACGCCCGGCGCTGGACACTCGATCCCAGGATGATATGCCCAAGAGACCCTGCCCTGGCAGCCCGGCTGGAGGGGACGGGAGCCATGTAATTGCCCAGGGAACCTGGATGGAGATGAAAATAGAGATGGGGATGAGCGTGGAAATGGGGAGCTGACAGCCCATCTTCTCTCCACAGGTGGAGGGCTCGGTTCCCGGCGGGGGCTGGCCAGGGCTGGGCGCAGAGCTGCGCTCCCAGGTGGCACAGGGCCAAAGGCAGTGCCGGGAGCTGCAGGACAAGCTCGCTGCCTCGGAGGCCACAGTGCGGGCACAAGCTGAGCAGCTGGAGAAGTACCACGTCCTGCTCCGTGAGTGAAAACCCCGGGTGGGGTGGGCGTGTGTTCTGAGCCCTGTGCACTGTGCTGTGCATGGGGCAGGGGTGGTGAATCCTGCCCAGGGGGCCCTGAGCTGTTGGGGCTGCCCAGCAGGTGAACCTCAGACCCAGCAGCTCAGCAAGCAAGTGCAGGTGGACTTCCAGGACCTGGGCTATGAGACCTGTGGGCGAAGTGAGACCGAGGCTGATCGTGATGAGACCACCAGCCCTGGTAAGGAGAGCCAGGGTTCCAGGGGTCCCTGTGTTCTGCCCACCCGGTGTGGAGAAGTGACACCCTGTGCTCTCTGCAGAGTGCGAGGAGCCCGATGTGTTCAGTGAGACCAGCCTGGGTGAAGAGCTGGGGTCCCTGTGCCAGCCAGGGATGTCCAGAGCAGGCAAAACTGCCCAGAAAACCATGGCCCTGGAGGATGTGGAGGCCCTGCACCAGCACATCCAGGACCTTAAGTCCCAGCTGCTCAACGCCAACAAAGTGATCCAGAGCCTGCAGCGCCGTGCCCGCTCCATCTCCATCACCAGTGGCTATACCTCGGGTGCTGAGCGGCCCCTGCCAGCTCCCAAGGCCTTGGCATCCCCAGCCCACAGCCTCACGGACGAGGACGAGGGCTGGCAGTCAGACGGCCATGGCACGCTCTGCCCGCCCGCCCTGCGGGCACACCGTGACCTGCAGAGCCTGGTGCACCGCGTCGCCCTGCTGGAGGCACAGCTGCCCGCAGCCAAGCGTGCAGCCGCTCTGCCCAAGGAGCTGCAGGCTGCCACTTGGCCAGGGTATGGTCCTGGGGACTGGGACCAGATGGGGAGATACGGGGATTTCCGGGAATTACCCAAGGCTGGCGGCTCCTTGTTGCATGGTTTCCCCGCGGTTTCCTGAGGTGTTTGTGTGGTGGGGCGGAGTCCCAGCAGTGGATGGTGCACAGATCCTCTCCACGGCTCTGCATCCCTGCTGTGCTCTCAGGCTGCCCTGTGAGCGCCCTGCTTGCCCATCTCTCCTAGGAAATACAACTCCTTGATCCAGGCACAGGCTCGGGAGCTCTCCCACCTGCGGCAGATGCTGCGGGAGGGCCGCGGGGTGAGCCGCAGCCTGGCCCAGCACCTGCGGGACGCTCTGCGGTCCTTCGAGGACCTCCTTCGTGGCACCGACATCGACTACTACCTGGGCCAGGGCTTTCGGGAGCAGCTGGCCCAGGGCAGGCAGCTGGCTGAGAGGCTCAGTGACAAGCTGGGCACCAGTAAGTACCTCTAGGGGGCCGCTGGGGCTGGATGTCATGGGCGTGTGATGGGTCAGGAAGTGATGCTTTGATGGGTGAGGAGCAGTAGACGCTCTCACATCATGTGCTGCGTGGGATACCTGCTTTGAGTTGGGCTGTCCAGTCCTGCCATAGCTCTGTCATTCAGACAGACCAGGCATCCTGGGGCACTGACTGGCTCTTCTCTGGCTTGGGTTTTCAGGAGATCGACAAGATGGGGAGGATAAAACCAGTCACGAACTCCTGGCGCAGAGGTACCTGTTCCCAGGGAAAGCTTTGTGGGATGAGTTTGGCATGGGCACCCTGAGGTCTGTCACTGCTCTTGGGGTGGAGGTCCGGGGTGGCCTTGGGGTCTCTGCTTCAGGTGGATGTCCTGGGGCTGCCTCTTCTCTGGGGATGGGAAGCTCCATGGGCACCCCCTATCTCTGAGCAGCCTTGCATCACTAGTGGGACATAGCACGTGGGGCATCATGTAGGAAAGGGCTGTGGGTTGGAGGTCAGACCTGCTGATGGGCCACCTCCACAGGCTCAGCCGGGAGCTCCAGGAGAAGGAGAAGGTGATTGAGAGCCTGGAGGTGAAGCTGCAGGAGCGCTCTGAGTCCCCAGGTAGCAGCTGCCCACCCTCGGAGTCATCCCACTCTGCCAGCAGCTCATCCTTCACCTCCGAGGGGCTGGAGCCCTGCTCTGATGGGGATGCAGCCAGCGAGTACAGCCAGTGCCACGAGGAGCCCAGCCAACACACAGGTACCACACGGTAACCAGGGCCACAACTGTAGTGCCTCTGGATACAGGGACTCGGCTTCTGGGGATGTGCCAGGGTCCCCAGAGCTCCAGGGAGGAGGGCTCTCTGCCAGGCTGAGCCAGAGCCGCTGTAACGCCTCTGTCCATCTCTCTCCTGTCTCTAGGCCTTCACTTTGACTCTTTGTCCAAACCTGTCAGTGCCTCCCTGCCTGCCCTGGCTCCCGGGCCGTTCCCCTTCCTCCCTGCCAGGCCCCCTCCTCCTGCAGCCCCACCACTCCTGGGCTGCTGTGGGAATTCTGTCTGCTCCCTGGCTGAGGCACAGCAGGAACTGCAAGTGCTTCGAAGGCAACTGGGAGAAAGTGAGCACGCTGCCTCTTGGCTTGGGTTTGGTCCTGCCTGCCCTGCATGCCGTGCTGTGACACATCATTCCCCACCCTCTCTGACCTGCATGTGCTGCCCTTGATTTCCCCTTCTTCTCAGGGCCATGGCTTTGAAGCTGGGTCCCACTGCTCTGGCTGAGGGACAATGGGGACATGTGGCTCTCATGCAGAGAGGACCTGGTGGGTTGGATGAACCCATCCAGACACAGCACCAGCCCCTGGTGTAGACACTGGCATATCCCAGGTCCTCTAGGAAAAGGCTGATTTGCTAAGTTGTTGTGTAGGAGTGGGGCTGAGACCCTCCACCTTGTGTCACGTAATCATCAAGTGCTGGGAGAGCCCTGCTCTTCAGGGGGAATAGTTTTGATTGGGACAGGTCAGTGATGGGGGCACACTGTGCTGCACTCTTGCACAGAGCAAGAAGGGGGGAAAAAAGCACATGGAGGGAGCGTGTTACCATGTTCTTCCTACCTGCTCATTGTCCTTCTTCTCCTCCCCTTTTTGTCCAGGTGCGACACTGCCCATGGCACCAGCAAAGCCCACAGTCCCACTGGGCCCCTTTGGAGAGGGCAGTAAAGCCCCAGCATCGTTCTGCCGACACCGAGCACTGCAGGGCCTGGCTGAGCTCCCCAGGGCCACTGACACCCGTGCCCCCTGGGACGTGCCCCCACCCAGCCAGCTGCTCTGTGGGGCCCTGCCCCTGGGCTACCCCTCTGGCCAGAAGCTAACAGGTACGGTCCACGTTGGAGAGCACAGGAAAACACACCTGCACGTGGGGGAGCTGGGAGGAGATCTGGCACCACACCACCTGTGGGACAGGGCTCAGCTGTGAGGATGGGAGAGCCTTTCCCGCCCTGAGCTGTGGCCCTGGCTGTGGCAGGGGCAGACCTGCTGGAGGAACACCTGGTGGAGATCCGCAACCTGCGCCAGCGCCTCGAGGAGTCCATCTGCACCAACGACCGGCTCCGGGAGCAGCTGGAGCACCGCCTGGCCTCCACCGGCAAGGGCAGTGGTACGGTGCTGCAGGGGCTAGGGCTGCCAGGGGCCAGGCCTCTGCACACCCCTCTGCTAAAGCCCCGTGCACAACGGGGCACTGGGGAGAGGCACTCAGCACTGGTCTCCTCCACAGGATTGCCCAGTGATGTCTATGCCCAGACACCGGAGCTGGGGCTGCAGCTGAGCAGGGAGAACCAGGCTCTGCACGAGGAAAACCGAACCCTGCGTCTCCAACGGGACCACCTCTCCCAAGGTAGGGCTGGGCCAGCATCCTGGGGCTGAGTCCCAGACGGCACTGGCTGAGTGGGGTGGTGGGGACACCTCCACGCTCTCTGTCCCCAGAGCTGGCACGGGTTCAGGAGACACTGCTGGCTGCCTGCTCCCGGGCACGGGAGGCTGAAGCAGAGCTGGGCCAGAGGCGTGGGAAGCAGCGGAGGCTGGCGGAGGAGCTCAGCGAGTGCCAGGACAGCGTCCGGCAGCTCCGGGACGAGCGGCGCTCTCTGCAGGAGGACAACAACAGGTAAGGTTTGGGCATGGTGGCCTTGGGGCCGCAGGACTGGAAGGCGTGGCTGGCACTGGAGCCATGTGTCACCCCTGCAGGCTGCAGCACTCGGTGACGCTCCTGCAGCAGCAGAGCGAGGAGCAGCGCCTGCTCCTGCAGACCCTGCGCGCGGAGCTGCGCGTCTATGAGAGCCTCCCTGGCCCCTCTGCTGAGACACGAGCAGGTATGGGACCATGCACAGCATCCCTGCCCAGCTCCTGCTCTTGGGGTTCCTGGCCCCTCTGCAACCCCTGGGTGGTCCCAAACACTTCTGTGCCAGCAGGTTGCACACAGTGCCTCTGCTAGCAGGCAGAGAGGGAGGGCAGGACCTCAGCAGCCCCAGGCACAGAGCCACATCTGCCTACAGGGGCTCAGCTGTTTCTTGTTCCAGGCTGCTTCCCATCTCCTCCCGTGCGCGATGTTGGCACTAACTCAGCAGCTCCCCTCCTCTCCCCACTGCCCTCTGACACGTCGGTGGTCCGACGGATGGACGGTGGGTACCAGAGCCTGCCCGTGTGCAGGCCTCAGGGGCTGCTGAGACCTGACAAACTCGTGGCAGCACCCTTGCTGAGCAAGACTGGAGAGTTCAGGGCAGAGCCTGGGATGGGACAGGGTGGACCACAAGGGGAGTGGGCAGTAGTGCTCACCTAACCCAGCTTGCTCCACAGAGCCTCGTGGGGCAGACGTGCTGGTGAGGAAGAGCGAGGGACTGACGGGGGCTCACGTTGTTGGCCGCCTGGACACGTACCAAGCCCTGGAGCAGCACATTGTGGAGGGCAAGGCCTTGGCCCGGGAGCTGATGTGTCTCACACGCCCAGCACTCGGGTTGCACAACTGCCCGCTCCCAGGAAAGGAGGTAAAGCGTGGGCAGGACGGGGCTGGCAGCAGTTGGGAGCCAGACCCGCTGTGCACTGTGCATGATGTGGCTCCCAAACCCCGAATCAGCCCGGAGGCCTGCAGGGGCAGCTGCAGGCAGGGAGCCTCCTGCCCAGGGAACGCTGCCAGCAGTACCCTGTCACGCTGGGCTGAGCAGGGCGAGTGCCCGGGTGCAGCGGGATGGGGGTGCCCCAGCAGCACCTGCTCCCGCACCCTTCTCCCGCAGGCCCTGGGATGGACAGGCACAGGGCAGGGCCACCTGTGGGGCAGTGCCAGCACCCTGCACGGCATCCTGGAGGAGTGTGTGTCTCTCCTCACTGCCTTCTGGAGCACTGTGCTGCCCGAGAGCCCTGCCCAGCACCAGGGCAAGGTGAGCAGGGGCTGGGGGCTGGCAGGGCGCTGGGCCCGGGTGCTCACTGCTCATCACACTCCTCTGTGCCAGGAGCAGGTGCTCCAGGGCGAGATCGCAGCGCTGAGGGCCCGGCTCTCCGAGAGGGAGGACGCTCTGCAGAGCACGGCCAGGAGGCTGCGCAGCACAGCCCAGCTCAAGGACAACATGGAGCAGTTCATTGTCAGCCAGTGTACGTGGTCTGGTGGCACAGCCAAGCTGGCCCAGTCCCCATGTGCCCGACATGGTTCTGCAGCACAGGGCATTGACCCCATCTCTCTCTCCTGCAGTGACCAGGACCCACAATGTGCTGCGCAAGGCCAGGACGAACCTGGAGGTGAGTTTGCCCTGATGGCCAGTGTGGGATAGGGGTGGGTGTCCCTGTCCTGATACCCTGGGGATGGACACAGGTGGCACACACCCTGTGGTGGCCGTTGAGGAGTGCGGAGGGCTAGCTGGGTGAAGCATGTGGGGGACACAGGGATATATTTGCCTTGTCTGTCCTCAGCCAGCATGTCCATGGCCCCAGGGCACTGCAGTGCTCTTCCTTACTGCCATGTGTCATCTCCTGCCAGGTGAAGGCCCAGCAGGCCCTGCCTGTTGCGTGAGCCCCGTGCAGGGCAAGGAGCAATGGCCAGCATGGAAGAGCCCACTGGCTGCTGAGCTGTGCCGTGCCAGAGGGCTGGAGTGGACCCCGTCCCTGCTATTCTGAGGGCTGAAGTAGAAAAGGGTCTGGGATGACCAGTACTACACAGTGGGTTTGGGCTGCTGTGGTGGTTGCATGCCCTCCACCAGCCTTTGCTTGGCTTGGCAGCAGCAGCTGCTGGCTTGGGCTTTGTCTGGCCCATGCTTCGGTACTTGCTCCTTCCAACCAATCCTCAGTGCTCACGGTGGGGTGACACAGCCCTCCACACTGAGCACCCCCTGCCCTGGGACCTGGTCCCCTCTGTAACCCTGTTGAGTCCCTGTCCCTGCTTGTGGATGTATGTATATGTATATAGACAGAGGTATTGGAACTGCGTTTTGGGGACTTCCGGACATGTCGGGCCCCCAGCGCAGGAGGAAGATGTAAGAAATGCCATATTCTGTTCAGTGGCTGAAGAATCCCCAATAAAGATTTCCTTTGGGTTGTGGTGTTTCTGGCATGCATGTCTCTGCAGCCATGCTCCCCCCCTCCCCAAACTACCAGAGGCACCGGCTGTCCCCAGGGGCGTGGCTCTGTGCCCTACCCTAACACCGCAGGGGCAGCTCTGTGCCACACTGGGCATTCCCTTTCCTCCTCTTGCTGCTCTAGAGCCCCTCTCCAACACCAGGCAAGCAGCACTGAGAACAATAAATACTGTAATAAATAGAGAAGCCCCTGTCCCATGGCACTGCTGCAGCAGCAGGGGTCCTGGAGTACCTGCCCGGCTCTGCTCTTCCCAGGCCCCTCCAGCGTGGGCGTGTGCCGGTGTCCTTCTGGCTGTCACAAAGTCAGCCCTGTCCCACAGAAGCACCTGATGTTTGGGACAGGGTGTTGCAGTCCTTGACAGTGCTCTCACAGCAGCAGGTAAGGAGTAGCTGTGTCCAGCGGTACCGTCCATCATTCTGGCTCAATGCTGAACCTCACAAAGGGCTGGGCCTGCGGAGCCCTCCTCAAAGCTGGAGGGCAGTCCCACAGCCAGGGCTGTGGGACAGGGGGTAGGTGCCAGGCTGGGCTGTCACAGAGCCCCTAGCAAACAAGGAGGCCTTGGAGACTCATCGCCAGGACAGCGGTGCAACCTTCAGAAGAACAGGATGTGTTCCTGGAGCCTGGACTGGGTGCAGTGCCAGGACCACCTTGAGACCCTCACAGGCTGGCGAAGACAGGCAGGGTGAAGCCCTTTTCGTGTTGGGCGTGAGCACAGGCTGTTCTTGTGAGCAGCAAAGTGGTCCCAGAGACTCACAGAAGCCAAGGGAAGCTGCAGGTGGGCGGAAACCAAGGGCTAAACCACGCCAGCAGGATGGGACAGTGTCACAGGCCCCAGTGGCCCTGAGCTTGTTGCCGGGGCCCGTGTCCCTGCCAGGTTGGAGGCTGGAGCCAGTGGCCAGTTGTCACACAGTCCCGTGGCCCAGTGCGTGCAGACAAAGCAGCAGCGTTTGGTGTCCTGCGTGGGGAGCGTGTGAGGCCCCGCTCAGATGGGCTTGTACAGCAGCGTGGTGACGTACTTCTTCTTGTAGCGGTGCGTGGCACTGAGCACCATCACACCGTCCTGTGAGAGGCACAGCATCAGCACGTGGGGCCAGGGCACCCCGAGGCTTGGGGAGCTGTCCCAGCCTGTCCCTGCTGTCCCCTGTCCCACAGCCAGTCCAGTACACAGCAGGGCAGCAGGGCAGAGCAAGGCCAGGGGCTGGTCCATGCTTAGCTCCACCACTGCACAGGGAGGCAGCTGAAGGGAACTGTCAGGAAGCCACACCCTCTGCCCCTGTGCGTGCCAGACTTCAGTCAGATCCTATCTGCACCCCCTTGATGAGCAGGTTCTGCTCCCTGCAAGTGCTGCAGGCTCTTGGGAGCCACAGCAGCTCCTCACCCAGCAGCCTCGCAGGGCCTGTGCTTACCTTGATGGAGAGCGCATAGAGGTGATTGAGCATGACGTGGTTGGGCTCGGGCAGCAGTGCTGGGTCACACTAGGAGGAGAGCAGTGTCACAGGGGAACAGCAGAGCCCTGCTCCCCCAGCCCCTGCCAGTACAGGCAGCTGCTGTCTCAGGCAGCTTCAGCTGCCACTGCCTCTGGCTGTTCTCAACAGGAACAGAGCTCAGCTAAGCACCAGGAGGCCAAATCAGTGTGGTAAATGGGAAAAGTTTTTTTTTTTCCTAGGAAATGCCAAGGGCTAGACCCCAGCCAAGGGGAGACCAGGCTCCCTGCAGACAGGACTCCCTTTCTGACCCCAGGGTGGCTCTCTGTGTGGGCAGTATGCTGGTACACACCGAGATGTTGGTGTCCTTGTTGAGGATGACCTGGAGGAGGTGAGGCGGGAGGATGGGTGGGGATTTGAAGCGCTCCTCGGGCCGGTATACGTACATCTCTTGGCCATAGGGCCCCGGGGGGGAGCTGGATAAATCTAGAGAGAAGACAAAGGAAGAGACATGAAATGACTGAAGCGGGATGGGCGAGCACAGAGCAGCTCCTAAGAAGCTGAGAAGGACTCAGCAAGGTCTTTCAACCACAAATATCCTCCACAAGCCATGGGCAGGGATCTATCTTATAGCAACAGCTCAGCCTTTTCACAGCAGAAAAAACAGCCAGCCAAGGCCACGGCAATTCCAAGCAGGGCTGTAAGCTGGTGCATGCACTGACACAACACAAGCACCCCATGTTACCCATCACAAGACCCCTCAAGCACACAGCTCTCAGCTATATCTGATCTGAACGTTTTGGAACAGCCAGCCTGCAGAAGGGTTCCACCTCCTTGGGCTGCTGCTGCTGCTTGCTGGCTCCTCTCCAGCAGAATGTCTCTTGCCCAGGCTGGGAAAGGACATGGAGATGAGCTGTATCTGAGATGGGGCTGTACCAGGGACAGACACACGACTGAGCTTCCTGCCAGCATTTCACACTGAGCCAGCACCACCAGTGCCTGTGTGGTAACCTAACCTGCTGCTGTAACACAAGCAGACAGGGGGGGTTTGCAATGTGCTAGCACTGGTACAAATTACCTTGGCATGAAAACCAAAAGTAGCTGCTGAAAATAAACTGGATCCTGCTATCACCTAGCTTGTACCCCGGATCAGATGACTTACAGTTGATCAGACAGAAAGGGCTGATGTTCCTGGCATTTCCCAGTCCGAAATGGCTCCCTCAGCCACACACAGGCAGCAGCTCTGCTCTGGGATGGGGCTAGCACAGAACAAGTTACACCAACACTGCCCCTCCAGAGGGACGAGGCCTCAGCTGTGGGCTGGGGAGGACACGCTGCCCAACACTGCTCATCCCCAGTGCAGGCCCACACCTCTGCCCAGGGGTCTGTGCACCCCAGAGCAGCCAGCCTCAGAGCAGAGGAGGTGGAAAACAGCACATGCAAAGCTGTAAGGCCACAAAACTCACCCCGACCTGAGGTTTCTGAGCTCTCCAGAGAATCCACCTTCAACGCATCGAACACCTCGAAGTCAGACTTCTTGACGTGGATGAGGTTGTTTATCGTCCCCATCTGGCTGGTGACCACAGGCTGGAAAAAGCTGGGGTGAGAATCTCCCTATGTCCACCTCCAACTGAGGCACATTCAACGCTTCCTAGATCCTCCCAGCTCAAGCTGTCTTTGCTGCAAGGCTACCTCAGAGCAGAGCTGGCCGGTGTCCCTCTCTGCCCTACACTTGTAGATCTCTGGTGTTTACCCTGGGAGGATTTTCCTTTACAGTAGGCTCCTACATCACCTCCTATTTCCATCCTCGATCCTGCTACATTCACATGGGCAGGTGTGTTGTCCTTCCCATGCTCCTCCTGCATGATTCCGTTTGGAGGAGAACCTGTGAGTGAGTGCTGACCTCATGGCCCATCTTCCCATTGCCAATTCTCAGTGGGACTTGTGGGTCTTCTGGCATTTCCCTGCCCTTTCCCAATGCTTTTCCATAAAGCATGAATAATTCCAGAGGAACCAGCCTCTGAAATGACTCAGGGGATGGTGCCTTTTGTTTCAGCAGATAGTCTCTTCTCTTCCTGTTCCCCCTCTGCTGCAGTTACATCCTGTCTAGTTCCCTGAAGAAGACAAGGTCTGCAGGAATAACACTGTGAGCATTACCTCAGATGGATCATGGACCCACTGGCCATCCACAAAAAATTTGTACTGGTGCTCTCCTTCTGGAAGGTCCAGGATAGCAACAAAGTCATTGTGGCTGTGCAGAGAGAACAGACGTGCAACAGCATCACCCAGGTGATGCTCTGAATGCTGCTCTTCCATGGGGCCCCAGGAACCAGCACTGCCAAGCCCCTCTACCCCAACACCTTCACGCAGGGTTAGGCTTGCTCACCACCACTGACCCAAGGCATGGCCACAACAGGCACGAGCCTTCCAAGCACCAGCATGGCTCAAACCCCTGGCAGCCCAGCTGCAAGTGGCAGTCCAGCCCTCCATGCCCCAGAAAGTGGATGTGACAGACACTCTGGAAAGAATGTGTGGGCAAAACTGCCCTGTGCTGGCACGGCAGGACAGGAGCAAGTGGGACAGCTCTGTTTGTCAGGCCTGCAATTGAGATAAACTCATTCCAGATTAATGGCTAGAGTCCTGCATGAGCTTCCATGTAAGCCACAGATGTGCTGCAGAACAACAAGAACATCATTAGGGCAAGAAGATACGTGAGGGACAAACAATTAACGCCCACTGGCAGCAATAAAACCAGGCATGGGGTAATGCTGCAACCAAGAGAAGAGCTGAGAGCTTCCAGAGGACAGCTGCATACCTGGGCAGGGCTCTGCTGCCAGCACTGGCTGCTGCGTGACATCCAGCTGGGCAAGCAAAGTGGCCCATCCTGTCCTGCCCCTGTTTCACAACTTCCCACTGTCCCTGCAGCACCACTCAGGGCAGGAGCTGACTGTGTATTTGCCTCAGACCCACAGCTTGGGTGAACAGAGAAAAGCCAAGGGAGCAAAGGAAAACCTTCTCTGCACTGGAGCAGATGAGAACATAGTGTAAGTGACCTGAGGGACTGGCTACCTCTTGATGAGTGGGATCTTGGTGCTCCAGTTGTTGAAGGATCCAGAGATGAAGACCTCCTTGCCTCCATCGGCCCAGCGTATGACAGTTGGACGAGCCTGTTGGGATGGTTTCACTGATTCCTCCAGATCCGGCTGCCACGACACAAACTCCTTGTCCCCAGGGATCTGGGCAAAGAAAACCAGAGCCTGACTGAGCCACAGAAACAACTGCAAACACACTCACTTCCCCCTGGCCTCTACCAGCCCACCTGCACATCACAGACAGGAGCACCACAGAGCTTCTTCAGCCTCCCAGCTCCCCAGAGACCCCTCACATGGCTGGGAACACAGCCCCACACACAGGCAGCGAGCCAAAGCTCCAGAAGGCAAGCAGGGAAGGGAGCAGCCAGCCCTTACCTTGGAGTCATGGGAGCTGAAAACGCTGGGGTCGTCGGTGCTGCCCACCATGATCTTGTGCGGGTGCTCCTTGGCGGGGTGGGAGGCACCGGAGCCGTCGGAGCGGTGGGACTTGGAGCCATGGCGGTCCCCAGACACCCTCTCGCTGGTGGTGTTCCCCATGTTCCTCAGCAGCCCCTGGGAGGGACACAGAACAACGCTCTCTGCCTTTGCCCATGGGCTCTGGCAGCGAGGAGAGCAGCAAAAGAGCTGTCTCCCAGTGTCCTTTGCCAGTGGAGACGAACAGCAATCCTAAAAAAGTGCATTTCCACTACCAAGTTTGGGAGCTGAATGGGAATTCAACAAACAAGACAGCTTGACCGAATTATAGCCACGTCCTTAAAGAACCACCACTCTAGTTAAGCTGGTAATTGTTAGACTCCAAAACCAACGCGGCTTCACCTGTGTCCCGCATCAGCCCTTGGCAGCCAACAGAGTAGAGCTGATGGGAAAAACAAAGCCAACCTCTATTGGCAAATCAACTGCCTGGCGTTAACAGAGCCTCTTTCACAGCCCTGCAGTCAGGCTCTACAGACAACCCCGGCCATCCAGCAAGAAAACAGCCAGGGAGTGAAAGTAGCAGCTGTTTTACAGCTCCAGACAAGTCTCCAAGAGCTCGCAGGCAGAAGAGCAGAGCCTTGTGCCTGCAAAGGCGACAGGGAGCATTTAACGTGTCCGAATGGAATCGCCCAAGCTGGAGCTTGTCCAAGGAGTGGGGCTAATGCTGTGGTGTCTGCAAAAAGCTCAGCTCTCAGCAGCATTCACTTATGATTCACCAGGCAGGTCACCGTGTCGGCTGCAGCACAGCACAGCGAGGAGGACCTTTTGTTGTGACCTAGCCAGCACCTGCCTGGCTGGCTGGAGGCACACGGTGAGGGAAGGGCAGCCCTGGCCACCTCAGTGTCCCCTTGCAGCTGGAGATGGGCCACCATCCCCAGTCTCACCCAGCTCAGAGAAAGCAAAACAGGAGAACTGACCAAGCCATGAACAACTACACACCTTTTAGGACAAATAACAAAGCCACTGCAAGCTACACAGGACTCTTCAGGCCTTACCCTCTTGCCAGGAGCCAAGATGGATTGGGGTTCTCACCCACTTCCAGGCTTATCTTGTGGCTTTCAGCTTAGCGTGGGCTCTGCAGAGCAAGCAAGGGGACAGCCAGCCTTGCTTCATGTGCTCACTTGTGACATTTGGAGGTTTGTTTAAAAGATCAAGTTATACGAAGGGTGCCAAGCAAGGCTGCCAGCCAAAGCCAGGCTTTAGAACATTATGGAGCAATTACTATGGTATTTCTTAAATCCTGAGGGCTAAAAGGCAGCTCAAGTGAGCGGCTAACCCATACGCCCACCCCTCTCAGTGCAGATCAAGTACACCTGAAGATCCAGGTCACATGAGCTACACCTCTTGCTCTGACATCTTCCCCCTCTGCTCTGAGGAGGCTCAGACAGCCCCGGTATCACCAGACCTGCTGTTGGAGGAGTTTCCTCTCCAGTATCTCCACTAAGGCTCGTTTACTTCTCCTTTACCAGGAGGAAGGTGGGAAAGGCTGAACTTCCCTTGCAGGAGGACAGACCTGAGAGACACGTGCAGGTGCTCACAGGTGCAAAGCTTCCCTTTCTCTTCTCTAAAAGGATTCCAGTCCCGCTGTCCTTTACAGGTCATGCTCTCCGAACACTCTCTGAGGTTTATCCCAAGTGGTGGCTCCTGTATGACGTGTGCCATCTGAATCCCCTGAATCACACACACAGAGGCACCCGGCCTGTGCCAGGACAGGTCTTTGTGCACAGCCTTTGCTGAATTAACTTTTACAGCCCTTGTAGCATGGGTGTGACACAGGTACGTCCAAGTCACGGATGGAAATGCTGCCCACACCAGAGCCCCAGCAAACCTCCATGGCATCTCAGCACATTCACTCCCAGTCTGGCAGCAAGCCCTTGCCAGCCGCAGCCCGTGGCAAGGTGGGTGCCTGCCTGCCCCATCACCAGGGCCCTTCAGTTCCAGCCAGCCTCGCTTGGAAAATAACAAGTGAATTACACCCATTCTGCTTGCCAGGATGTGCCACGCTCGCTGCCTCTGCCACCCGGCCAGTGACCGCGCTGGGAAGCCCTGGCAGGCAGCCTGAGAGGGGCTATGCAGGAGGGATGGGGTCTCTGCCCAGCAGCACTGGCAGGCACTCCCAGGGGTTTTTCAGGGGATGGGGTCCAGCACCTCGCCAGGCTGACACCGCCTGGGGCTGGCGTGGCCCGACCCGCCCGGGCTCTCCCTCCTTCGGAGACGGGAACCACAGCAGAGCCCTGAGGTTGCCGTAAGGTTAAGGGGATGAGCTGGGAAAGCGGGGGTGGAAAATCTCCCTCCGAGCAGGCAGGGCTGGGGCTCGGGCTCGGCTCGGCGGGGGCGGTGGCGGTGGCGGGGCTGTCACGGCGGGCTCGGCCCACGGGCACCCGCGGGGCTGCCGCGACCCGCGGGAGAAGCGGGACACACCGGCAGGGGCCGGGCCCTGCCGAGGGGCTGCCAGACGGAATCCGCACCGCTGCGGGGTCCGGGACACCGCTACACGGCGGGGACGCGCTGCCACGCCTCACCCACCGCTTCCCGCAGCGGCACCCGGGAAGCCGCCATCCTCACACCCACCCGCGACACC
>VZTR01016817.1:48290-132458 GCA_013400775.1 Chaetops frenatus | reverse complement strand
ACACCTCCTGTGACTGTTTGTAATTCCCAGGGGAAGCTACAGGGTTACACTGAACTCAATACTGCAATGGTTTTGGTTTAGAGAAAGATAGAGAAAGATAGTTGGGAATCCTCTCAGCCTTTTCCTGAAGAGAAACGAATTTGGAAATGAGATTATTACTGAAGAACAGCGGAAATTTTTGGCCAAATCTCAGGTTACAGCTGCATCCCCTGATGATCTTCCCTGCTCCCGGTGATGCCAGCTCAGACCTGCAGGCTCAGCTTACCTGACCAGCTAGTGAGGGATGGACTGCTCTACATCCTGGCTGTGTCACTGCTGCCCTGGCAATCTGGAAAGCAATCAAGACAGATGAACATGACCCACATTCCTGTCTCAGTTCTCTTGGATGGCTGCAGGGCTGGTTGTTTTTTTTTAATTTGCCTGACAGCTGTATCAGGTATTTTGCGGCCCTGATGGTTTTTTTCTAAACAAACCTAATATGCAGTTCTTGGAAGTTTTTAAAAGGTCAAAGACAAGGCAATGAATTCCCTGAAGACTGACAGCAGGGTCCTCACACAACATTTAACTGCAATGACTCTTCAGAGAAGACAAGAGTGATGGCCTGAAGAAAACAGATGGGAGGACCACACTGTGTTTTGCTCTCTGTGCTTCACAGGACAGCCATAGAGGCCAGGAAAGCTCCAAAACACCAAATAAAGACATATTGGAGAGGAATTAGGGGCAGGAAAAAGGAAGATGGTACCAAGTGCTGCAATTGAAGGCAAGAACCTGACGTGTTGGAAGAACTCCTTTGGTTTAGCACCTTGGGAAATGCAGGCTGGTGTCTGTTCAGGGAAAAGGAGGAAGAAAATTTATTTGGGGAAGATGCTGTACATTTGTTTATACCTGCAGAGAGTGTATGAGCAGACTTCACACTAGCTTGCCCAGAAGGTCTCCTCTAACCATGGACACCCCACCAGGCAGATATCTTCAGCCTAATTCCCACATATTTGTCTATTCCTATGTCTTGCCTATTCTAGAGAAGCAGTGAAATGCTCGACACAATCAAACATACAAAAAAAAAAAAAAAAAAAAAAAAAAAAAGGAGAAATCTTCCTTGAAGTGTTTTGTTTTGTTTGCAGAGGAATGATCTGCAGATTCCTCCTTTAAATCCTGCACTTGGGAGACAAAAAGCAGCTCCCTGGGGTTTGGTTTGGTTTTTTTTTTTTCCCCAGCCTTTTCCAGGTTCCTCCGGGGCANGGCCATACAGCAATTCCAGCTCCCCTGTGTCTTTCAAGAGGGACTTCTATCATTCAGGAAAAGGAGCCCTGCACTTCTCCCTGTTGCATTTAATTCCATGCACAGCTCTGAAGCCAGAAAAGGTCAGCCCAAGTGCCCCCACACAACTCTGCTCAGGCTGCATGCTCTCTACACAACACCATCTACCTTGCCCAGTACAGCTAGCAGAAACCCTGAGCATATTTTACCACATGAACATTTCTAGCACAGACCAGGACTATTATGGGATGTACTCACCCATCACACACCCTCAAAGGAGCATTTGGAGAAGAACCTTAGATGCTTCCCTGAAGGGGAGTTACATAAATGCTACATGTGTGTCCACATTGTATGTACTTAGCAGGAAGAGATAAACGATACTCTTGGCACTGTGACACAGATAGACTCCAAATCCTGTGCTTCTTAGGAGATCAGCAGCCTGCAGCTACTCCTCTAGCCTGAGGCCCAGCTTGGGGTAGATGGAAACTGCAAATTCTGGTTGTCTGATGAGCAGTTTTGTCTAGGAAAAAGAAAGGGAAAAATCAGACATGACAGAGCACTGCATACTAGCGGGTTCAAAAAGAAATGTCTGGAGGTGGCACGTGAAAAGGACAAAACCTAATGTACCAACCCCCAAATGAGCAGCCTGAAACACTTGATGGACACTGAACTGAATACTTTAAATCAGGCTGAAGAGACATTTTCCTTGGAAAAGTAAAGAAGTGAACTATTTCCAGTTAGCCCAGACCAAACGCCATGCCTCTCCACAGTAACTGCAATACCCGATTTCACCATGATGTAATTCTTTGAGTCCAAAGTCCCACAGCTCCTTAAAAATCTCCTCTAAAAGCAGTGTGGTGACTCACAGGCAAGTCCTGGGGTTGGTGTACGCTCTTTCTTCAGCTGCAGGAACTACTCTGAGCCCCCTTCCTGGGGCTGCTTCCTCAGCCAGCTGGGTGTCCAGCCGAAGAAGTGGCTGCCACAGCAGAGTCAAGGGGATTCTGATCCTGTCATCCTGCTCTGGAAAAAATAGTGAACCCAACTTTCACTTGGTATCCCAAACTACATAAGGGGCAGAGTTTTGGTAAAACTAAAGCAATGTAATTCTCTGACATATGACTTTAGGTTGCCAAGTTAAAACTGTAGTAAATCAGCTGTAGCAAGATCAGACTCCATGGGTTTTCCATGTATTTTGGAGAAAAAGACAGAAGTTTCTTTCCTGTGCTTGTGTGGTACAGCTGTTCTTTGGCTTTGGTTACAGTCTCAAAAAAATCTCTTGAAACACAAATGAGGTTTTTTAAAATGTAAAAGCATTGACTTGTATTTCAGCAAAAGTAAAAAGCTCAAGCCAATTCATTTCAACATTTTTAAAACTACATCTGCATGATTTTTGGAGTACATGTTTCCAGCAAATATGTGCTTTAGTCAAATGCCATTAAATGTTAATGCAAGGCATTGATGGCTTTTTATTCCTATCTGCACAATGTCAGTAGAGTTCAGGGGATGTAGTAATTACCTTCACTCTGTTCAAAAGAGCTGCAGAGTTGTTTCCAAAAAGAACCCAACGGCTAATTTTTAAATTCTCAACATACACATTTAGAATGGTGTTTGTCAAGGATCTCAGGGAGAGGTGGCAATATGAATGCTAGGTTTTAAAAACATCTCAAAACCCTTAGTGCAATACTCAGTTTCCAGCATTTTCACTCTTCAAAACACCTGGGTATTTGACTTCCAGATCAACCTGGGCAAATTTGGCAAGTCTGCCTTGAAAATTTTGGTTTTGGTCCATCAGAGCTGCTTTAGTACAAAATCAGCTAAACTACTGGATCTGCATTTGAGATCACGAGAAGCTTAGCAAGAAAGACATGGCAAAATGAACAAAATAAAAGTTAATCACTCGCTAGGTGTCACTTGGTGTTCATCCTCTTTAAATATCATGCTATTTATTACCATGTCTGCCTAGCACTTCAAACCAAACATCACATATCAATGCATGAGCTATTCTTGCAAGTGTTCTGAAGTATATTGAGCCCATTCAGGTTGAGATAAAAGCAGTCTAAAAGTAACATCATGTAAAATTTGCACTATTTCTGGCAAAACACCTCTTTTGCCCACCCTGCTTTTAATTTTGATGTGTCTCCAAGATTCCCAAATTTGCAAGCAGAAATAAACCTCAAAAGGTAAAATGCCAGAAGTGAGAGTTCTCGAAAGAACCCAAGCTTATGAAACTGGAAATTAAATTCTTCTGGGGAGAGATAGGGCACTGCTCCAAAAAAGGTTGGGTTGTTTTAGACAGAAGGGGTTCTAAATCAAAGTCTTCTTTAACATAGACCAACAGAAGTTGAACTAAAACCTAATTTTCCAACCCTAACAGGCTTTTTTAACAGCATCTGATCCAAGGGGACAGTCACATGATGTTTCAAAACATTTTGTAACATCTTGTATTTTCAGCTTTTAAGACTAGAACAACATGATTCTGTTCACATGCAAGACTTCTAGATTTATGGTTGGAAATTCCTTCTGCTGTAGAAATTAGATGGCTTTACTGCAATCTCAGACAATAGTCTTAATATTCTTATTGCTTTGAAGCACTGCTGATGCGGCCTTGCAAAAACTGAAAGAAATTATGATAGTTGGGATGTATTTCCTCCTGCTGAAAATGCCAATGCTTAACCTTTTAGTAAATTTCTCTTATTCTTCTGTGACTTTGCTTGGGGCTGCTGCATTGCTGTTTAGAGGCATGGAATTTTTCTTCTTTCAGCTCTTCCTCTGTTCCCATACTCTTCACCTTTCTGATCAGAGCAAAATGCTGGGCAGATGATACACAGCAGAAGGAAAACATTCTGATAGGCCAGCTGTTTCCTTAAACAACATTGTTCTAGGAAACATGCCAGTTTATATAGAAGAGAAACCATCTGACATGGAATAAAATACCGAGCTTTTTACTACTGCCTTTGCTTTGGGTCTCAATTTCCTATTGCGTTCCAACTTTTATATGACAACCCATCATTTTGAGTCCTGCATCTTATAATATACACGACATATTTTTATTTATTGTTCTCCTTCTACCTAGTAATCACATCAATGACTCCAGTGTGGCTGTTTCACTAACCTGTACCTAAAGTTGTACTCGGGAAGCGAAATGAGCCATTTCAGCGAGATGGCGTATGGGAAGCAGGACACTTGCCCTGACCTGTTGTAAATAGCTAGAGAAATGTCCTATTACACTCCCAAATACCACAACAGAGATTATAACTGCGAAAATACAAAGATGCAATGCACCCTCCTGCCCCCCTTCCCCTTTTTTGTAGCAAAAGCTATCGAACTGCTAACCTGGGCTGGCTGTGTGCCTGCAGGGATTTCAGCAGGAAAGCAGAGCCTGGCTGCAGCAGCTTCTACGTGGTGGGGAGCAGAGGAAGGTTTGATACCCAACAGATGAGCACCTTGCCAGCCCAGGGGCACTACCTGGTGCACCTATGGGATCCCTCACTGCATTAGTTAATGAGCTGGAGGCGAGAGACAGCTTTGTTTTACTGTCCCTTCTTTTCCTCCTCTAAGCCATCAGACAACAGCAGTGCTCTTCTCTGGAGTGTTAAAGATTCAGCAGTTAAAGGAGCCTGGAAAAAAAAAAATTAAAAAAACACAAGAGGAAGAATCTGTTGTTTTTCTGTAACAATTGGTCAGCTCAAACCTCCAACCTCTCAGCCTCCCATGACTGCTGATTACTCTGTGTACTTGGAGCCAGACCACAGTGGGGCTTTTGGACCACAAACCAGGCTGGCACCGTGTGAGTGTGTAAAGAAACAGCATCTATCATTGTCATGATTTTGTTGCTTTCCCCCACGCTTGTAAGAGTTGATAACAAGGAACTCAGAAGCAGCACAGCTGGCTTGAGAGATGTCTCTGCATGACCAAAGGAATGTCTCTGTTCCAAGAGCAGGCAAAACTTATTTCTCCCAATCTATGAATAAGTGCCAAGGTAATGGAAAAATAGCATTTACCTTTGCATCTTCCCCCTTTGTTTTGTCTCAGGACTTTGTCTTCCCATGTGTTCCATGGTGCAGACCTGGAGCACATTCTCAGGACAGTATGGTCTGAATGGCAGAGAATCCTGAAGGCAGGATTTTGGGGGTTTTTTTCCATCTATAAATTTATATTTAGGACTTCCCAAGGTAGGAATGCAGGCCTGGGCATTTATTCTACCAATGTGTCAGCCAAAATGTAGGGCTCTAGTATCTGCAGTCAAGTAGTTGTGGAAAAATCTCGTGTGTGTTTTGAAAATGAGAAATTCTTGGAAAAACATCAATTAAAAAAAATCCTTATAGATTTCTTGGTTAAGTCTTATGTGAATTTTAGAGATGACAACTGACATCTATCATGCCCAGACTGAACATGTGGAGAAAAAGTGAGTAAATCTTTTCTCCTCCCCATTGATGTGTTTTAATGTAGCATTTTTCTCTATCGTTTTTGTCAGCCATAATGTAGGACACCAACAAAACTACCTTCTACTCCAATACAGCTCAGCAAGAGTAAATCTTTTCTCTTGGGAAGGTTTGCAGCAAAGCAATAGAGAATTTCAGGGCAAGTCTAAGCTAAATTGACTCAAGCTGCCTCAGAGACATTTACCTAAATCACCCTTCTTGTAGTGCAGGCACAACTATCCTTCATTTTCACAAGCACTAAAAAGAAAACAAAACCTTTGAATTCATTTCTTCACATATAAAGAGATGTTGTAAAGCAAACTTTAGTTAACCACTTGAAAAATACTTTCCTAGTGCTATAATTCAAAATAACAATGATAGAAAGAAAGAGGAAAGAAAAAGGAAAAGAAGGGTTTTACATTAAATTGCATTAACCAATAATCTAATAATCAGCCAATTTAATTTCTTTGTGAATAAACCCTGCTTTATAGTGGCACCCAGCATGCAGTAGCTTGATACTGTAGCAACTGATTCTTTGCTCTCTCATTATAAAATAAAGCCTATGGTATTTTAATTTAAAGGATAATGTCAGGTTTGATAAAATGAGGTAATTAGTAGCTGTGTTCTAGTACTGAGAGAACATCATTCAGGTTTCCTCTCTTGATGAAAAGTAAACTCTTTTTGTCACAAAAGGAAATACTCATTGTTTCAAGACTTTTGTGACAAAAATGATCCAGACATTAAGTCAGAGGCATGAAAGATTATTCATGTTCAACTTTAAAATCAAGCACATCCAAAATATTATCTTTCAATTTGCATTTCTTTTGATCCACTAGTCTTGAGTGGAGACAAGAGAGGAAATTAAGTCAAAGACAATTCCCCTCCAATTAAACTCTTGTAGAGACAGAAGGATTAACCCTCTCCCCTGTTTTATCCAGGCTGCAGCTCCTCAGGGAAGCACTGAGAGGTGGCAAATGGCACACACAGGCTCATGGGGAAGGGGTGTCTGCCATGGCTGTGGCTCCAATCACACCTGCTGGATGCAGGTCGCCAGTGATGAATTCCTGCAGCAGCATGGGATACTCCTTGCCCTGGCATACAAACCTCTTGTGTTTGAAATACCTCTCACATATACAGCAGTGGGACATGGGAAGTTATCCCAGAGCTCAGATGTTGTGGGCTTCACCCTGAGTTTTTCTGGAGGGGGAATCAGGGAAGGGGAAAGGAACCTCTTCAACTGCATCCCTTTGCATGGGAGCTTTTGGTGCATCTGCCAGTGCCAGCAGGCTGTGGGGTAAGGGACTCTGAGCCTTCCCCTCATTCCCTCTCCAGCACCCAGCCTTGCTACATCGTTTACTACTTGATTTAATTTTGAGACTTGAAGACGGGGGCAGTTTGTTGACAGAGATATCTGTGCAGTGTGTGAAACAGTCCTTTTTTGCAAAATAATACATGGTCTTCTGCTAGAACAAGAAGGGGTTAAGCTGTCTATGCAGATGATGCATGGCAGGATTTAAAACTGTCAGCAGTAAAACCCACATCATTCACATCTCTATGTGCATTAGGATTTAAATATGGATGCCAAAAATGAAAATGCAGCTTACTGAAGAAAGGAAGAACACATTTCCTAATATAGATAAATTTTCCCATTTCTGGAAGAAATTGAGAGAATTAGCAGCACCTGCAAAGGCAGAAAACAAGAAAAGTAAAAGAATCATGGAAAATTAATACTCAGAAGGAAAAGACATCTTTCACAGAAAAACATAATGGGCGAGAAATTCAGCTGCTGTACATTTGCCGATTTACATCAGCTGAGGAATGTGTTCCAGTAGGATTTAACATTCTTCTTATGTTACCTGGGAGATAAACGATTCAAAATACAGAGAGAACTTAACATGCATGATCTGTCAACTTTTGTTGATTAATAATTTCAGATGTTGCTACTACTATTTAATATAGACAACAATTACACACTAAATTTAAATACAACAAAACATTAAATGCAGCAAAGCGTTACTTAAGCACAATCTCTTAAAACCCAAGTAAATGAAGCAAATAAATTTTAGAGGTCATTTAGGGGAGCTGAAGTTCTAAGAATGAAATTACCAAATTATCTGCTTCTAGGATAGCTATGGGACAGGGCAGAGATAGAGGCAGAGCTTCCAATTTTGCTCTCACACATCACCCTGAAATACTCTGCTGGGGTGAGAACATCCTATTATGTTCTTATTCTTCAGGTGGAACAGCACGTTTCTGGCCTGGGTTTTCTAAGTGTGTGTGTTTGCATGGTTGCACTGTGCTGTCTGAAAGGCTCCTTTAACAGCATTTGAGTTGCTCACCTGGTTTCCACTGAGTTGGACGGGAGCGAGTAAATGCCTCAGATAAATTGGAGCAAACTGTGAAAATCAGGGGTGAGTAGAAGAGTTCAGCAATTCCCTGTGCCCTGCCAAGCAACTGGGCAGCCACTGGGCATCTTAGCACAAGCCTCAAAATGTGCCATCTCCTTCCCGGGAAACCAATAGCAGAGAGATGGAATTAGGCACAGGTAGCTGAGGACAGGGCAAAAAAAGAGGTAGGGAGATGAGGAACAAGCGGAAGAAGTGGCAGGAGGAGAGTGAGAGGTGATGCAGAGGATCCCCTTCAGAACCGAGAAACCTTAAGAGCCTGGCGAATAAAGAAACAAATGGGTGAAGTCTTGGGGAAAACATACTAAATTACCTGCAAACATTCTTTTCTATGCCATTTTCCTTAGCAGGACAATTGTCTGCAAAAGACACAGCCACAGGATGGAGAATTTTGCTTGGGTTATCAAAACTTTAGTGCCATGATAACTGCTGGAAAATTAGCCCTCAGCCTTGCATCACTTCCTCGTTGTGAAATGGCCACACACCACACAAGATCTCTACAACAAAGGAAAATGCTCAGTACTAAGAAATGTAAAGTCCTGGATCAATCTTACAACTGATTGCAATGCATGTGCATACACCAGTAGATATAAACACAATGAACTATAGTCAGTGTAACCAAACAATCACATTTTCCTGCTTTCGGAGCTGAACTCTGAAGATCCATTTGAATCTAAGAAATATGAAGCTCTGACCATAGCAAGAAGACGTTGACTTCTATTTAACCCAAAGTGTAATGCCAACGTTTTGGGGGAGATTAAGTAATTGTCAGGCTTTCTCCTTCCCCATCAAGTGTGCTAGACAAAAACAAATATCATTGCAGATATTCAGAGCAATTTACAGCAGATTTGGAAAACACAGAAGGTATCTGGGATCTAATTCCTGCACAAAAAGCAATGCCTGCCTTAGCCAGCAGGGAAAGCTGAATGTAAAACTAATTAGGGATAATATAAAATAGCTCCTACCTGTGAACAGCAGGAAAATATGTACTGCAAGTAAAGCTGCACGACTAATTGATTTTAGAGGGTTGTTGGCAGTCTGAAAACCAAACACTCCCAACAGGTAGGTTTTTGAGTTCAACAGAGCTAATGTATCCTATGACCCGAGAAGCTCTACTGTGTGGTTTCCCCAAAGTCTAACACAGCATCAATTTGGAAGGCCTTCCCTCGGCAGGGCAGTTGTTTTCCATCTGGACACCTATTTTCATAAAATTCACAGGAGCACATATGAGACTTTTGGGTTGCATCCAGGCACTGGGTTTAATTGTAATTTAGTGGGGACAGAGACAAGCATACAAGCACACAGATGTCTGACAAGAGGGGGCAACAAATGCCACTCTCTCTCTCTTTCTGGATCCAGACTGTATTTTTTATAGGAGGAGACAAAACCAGACCACTATTTTGTCAGCCAGCCACAGATATTAAGTTTGTGCACCCAACACTGCTGAGCAGTATATGGGCAATAAAACTCTTGCCCATTCACCTGTGTAAAAATGTATCACTTACATTAGGGTGGAATTACCTTAAGAAAAGTAATATCCCAACTCTACACTTTTATATCCCCTTTGTATCTCCCAAACAGGATTGCTTTCTCCTCATAAGAATAAAGGAAGGAGTTAGGTGAAGGGAAAATGGGAAATCCTTACCTCTAAGCATTCAAAAAACCATCAGTGAATAATAAGCAGGTCCCTTTGCCTTCCCAGCACAGCAGCTGTGGACACTGACAGATAACAAGCTGATTGTGTCAACATATTCTGGGAAAATTTCCCAAATACTGGGCTTCTCTGATGGTCTAGCAGCCAGAAAAAAAACTCAAAAAAACCCAACAAAATGACAAACCAAGAAAAAATAAAAATAACCCATTTCAAAAAAATGATATAATGCAGGAAAACAGGACTTCTTTTTTCTCCCCAAAAAGTACAATGAAACAGGCCTTCTGTTCATTTATCATAGTACAAGCAGAGCTGGTTCTTAAAACATCTCCATTTAGTACAGCATTTGTTGTAACGACAAATTTCCACAGCAAGACAACGTTACAAGAGCTGCTAAGACAGAGACACATATGAACACAAAAATACAAAACACTCCGACTTGCTCATTAGAAGGAAAAATCTGCAGCACAGACAGTTGTCACACAGTGACCAGCGTTCAACTGCTCCTTTCCAAACTGCAAACTTGTGTGACAAAGCACTCAAGAACCCTCTTTTGGGACAATTCCTGCTCAGAGCTGATGGGAGTCACCATTTCTGCAGCTACCCAAGGATTTTTCCAGAGAAGATGCAGACTTATGTAAGTTTTAAGGCAGCAATTCCTTTTTGTCTTGCTATACAAATTTCCAATATCTAATGTAACCACAGTCTAAAGTAAGACTGAATTACTTTCTCCCTTGGAACAAAGGGGCTTGGTTCAAAAATCGATTTACTGGATTGCTCTCTACACCTCTGCTTTTAAGAACAGTATCACTTCCGTTTCAGTAAGTGTGCAAGGTAACATGCAAATGTCTTCTGCTTTGTTCTCTTAAACCTGATGATCTTTGCAGAGACAGAAGAGTCTGTGCTTCCCTTCTTAGAGACACAAGATCTACCTGTTTTTTATTTCCAAGACTGAGAAAGAATTTGAGCAGCTAATTCACAGATCTGCACTATTACAGCTCTGACACTTCCATCCAAGACATAGAAGATCATAACCTCTGACCATGCCTGAGGGCACAGCATAAAAGCACATGTAAGAGGTGTAGTTTTTAACCAGAGAAGCCTAAAATTAGCAGGTAGCTATTAGCCTTTCTGTATGCAGGATGTTTATTTCCCAAGCAGGTTCAAACCCATGAAAAAAGAAAGATGTCTCTGTCCTCAGGAGGGTGGAAAAGAAAGGTTGAATAGTAGAGGAAAAAAGGCTGGTGGCAAGGGATCTTGGGATGCTGAACAGCTGCTGCAACTTTCTTCTTTTCCAGTCTGAAATGTCGTGACACCCGTGGGAGCCATATTCAGCCATCAATATTTATAAATCCCAGAAACTACCAACTTGCTCTTGAGAGCAGATTTTTAAATACAGTATGACTGCAACAGACTATAAGACAAGCTCGATACCAAACTAATGAGAAATGAGATGAAGTTAATACACTGTAAGCCTTTGCTAAATCTGTTTGTCCTATTTATTCCTTGCCTTGTTGATCTGGAACCTCTAAATAAGAAATCTGGCCTGTTGACCATTATTGCTTATTTAATCCTCTGAAGTCTATGAATAATGAGACAAAAATATCTGTGCCCATTGTAGAAAGAAGAAATATAAATAGAGATGAAACATTCGGTCTACAGCAGGCACTTGTAGAACAAATATCCCCACTTCTCCTCCATTAGGAAAAGTAAAAAAAATTTCTTTCTTAAAAATTGAAAGGACTGCAAATATAAATGTCAGCCAGCACCAAACTGATCATAATCTAACTTGAGACAAAAAAAAAATTATAATTTATTTAAGAATACTGTGGCTGATGGGAGCTGCTTGGCAACTCCCAGAGCCAGGCCACAGCTTGGAAAGTGAGATACTGATCTGAGATAGCACTTCCTTGTTCAGTATCTCCCATCTTCACGTGTTCAGCTGAATTTATCCTTGCTACAAATCTGCCTAGCAAGCCAACCCACTAATGCCTGTTTCAAAAGAGGGAAACATAAACAGAGAGTGATGAAGTGTCTTGCTGGTATTGCAGGAAAAAAAACTTAACACAGGAAAGATGTTGAGGAAACTGCTCTTATTTCACTAGCTTACTGGGGGGAAAAATTAGATACAGATATATTAACTCAGTAGTTTTTTAGGTGAAATTCTTAGGTGAAAATTTTCCAGGAGAGCACCTGGGCAGTAATGAAAATAATGAAAATTTGAGCTTGAATGAATGATCCTTACAACTATAACACACTGTAAATGAAAGTCTAGCTAATTCTATGTCCTGTCTAACCCTGGCTTCATATACTTTTATATGCTGTGAAGTTTGGTCTGGAAAACTCTCATTTACACACGTACTAATGCCTGAAAGGGAACCTGAAGAACCGAAAATATTTCAGCTAGCAAAAACTATAAACCCTGTTGTTAGAGATTCCCAAAGTAAAGCAGCCACAGGTTGACAAAAACGTTTTGTTCTGCTTGAAAGGAAAGTCTATTCTAGTGGTCATCAGAGCACTTTTTTCTTTGTTTGCAAAAATGTGGTTTTTTCCTTCAGTGAAGATCCAACGCTCCTCAGTGATGATTCAAGTTGCAAAGAAAAGTTATCTTCTTGCTCTGGACTAAGAATAAGCTGCAGGAGAAACAGGCAACACCCCTGTGAGAAAGATAGAACTGCTGTAAGCTTCTAAGAAAAGTCTCTATCTCTTCTTCAGCTTGTCCCACCTCATACGTGGCCCAACAGTTATCATGAGGCTGGCATGCTGTAAAATGGAGAAGTCTCTTGTGAGAAAAGGATTTAGGTTGGGTCAGGGGGATTGGAGGAGATGAGAAGACCTCCAGGGAAACAGAAAGAGGACAAATGACCAAATGATTCTGGAGTCCTTTATCTCACTAAAAGGCAGCACACAGTGGACACTGCCCAGCTTGCTAGGGCCCAAGCTTAGGCTCTTTTCACCCCTATGTTTCTCTAGCAAAGTGAGGAGTCCAGCAGCTATTGCTGTATCTGCCATTTAATAAAACTGCTCTGCTGGATGTGCCAATGGAACAGCTCCCACATGGCTTGATTAATATACATACAGCTACCTCAATTCAGGCACTGCCCCTCCGTAGAAATTGAACCCTAACCATAAGCTTCCCCTGGGTGCTCAGGAGGGCCTGACAGATGCTAGACTAACCTGCAGTGTGCAAACACACTGCTTAATTCTTTCCTGTATCACCAGCTGGCAACCTTCCTGAATGCAGGTGCTCTTCAGCTGCATCTTTTGCTGTAGCTCCTCTATGTTTTTGTAGTGGGCATTCTCCCATTTCTTGGGCTGAAGTCTCTCAGTGTACCATCAGAGACAGGGACTGCCCTTCAGTTCTCTCCAGCCCAATCAAACTAGTGCAAAAGCCAGAGTAGAAGGACATTTTGTATGCTGAGATACTCAAAAGAGACAGTGGTTTGAAGACAGAAAGGGCTGCTTACCAAATCTGCCATCCTGAGATGGTTCACTTTGCACTGAGGAACAAAGTCTGCAGCTTCTCTTTTTTTCCCTAGTACATCAGGGCATTTCCTTTTTAAGCAGTCTCTGCTCTTTCTCTTGGGCAGATGCAGATGTTTCCCACCTTCTGAAAGGAAGGGCTGCAACAGAAGAAAAGTTGAAACCATTAAAATCCCACCTGCAAAGAGTGCAACACCCAGTACCATCCTGTGCAAGCCCAGCAGGTAGAAATTAGACTGTCATGAAGCCATGGAGTGTTTGATTCCTATCCCTACTCAGACTGCTGATAAAAGCAAACCCAGCTGGGATCAGGCTGTCAAAGAAAAAGGCCAGTCTTTTAACTCGGATTTTTAAACCAGATTTAAAATAAACATTAATTCTCAATTCTTTCAGAAGATAGATAAGGGTAGGGCAATGAATAACTGACTTCTTCTCTTTTCACCTGGCATTAAACTATGTGACACAGGGAAGAGTCAGAGGACTAAGCAGATTTGCAACCTGGAGCAGACTGGATTCAGAAGCACCAGAATGAGTTGGGACGGAACACTCTTTATAAGTCCAGTCTCCTTAGTCAGAGAGAAAAGGAAGGAGGCACTCTATGTCCTACAGTCAAGTTCAAGTGTTTTTCTGTGCTTCAGTCTGCAGCCAGAGCTCAAGGAATTGGATGGATCTCCTAAGGACCTGTGTGTTAAGGACTGTGTGTCAGAGGCTCTGAAAACCACACAGAGACTCTCAGCTCCTCTGCAGCTGGGAGTGCTGAACCTCGTGACAAAAAGCTAAGCAATGCTGAAGCAATTAAACAAGCTGCCTGAGGGACAAGTCTTTCAAAGAGGCATCCCCTCAGTCACCCCAGGACTTCCCCCATCTCTTGCCACCTCACCGAATTGTCTTTGTGCTCTACCCTGGACCTCTCTGTTACAGCCAAAACCTGCTGCACAGGCAAGTGGCAAAGAAAAGTATCCATCCCACTGGCACACAGGCAGCTCAGGAGGGTCCTCTCCCATAAAAACAGAATGACCTCAAAGCAAACGAGGTGTTCCTCACTACCTGCCTTAAACACCACTGGAATGTGGAATGAAACCAGCTCTTTTTCTAGGCAGCTTCAAGTCCAGACCTGACATTTTTGAATGCTAACCGAACAACCAGCAGCACTCAGACTAGTCAATAAAAAGCATTACTAAGAGTCGCTTTTCTCCTCTAAGTCAAGTGGAAAAAAGCGGTGCTGATGATATATTTAGCAGCAAGTATCATCTCAATAAACACAATCCTTTCCCAATTAAGAAACACAGTCCCCAGCGTGGCTCAGCACAGATCTCGTGGAGCCACACTGTGCATTGGTATGAGCCAAGTGCTGGTCAGGTGTCATATCAAGCCAACTGCTACACCCAGCAGTCTCTCAGTGCCTACTAACAAAAATTTCAGCATTAAACTAATTAGCAGTATGCTCTTGCTTTTATACATCCCCTGCAACCAGAAGGGTAAAAGATAAATAAGTTGTTAGCCTCTCCTAAAGGCTTCCAGACTATTTATTTATAGACTCATTTATAGGTGCCCTTCACAGAAGCATCTGACCTTTTCATAATGATTACTGAACCTCTCCCATAAAATCTGTGCATAATGAGACAGCATTATAGTGCCCATTTTAAAGAGATGAGAACATGGACTGAAAGCAAGTAAATGAAATAATTTGGTTGTGGATGCAAGCTGTTCCACAGACACATGCCAAACAAAGACATTAATGCTCTACATCTCCTAGAAAAGCCACTCAAAGTAGTCTGGTGCTGCTGGAAGAGTTTTGTAAGGCTGTAAGAGCTACAGATCAGCATTGGACCCAACAAAGGCAGTAATAAGATGCTCACAGACAACCCATCCCCTTAAACACCAGCAGCACCTTCTGATTGCTGTTCATCTTTGTGGAATGGACCTAGGAGTGGCAAACGCACACTTTTGAGGCTGGCTTTCCTTGCAGTCTCATAAGTTGCTCTTGGTGCACCTCTCAGGGTGGGCCAAGGTTTCCCCTGCCTGGAAATTAGGGCATGTTGGAGAGTCAGAGCAAAGCTTCATTTCAGCCATTCAAACAAACCCATCACTCACAATATTTACCTTTAATCTGTCATCAGTGAAACAGAGGTTGCTGTACTAACATTTGCCCAGAAGTACCAACTGCAAGTTTGATTTCTTTCTGCACTGCCATTCTGGAAAATTTTCAGTTTTTTTTTCCACAGGTGAAGAGGCCACCTTGTCACCATAAAAAAAGGCAAAGAAACTACTGCTAAAGCTGCATCTGGGTGACAAATTGAACCTCTCTATTTCTAGAGGATTACTGGTTGGAAGCCTGCCTTCCAGGGCACTGAGAATCACCTAATGAAACCAAAGAAGTGGGAAAACTCATTGACTTTCATTATCAGAAATGAAGGAAACACTTAAGATAGCTGCAAATTAAGCACTGTCATGTCCTAACTGTGATTTTTACCACAGAAGCAGCTGCCATCTCTGCTAAAAATTGTGCAGGAAATAGAAGAAACATAAGGAACCACCCTAAAAAACCCTTCCCAGCTTGATGTTTATGTCAAATATTCAAATTATGTCAAATATTTATTCCAAATTCAGATTTAAAAAATAAAAAGCCAAATAAGCCTTAAAGTTTCTCCACTGATAAAGAACAGAAGCATAGGCATAACATGTCTTTCCTCTGAAGGTAATTTGTTAACAAGTCCATGGAAATGTCCTCAATCCTACTCCTGCCCAATGTTGAAGGGATGCACTCCTGAGGAACATACTTTTCTCTTGAGCTGTGCTGTCAGCAACCTCTTTTCCTATACACAGGATCATAAAATACTGGAAATAGGTAAATCTGGCCCATTTCTTTTCACACTAAAAGGACTTCCTGAAAAGCATGAAACATTCCCTTACCTCTCATGTCCCAGAGTGCCACATTTGAGGCTCTCTGCTTGGTGCTGGAGACAGAACAATCAGTCCCCACTGTCACAAGCCCTATTAATTTTCAGGGGTTGCTCTGCTTGCTCACAAAGTGCCACAGAGGAAGGCAATCCATACAGGCAGAGTTTGAGTGTAGGGTGGTAATCCAGCCTTGCCAAGGCTGTTTGCTCTCAGATGTGCAGCAACATGGAGGGAGGAGCAGCAGTGCTGGCATCCAGGGGCAGATCTGCAATGATGGTTGACTTAAGCTCTGTGAGGCTAGAGGCTCTACTGCTAATTTATCTGAGGCCTTTCACACAGCAGTTCTAGATGATTTGTGTTCAATTTGGCTTGAACTTCATTCATAGTCAATGGTCCAAAATAATAGCAAGCTGAAACCGCTGAGAGCAAGTGCTCATTTCCTTTGCCTCTGGTGGATGGGAGCACCATTAGCATTCCTGGGTTCAGCCTACTGCACACACACATGGCTTGTGTCAAATCACACTGGGTAGCTACAGTGCTGCTCCAACAGAGTTCAGCTCTGCTCTTTCCAGTTTGAGGAAACTAATCCTGATGACATGCAATTCTCCACCCCCATTAGGGCTGCAGAAAAGTCAGGCCATGATGGGGAAAGATGCAACACTTTTAATCAGAATACAGATACTCAAGCTTGTCTTTAGTCACCATCAAATGAAATCCCTCTTCAGTGCCCAGGGGCTTCTGCAGTCCTTCTGACTTACAGTGTTTGAATTCTAGCAGAAATCAGCAGAGGCAAAGATGGCAAAATACAGAGCAGGGTGGGGGAAGAAAAGGAACAGTCTCAGGCAAGAGCTAAATGGAGCGAGAAGGCTGAAAACAGATAAACTAAATTTATCTGGAAGAATAAAGTAATGGAGAGGAAGAAAGGGGAGAAAAAATACACCATGAGCAGCAATGGGGTTCAAAGAAAGAGACAGAAACAGAAGGTGGTTGGGAGGCACTGAAAAAGCTGAGACATATACAGAAAGAAACAAAGGAAGAGAAAATTTAGGAGAAATTGGATAATAAACCATACCTTTGACTACTGCCTTCTCCCTCCCTGAAAGCTATCTGGGGTTTTGCATGCACCTCTGTTACCCCAGCCTTGCATTTAGGCTGTTATTCTAAATTAAACACAAAAAGTCACAGAAATTACAGGGCACATTCAAAATACTCTGCATGAAAATCTCTTATTCCAGGCAAAGCACAGGTATTTGTTCTTGTCTGTTACCACTAAGAACAAGTTGCAGTGCGCACAGCTCTCTGAGCACATGGCATTTTGCAGGGCCAGGCAGCTGGATCTCCTTGCAGCTCATGTGGCAGAGCTCTTTCTAGGTAGCAATGCGAGATGACATCACCCTCCTTTCCAAGAAACTACTGCTCTTACCTACCAAGACAGAGTTGCAAACACCAGCCCCACCTTCCCAAGCAGCTTTTATTAACCTTGTCCCATTTGCGAAGTTCACTCTGAAAAAAAGATTGAGATGTGATGGAGAGTAACTGAAAGACAGTTTTCGAGACCTATTTTATTACAGTTCCCCACTGATGGAGAAAACTCAAGAAGTAGCTCCTCCTTCAGCTGGGGTGTTTGTAGAACTTCCTTCCTTGTGCGATCTCTGCTTGTCTTTCCCTGAGCTTAAGTACCATCTTTCTTCACTGACAGAGATTCTCTCCTATACTTGGATAGACAAAATTTGTAAGAATTGACATTATTGTCAGATTTGTTCAGATTAAGAATGACTGGGAAGGAAAAAAAAAAAAACAGAAGAGGATTACTACATACACTCTACTTCCTTTGGAAACCAAGCTAAAAGCATTAAAGATAGGCTTAGGAAACAGTTACAGGCATTAATCTTTGATTGACCTTCCTGATGCTATCAAAACTGAGAGCAGTGAACCATGCATTTTCCATTTGACTTGTTGTGTTTTTGTTCAATAGGTTAAAATCTAGGACATGCCTTGAAAGACAACTGTTTGACTGGGGCAGCCAGAACCCATCTGCTTGATGATGCTATTCCATACTACCTGTAAGCTTTCCTAAAGCACTTACCCTCTCCCAGTGGCAGAGGGGCTGCCAGCTCCTAAGGGTCACTGCTGAGTGACACAAGTCTGACTCACAGAACAGGAGTTGTCACTATTGCAAACCAAATTCATGGTTCCACAGGCATCTTGTGTCATTAACAGGGCTAATGAGGATTTGCCTGAGTCAGGTTCAGAAAGTCAGGGAACAGTTTAAGGCACTTTCAGACGTTAAGTGCTTCTTGCATCTCACCAAATTTCTGCATGTATGATAATTCTGACCTTTGAAACAACAGAGTGTAAATACAAAAATCCAGGGATAGGCAGAAGGGCTGAAGTTGCACCAGTCAAATACACCATGCCAGACCCCACTTCCGTGCACAGGAGCCCGACAGTCAGCTGTGCTACATCTGCTGATCAGCTCCAGCAGGCTGCTGCCTGTGCCAACAAAGTATTTCCCAAATTCTGCCATTAGCACAACCTAGGAACTGTGCCCAACAGGCAGCTTCTGTGTGGGCAGGCAGCTCAGCTGAAGGAGTTTAACAGTGTGGACAAGGTCAAATCCTGCCAGCTGGCCTGAGAACCAAAAGCTGGTCTCTGCTACTGTTCAGTCTATGAGCGCAGATGTTGCCCACAGCTGATGGGAGCTCTGACAGTGCTCACTTCCTCACATGCCATCCACCATTTACCTTCCCCAACTTGACACATTGAAAACCTGTCCCATTCTTTAAGGATCACCATCCCATACTGTCCTACCCTTTTATCACATACACAAAGCTACCCCAAAACACAACTCTACCTGAAAAAGTAATCTCTACAGATGGTGGTTACCAACCTCTTCCCAGTTCCTCCATTTCAAATTGAGGTGGCTAACATTTTACAGAGATGCCGCTGCCTTGTCTGCTATCATGTTCTGTGTGCCTCTATATTGCTGAATTTTAATCTGATTTGCAAACATAGGGGAAGGTTTTCTGGTTTGCGGTTCAAAGGAGTAACTGCACAACCTGATACAGATCTACACACCACTGGCCATTGCTTACACAGAGCTCTAAGAAAGTGAAATATTGTGGTATGTTTCAGGAGAAATTCTATGATGCACCCATAAGTGAATGCCCGATTTCATAGTTCATGCAAATGCATTACCTCATAGTTATTGCACTGTCACAAATGATATTTATACTATTATTTTAAGATGTTTTCTCTTGTTTTTTATAATCTCTTCTGAAAACAAGTCATTATTCAATGAGAAGTAACATCATTGAAAATTTGCATTCCTGCATAGTTCCACTCTGTTGGCTGGCTTCACTGAGGTCTAATAAAATGTGAGTTTTCTTACTGTCACAATGCTGCTGTACAATGTTTCTTCACTGCAATCAGGGTGTTATTTTGGTGGGACCAATATGGGGTCTCACTCTCTTGACATCTGACTGCCTTTCTCACAGGTGCTTAATTACTTCTGTGCACTCTTGTGTTAAGGTTGGTTAAAATTGGTGAAAGAATTCTAAAATTATATATCAAAGGGGAGAAACTGCAGAAAAGAATAGCTGAGTGTGCCTGAGCTCGTTTCTTCAGGAATTTTTTAGGAGAGGAAGAATGTTGCTTTTCAATCCCGTAACAGCTTATGCATTGCACAGTCCTTACCATGACTGCAGGAGTCCTGCACAGCTCTTGGCTCTATCAGTGTCGTTCTGTGCATCCAAACAACCAAATCCCAGACTCACACTGCTTTTCAGCATCACTGATCTTTAGGCACATCTGCAGCATGAACTGGCTAGATTTTGAAAACAATGCTCAACAGGAAATCCATCTTCCAGATGAAGAATCCACGTGGCCCAAAAAACGTGAGAAAATGCAGATGCTAGGAGATGTGAGGGAGGATTTTGCAGTGTCCTTATCTCTGGCTGAAATCAAGTGACAAAAAGGTGTTGAGATTTGACCACTTTTAGAGCTGGGAGTTCATTTTCCAGCTAGCTCTACTGCTTTTCAAAATTAGTCTTGTTTATCCTGGTGATAACATGAGGTGTGAAAATGAGGTATGTACTTATCCCATCTCACTGATCAGGCTTGTCAGCCTGGACTCCAGGCCAACCCACAAAACTTGTCAGGCTGCAAATCTGTCTTACTCACTTTTAATAGTAAACTTTGCCCACAGTATTGTAATACCAGCTCAGCTGTCAGAGTAAAAAGCACATTTTTCTGTGTCCTGAAAAACTTAAGTCTTCTTGGATTTTGTCTTCCAATAGGCAGATAGAATGCTGTTCAGGCTCACATGTAAACTGCCCTTCCAAAAAAATTCTGCAAGAGCAAATGTATAGAAACTGTACAGAAGAAAAGTGCTTCTGTTGGCTCTTCAGTCTGAGCCATGGCTCTATTTCTAGGCTGATAGACCACAGGAGAGCTAGATGCTACTGGACTGTTTTGGCATTAAAGATGTGGCTAAGATAAACAGCCAAACCCTACAGTAAAGTGTTTTCACAGCTCACCCAGCCTAGCAGCTAGGCCTTGCTAAAACATCAAAGCATAAAAAATTGGCTCAGGCCACCTGCCCAATCCAAAATTCAAACAGTGGAACCAGCCTAAGCAATTAGGGAGCGGCTTATCACCAGGCAAAGCCTGTGTGCTGTAGCAAAAAGAAAACCAGCTTTGTGAGTAGAATATCTCTAACGCTATTAATTCATGGAGGGAGGAAGTCTATGTAATCACCTTTGTAAAGAAAGGCAGGTCTGAAGCACCGAGTTTCACATTTTTTTCAGAGATTCAGCACCTAGCAGTGTGGTCTGATTGACCTTGGTTTTAATGAGGTGAGGAAGATGGGATTTCTCCAGTGCTGTCACAAGGGCACAGATCACTGAGAATTCCTGTGGCCAAGCACAGTTTCTCTCTGAGCATTTTAAAATAATTTTGTCACCTCACTATCCATCCTGCAAAAGGATCCTAAGAAGTTCAAAAGAGTCAATATCAACCTTTTGCAAAATTGCAACCAAATATAAAAAAGTAGACTCAGATTTCCTTTAGTTTATGTGTGTGGGGAAACAGAACATTTTCAAACCTGACCAAAAATTCAAATGCACATATAAGCTATGAAGCTCTTGACTAATACAGAGTGTAGGAGGTACCCAGAAAAGACAGAAGAGTGGGTAGGATGGAATTCTCACTCTCTTAAGCCATACAGAGACCAAACGAAAAACAGGACCAGAGAAGACAAATCCTGAAGGTCTGCTTGGAACACTTCTACTGAGCAAGAAACACCTGGATTAATGGTGTCTGTTCCTTTGTGTCGCATTCAGGCTTTGACTGCATAGCCCAGAAATGCCATGCTGACAAACCCAAACTCCAGGGGTGCTGAAGCTTTCTTCAGCTTCTAAAGTCAAAGAGAGGAAAATATGCTACACTAGGGCAGAGCAGTAGTCTAAATAATACTAAAACAGCAGGCATCTTTAAAGGCTTTTTAATTTCACTGGTATCTTTTGTATCCCAAGAAAACTATAAGCAACCTCATTCTCATCACTAGTGCTTATGTAAACTGCTCCCTCCCTCCTTCCCTAGTCATTAGACTATAACAAAAGGCCATGAGGTTTCCACTCATTCCTCAGGGCACTCCGTGAAGTGTTCTGGGGAAGGAGAGGAGGATGCTCAGTTCTTCCAGGAGAAAGAGCTCAGTATCCTCCTCTGCACAGGAATCTACAGCAGATGAGCCCTGTGCAGCCACAGCACTGCCTGTAGCCTGCAGCAAATCAGAATCTCATGTGCCTACATAGGTCCACATGTAATTTCTGCCTGGTTGCTTCCCCTGAGAACCTAATTCAACTGTATTTGGCACTGGCACAGCACTCCAAAAAGCTCTGGGTAGAAAGGAGACACTGCCTAACCAGATACCTTTTCATGTGCACTTTGCTTCGTTTTATAAAGTGCCACTAACGTTGAAGCCCAGACACTTCACCTCAGCACATGTAAATCCTCCTGTGGGAAGGCTAGTGACAGAGCTGGTATATCGCCTCCTTGCTAATGGATAAAATCCACCATCCAAAGTTATTTAAACCATTCAGGATGGTCAAGTTCATCAAGACAGCAATGACTGTCACTAAGACACTATCTGAGGCAATCACACTCAAAGCCTTTTTTGCATTTTTTGCTGAGGGAGAGGCAGGCAACTGCTCTGGAGTTCCTGTCTCTCTCTAAGGCTCAAGACTGAGGTCCCGGTGCCTGACTAAGGCACTTCAGCAAGTTATCTGAGACCAAACTGGATAGGCAATGTTCTCCAGCTTCAGCATGTGTGTTCACCAGCCTGCAGCAGTCCCTAGAAAGGATCTGGAACTTGTATGGCCAATGACAATCCTGACACTGACCTTCTCATAGCTGCAGCTGTGGCTCTGCTTTTGTGTAGGTCACTGGAGTCCAGCCCTGTAGTCACAGAGAGAAAATAAATCATGGAGTAATAATTTTTTAGTCTCCATCAACCAGTAACATCAGGCAACGTGCTGGTACTGATAAGTATAGTTGCAGTTTATATTTGCATGAGCAGGATATAGATTCTTTAGGCTTTTTTCTCCTCTTGCATGTCCTCTATAACCAGAGAACAACTCATGGTCAGCACTGCTTAAGATGGTTGGGATCAGCTCTCTTAGTAGCAGCTGTTCTGATTTTCTGTCTCCTCACCTGTGTTCTTTTTCTAAAAGGACAGGTAATTACTCAGAACCAAAAAATCTCTGTCAAAACAATCAGTAATGACATCTTGTTGACTCCAGAGAAATTGCTACAGAAATTAGTCTGACCTCACTATTCTTCCTTTCCTTGTAACAAATGGAACAACCTGTGTACACCCCGATGTAGGCAGCACCAGCAAGAGCCCACTCCAACCACTCCTGTGGGGTTTGATTCCTCTGAGATGCCATTTTTCTCATGGGATTCTCCCTGTCAGTGTCTCCCTGCCCTTCTCCTCCTTCCCTGTCCACAGGCTGTCATGAGATCAGAGGTCACTGCTGGAATTAGGGTCATAAACAAAAAACAAAATACAAACACAAAAAAGTTTTCTTTCTGAACTTGGGAAAACACATATAGTTCACCTTGCTGTCTAGCCTATGTACAGAGGAATGGGGAGGGATTTTAGCAGGGAGCTTTGACAGACAGGCAAATAGATCTTTATCCTTCCTCTAAATGCTACTTCATTCTGCACTTTCTTTTCCCCAAAACTCCTCATATTCTAACTAAAATCAGTCCATTGCAAGAAAGGGAGAGACAGAAAAGGAATTGCAGGGGTAGATGTCAGTTAGGCAAATAAGCTACCAAAAAAAGTGAAGAAAAATACTTTCTCCTGAAGCAGGGGTCTTGTTCATCATTTACCTCATGTGTTTACCCTTGGGCTATCATTATATTAGCCACATTACCTGACTGAGCTGGAGCATCTGGTAACTATAGTAACCACATTTTCATATCTACCCATAAATTCCCTCAGTTCTAATTAGGACACCCATTTATAACAGCAATAACAACAGAAATTACAGCAGACTTAGCACAGATGCAGTCACCTCTCTCTCCCTCATGGCAGAGAAATGACCCCTGAGTAGTTCTTATACCATAAGATGTCCTTTATGGCACAAAGCCTACTTTACTTGCCACTTCAACCACTTTGTATCCATCTGCTGTGCTGCCCGTACCTTCTCTCTTTCCAGAAAGTCTGTTCATCAGTCTTCCAGTTCAAACAAAAGCCAGCAAGCTTCACATCAGGCTGCATAAACCTGTTTTTTCTTGATAGAAGGAAGAAATAACTCACACCTTGCCCACAATAAAATTGCACACACAGCACTACTGCAGATTTTACAAACAGTTGGATGCTATTACAAGCAGAAGGCCTAAGAAGTTCAGTTTACAAGTTTACCTATGCAAACCAGAAGCTTTGAAGAGAGGAGAAACCATGTCATCCAAACAAATGACAGGTAAATGATGAAGCAGCAATGTGCAAGAAATCAAGACCAAGTAATAAACAATTGCAAAGTTCAATGGCTTAGTGTATTTCACCACAAATTACTTCCTTGTCTATGAAGCAATAAAGCTTAGTGAACAACTTGAAGCCTGCTGACATGATTTAAAAAGATGGATGGGCTGGTAGGTAGTCGAGATTGTTTGCTTTATTGTTCATGGAGTCACTGCTCAGAAGTACATTTGTCTTGGAGCCTATGTGAATTATTGTCAAAAAAGTGACAATTCTCTTTCTCAATTTAGGCCACACCATGCAGTTTTTACATGACTTTTTTTGCTAGAAGAAAAAAGAATTTCATGTGCGTATTGGCAAAGATAAAACAATAAAGCCCATCTCTGCACAGGTCAAAAGAGCAGCACTGCTTTGGCTTTAGATTTGGTGAACTTGTTTCCATTAGAAGTTTTTCTCTTGCAAGAAAAGCACATCAATTATTATAACTTATCCATGACTATCAATAATGATATTTTCTCATGAACCTTTATCCACTTTTCCTCTATGTTCCCTGGACGCTAAAGGAACTCGGTAAGAAAACATACTGGACCTTGGGCTCCTTGGACTGTGGTTGTAGAAAGGTTTTGTTCATTGCATTCTATTTTATAGATTAATCTGCTCTTTGCACCAAGTAATAAGAGCTTTCAAAGTGAACAGTGCTGTCATGAGAAAATGTAAACTTTAGAGAATTGCCAGACAAAGATTCCAGTTACTTGCCAATTTAGTCATCAAGCACCATTTAGAAGCCCGGATAAAAAACATGGTGATGGTCAAATTCTAATGTAACGACAAAAATTGGTTTAAGGTGCTGCCAGATGTGAAGTACAGTAAAGTTCAATGTCATATATATGTTTTTTCACTTAATAGGTGAAAAGCACTTCCAGTCACTGCCAGACCAGATTGATTTTTGCCATCACCCTCAGCTCATGAGATGCTGTTTGGGACTTGGGTGGAGAGTCCCCTGTTGCTCATTGTGCCACCCGTTACTGTACTCTCATTTCTCCATAAATTTCTTATATATTCAGGCTGTAGTGTGTTAAGAAAGATGGGCATCTGCAGTATGCATGATGTATAATGAGGTTCCAGTTTCTGTGGAAGCCTCTAAAACTGCCCATCATACTTCTCTCACTGGCTCTTCCCATTTTCATCAAGAGGGAATACTCTCAAGCTGTCAAAAATCTTTCCAAATGACCCCACAGTAACCACTGTAGCCCAGAGTACTTCTTGGCTTGTTAAATATTAAAAATAGAATGTGAAAATCATGTTTTATTTGATTTTCCTAGTTAAGGAAAGCAAGTCTTGACAGAAAAATAATTGCCCTGAAAAAAAGAAAAGATAACTAATTAAAAATAAGATTAAATAAAATGTTTCTATGTGATCTCTTGAGCTAGTTTCTTTTCAACAACATGCTTTACCTGGCATAATGTGTGGTTTGTGAGACTGCCATGTAAGGTTAAGTGTTCCTTGGTAGTTGCCTGGAAACGATGACAATGACAGTTTGTTCTCATTAGGGACATATAATACAGAGAGGTTGTTAAATTGCACTTCTGAACATTTAAATAAATAAATAAATTTTTTTTATTTCTAAAGATTCAAGTCTTGAAATATTACGAGAAGTGTTGCCACAAATAGATTCTAACTTACATTGATGAGTATGCACATAAATTCACTTGAAATTACCACTATTATTGTTGTTGTTGGTATTATTATCATTATCATTATTAACCAGCGCTGAGCAGAATTACCATCTTCTTGGCTTTGGACTGTTTTTGTGTTTTGTTTTTTTTCCTGGTCTGTACACTACTTTTTAAGAAGATCCTCTTAAAAGTAGTAGAGAAGTTTTCAAAGCTGCTGCTTGGAAAACCACCAAGAAGAGCAGAAACCAAGCCAAAAATAGCTACCGTGCTGGGAATTAGGAAGTTCTTCTCAGGAAGGAAAGCCCACAAGTTTAATTCTTGCTTCACAGTTCATTGAAACCCACTACTGCCCTGGGTTCACCTGGAGACACGCTTTGGGGCTTCAGGTTCACAGCTACCCGGGCAGGGCAAGGCCAGTCTGCACGTATTTTATTGTTTAGGTGGCCCGTGGGGTCACCATGGATCCTTCAACTCTGTCAGTTAACAAAGCTGTGGCCCCAGGCCAGCTCCCTCTATTTTCCATCAAGGCCTGCCTTGATGACCAGGAGATGCTGTGGTCAGTCATGGGAAGCACAGACCAGCCAAAACACCTTCTTTACAGAAATCAATGCCAAGGTGAAGCATCACAGCTGCAATTAAAAGAGCTTTAACTAGTTCAAACTGCTGGTAAGTGAAATGAAAAAAACCCAATTCACTTAAGACTGGGAGGAGAGCATCTCTTCTTTAAGTATTCAAGCCAAATATTTCATCATGGGGATGGAGCAAGAGGAGAGGTGAACATATTCGCGTTATTTAAGCGTCCCAGCTGGCAATCCTGCATGCTCATTCCACATTTTATCTGCATCTTGCCTGTTACATCTTATTTGGCTTGGATTCATAGAATCTATTTGGAATTGATCTGATCGAGGGGAGGTCTAAGGTGCTACAAAGTAGCAGACACCGTATTGCAGCCAGAGTCAGGAAAAAGTCAAGAGATCTTCAGACTTTCACTGTAAGGCACTGGTATATTTAGTACCTATACTAAATTTAACACTGTATCTAGCAAAGTCCATTCCACCACATTAAATTTTCTTCCTTTTTTTTTTTTTTTTTTTTACAAGAGAGATGCAACAGATTAGGAGGAGCAATTAAGAAAGAATAAGAGGAGGAAACATCAGATCATCTTGGGTTAACTTTTGGGATTGTTTTGTTGGTTGATTTTTTCAAAAGGAAGACCACACACTACACAAAAGATGATTAACAGCGGGGAACCTTCTTCCTGGTTGGACAGAGTTGCATGAAGGTGCCATGAATACAGGTTAGTAACCTGTATTCCTGCAAAAAGGGAGGATTTATCCATTTTGTTTCCTAAAGCAAGATAAATTCCACTTTACGGAGAAGCTTACAAACAGCTGGATTATCCAGCCAGCTGGAAATATGTGACTAGGCAAGAAGCAGATTTTATAAACAGCTAAAGAAGTTTGCCATCTGGCAATGCTGGGCATAAGAGATGAAGGCAAACTCCACTCAGTTCAGGGAAATGAAGACAAAGGCCATGCCAGATAGGAAAGGATGCAGGCAAGATAACAACTGGCAGGAACACTTTCCACAGAGTTGTTTGTCTTCTCCACTACTGCAAAATCAGTTTATAACTGAATAAATAGAAATTGCTGAAAGAGAGTATGCAAGGTATTTCCCCAGAAGCTTTATGTTTCCAAAAAGTACAGGGCATGAGGGGAAATCTTTGGAAGAAAACATAGTTTATCTTGATTAATAATGACTATCAAATAGCTATAATTTGTGCTCCAGCTCAGATATTCTCTTGAAGACGACTGCAGAATAGAAGCTGAATCAGAGATGTACATAAAAAACTCCATGGAAATAAACCACCACATGCAGCAAACTGGCTGTGCCCTCTCATGCTGCTGGAACAAACACTAGCCAGCACAGAAAGTTTGGTTTATGAACAGAAAGTAACATTAGCTGTAAATTTATCTCCTTTCTCTCAGTTACCATTGGAAATCAGAATATATTTTCAAGCCCAGTTCCACGCATGCTCGTCAGATGGCTATAAGGAAGATTTTTCACACAATGTAGAATTTGAGACATTTTCAAAGTAGTCATTTGCTACTCACAATGTGTTACATCTAAGTTGCATCTGTCTTACATATCTGCATCTCTCCTCTCTGACTGGAAAACTGAAATTTTCTCCACAGAGAAATAGTAAGAAATGAATAAACAACATGTTCCCATGACAGTAAACCCTCCTTATCTAGTAAAGTACTTCTATTCCTACAGCTGCAGTAGTAGTTTACTATTATACATTCTAAGCTCTTGCAAAGACTTGGCACAAAGTGCCACTAAGATTTGAATCTGCATCATCTCACACTTGACTCACTGACAAAACCACAATTTTTACCTGTGGCAAATAAAACGCAGCCTCAGGTTTAGGCAAAAGGAGCTGCAACTGAACTGCAGTGAGAATATGCAAATGCCATTTTGCAGCATTTTACCCACTCCAGTGAGAATACTTCAGTGCCTTGTGCAAGACAAACAGAACAACCCACTTGAAGAAAAGAGTTCCTTTGCCAATTCAAAAGGTGCTCTAGTTGTATATGAAAATTGTAGGATTGACTGAAGGAAAAAATTGAAAGAGAACACATCCATTATTCTGGTAAATCCATTTTATGGCCTGGTCTTAACTCTGATTCATCCTGCCCAGGGACAAGTGTGTCTACAGCAATGAGTGCTTTTAGCCAAGTGTATCATCACTGCCTGCAATCCCTTTCTTTACACACATTAAAAGCAGGCTTTTACATAAGTAACTAACACACAGCCCTTTCCTCAGATACAAAGTCATAAGGCAGATGGATGGACATATGTACAGCCACCACTAACTGCTAATGGAGCCATTTGCACTCAACAACATGACACCAGATTGGGATATTTTCTGGAAGAATTTATTTTTGTAAATAAAACCTTGGCATCCTGAGACTGGTATAATCAATTGGTATATGCAACCTGTGTGAGACATTTAAAGGGACACTGGCATTTTCCTTCCATCTTTCTCTGCTGAAATTTCAGTAATACAAATATAGTTTCATCACAAAACCCACTATGTTGACATGGAAATTAACTATATGACTCTGAACTTCAAAACCCACTCTCCTTTAACTTCCTTTTTTTTTTTTTTTTAACACAGGAGAACAGATCTCTGAGAGAGGATTTTTAGGTTTTACTCAACAAAATCCCTACACTGGCCAAAATCAAATTGAAATGGAAGAAGAGTTAATGAGCAAATACAATGAAAGACTACAGCATTAGAAGTCTTCTTTCCAAATACGTGTCTCTGTATCAGGAATGGAAATGACTACGTACCTATTCATGTATTTTTTGCGAGGTCCATTCCTATGGCATCAGAGTTTTCCATATATGCAGAAGGACTATAAATTCAGGGCTTCAGTAAGAGGAACAGAGTGTCCATTGGGAAAGAAAGATGGGCTCATGCTTGGGTCCTTCTAGAAGTAAAGTAGGCAGGTGGGGAAGTGATGCTGCAAGAAAGGATGGTCTCCTATTTAGAGCATGCAATTGGCAGGTAGTTTCCAGTTTTAGGTGATGTTGATGAGCTCTTTGCCAAGAGGTTACCTGTAGCAGAGCAGCTCTGTCGATATATTAACAACCTTCACAGGCATTGTCTTTACCTTTTGCATATAAAGCCTTCCCTTTAACAGGATCATGGCATACTGTTCATATATTCATTCAAAAGCTAAGAGCTCTTTTCCAGGTTCCCATGTAAATATTTATAGCTAGGTTTAAAGAGAGTTTATTTTTAAAAATCATTCTTTCATAAATATGTAGAGTTTTTTCAACATTTACCTAGCAGTATTAATAAGTAAGTAAAATTACCTTCCCCCACAAAATGTGATGATATACAAAATTTGCAGTAGAGCTTTAGCTTTTTTCCATCCTTGACTTTTTTAACAGATTGTTTACTTCTCCCAGGTGAAGCCAATATATAACTATAGGGGAAAAAAGTGCACAAGGAAAGGACTCTTTCACCCATTACGACTTTTTCACTGGCAACTCTCCTTCTATTTTCATCTCTGAATTGTCTAAGGTAATGGCCAATCTCAGACCATGTGCTGAAGTAACAATTTCATGATAAAACTAATCTTTCCAATAAACATCTCTCTGAAACACTCTACTTTTCATTTGCAAAGAGCCAGAAGGATTATGGTAGTGATTTGGATGTCCATTTTTTTTTTAATTGCCCTCCCCATCTTCCTTATTCTAATGTAATGTCCAGAGCCCTTAGCAAATACGAATTGCATCTAGAAGGGAAGAAAAAAACCACAGCAAAAACAAATGGAACCTTAGAAATCACTGATGTAAGTAGTTTCATTTCGTGTCCTAAAAACCATTTGAAGAGTAATCTATTGGATGTTCCTTCCTTTCAGAAGATGTAAATTGATCTTTCAGTTTGAATACCTGTCAAAGTACAGCCACTATAACGTTGATAAGTCATTTTGCCTGTCAGCTGATAATGTCTGATATACTGCAAAGTCACATGTAGCTTCACAAGAACTGCTGGATCAGTTTACTCCAAACTAGGGTAGGGGGAGTTCCCTCTTGGAGAATTTGGCCCCAGCATGAATGAGGAGTTCCTTTCTCCCACTAGTTCCTCCCAAAGCGTTATGTGAATACATCACAAGTAAAGGTGATTAAATCAGGTGATGGTATTCCCAACATGGTGTTTGTTCCTTCCTTCATTCCTTCCATGAACTGTCACCATGCTCCTTCCATGCAGGGAGGATATTACCAATTCTGAACGTAAGGATGGGTAAATTTGCTAAAAATCATTTAAGAAGTCACAGCCAGCATTACTGGGACATTCTGGACAAGGTCACAATGCTGCTGCCATGCAGAGACCCACCTCAAACACAATAACATTTAATATTCACTCTGAAAAAACTGGATGACACAATGAGTTACTTGACCAAAAAGGGCTATTCAAAAAAACCCCTAGATATCCTGCTATTTCAAGTAATTCTCGTGAAAAGTCCACTCAAGGTTGTGGTTTATGCCAGTTTCAATAAAACACACACTATTGGGAAAAAAAAAGGTTTCTGGGAAGGCACAGAAGTATTGGCTATCTGCTGCCCTTTTCGCTTGTTTCTAAACTTAAGGTTTAGCACTCAAGCTACCCTATAATTTTGTATATTTAATGTAAGTTTCTGAGGGATGTAGCTTCCTAAATGGACACTTTTTCAGAAAATACTGAACAAAAGCAAGAACTGCCTTGGATTTTAATGGAGGTGGGAATACACTCTGTGAGCAGCACTTTTCCCCTGACTTTACTTTTTGAAGTAGTATGTCTTGAATAACCCTGGGGTGTGTGCTCCTTCCAGGAGTACTGGGAAAGGACAACATCTAAAAAGCAAGAGCAACTCATTTAATAAGTGTACAGATCTCTGCTGAATACTCAAGAGTGCCTACAGGTCTAGTGAAACTTTCAGACCATCACAGCCAAGGGGAGAAAAAAGTCCCAAAAATTCATTTTCCAGATTTGGTACCCTATTTCTTGCTCACCTTTTGTTCAGGAGCTGCCCTTTCCCTTACAAGTGCACAATTTTTTCCACAAGCACTCACTACCCATGAGAAATTACTTTTAGCCTATTAACTGTCACTAAACACTTAATCTCAATTATTTGTTATTTGAGGGCAAGTGGTCTGCTTAATTACTTTCTTCTGTCTTTTTGTGCCCTCAACAGATGGCTGAGCATACTCAAATCAAGAGAATAACCAAGAGGAAAAATCACAAAACCTTTCTTCTTCTTTTTTTTTTTTTTTTTTTTTTTTGACAAAGAAAGAGTGATGACATGCTTAAAATCACCACCATTTAAATATTTGTGAGAAGTAAGTTCCACGCTCACAAGACAGAGTTTTGCATGAGCTCATCCTGGTCAAAAACTCCGCTGCTCTGCATGCAAATCCTTTCTGCTGTGCTGAGGTTTTTCCTATTTCCCAATACTACCTGTGAATCCTGAACAGAAAGAGATGTCCAGTAGGAAGCAAAGGGTAAGGTCTGGGGGTGTCATTTCTCACAGGGAGCTAGACAAGTGTACAAAGCAACAGGTGGGTCCTTTAAGCCTTGAGGATGATAGAAGGAACAAAGGAGCAGGTCATACCCTTGTAGATTAAGCTTTCAGCCCTACAAACCAAATCTCACAGGTGTTGTTTGGGCCTGAGCACATGCTGCAGCTCTGGCTTTAGCTCAGGCATGACCATCTCTGCAGGCACAGATTTGTGTTACCACACAGACACTCTGCAGTGCAGCAGAGCTGTTTGAAAGGCATAACCCTACTCACCTCTCACAAAAAATTACGAAATTTTTCATCTCTTTTTATGAATTTTTTTTTGAGGGGTATTTAGGAGTCTGAAAGTTACCTGAACACCAAATCCCTTCTCCTTTGATGAAGGAATAGGGCAGAGCTTCATAATAGGTGACTTTTCCTTTCCTAGAAATCACAAAGACCTAAAAAATATGCAGAGTTTTGCTCAGACTGACAAAAATCCTATTTCACAGGACAAAAGAAAGATGCAAATTTTGTTCTGGCTTTTAAAAAGAAACCAGCAGAAATAAAAACCTGTTGAAACCTGGGAAAAAGAAAGCAGATTTATAAATGTCAGTGCTGTTGCAATGGAAAGCTTGTGCACAGACAGTGTACCACTGCAGTGCAAGGCAGCTTTGGAAATTAAACCTGTGGCTCTCTGTTGAGTTGTATCCTGTCTCAAGTCAGTGAGGAATTGGACTATTCAGCCAGACAGGTATTTCATGAGGGTTGTGTTCAGCCTGTGGGACTTTCCTCCCGCTGTTCTGCTCAGGCTTCCTGTCCTCATGTACTCACTCACAGAAGCAATGCAAAGTGGGTGTCACATGCTCTGTTTAATGATATGCAGCCACTTTTTAGTTATTGGGCACAGAAGTCTAACTTTTGGCCTGGTTTTCTTTAGACTTTCTCAGGTGCTCACTGCTTTTGGCAAATGCAGACCTAATTCCTTCAAGGAACACCCTTCTCCATCCTCTCCCCCTTTCTCAATCACACTAACTAAAATTGTCTCTAAGTTTCTCTCTGCTTTCAAACACAGTTTCACACTTTCTGTCTCAATTCTTTTACATGCTTGTCAATCCCATTTGCTCCTCAGTGTGGATAAGACCAAACTGGCTTTGCTTAGAAACAACAGGCTTTTCTGAGAGTTATACTATTTCCTGCAGAGTGAATTGACTGCAAAAGGCACACAGCTATTTTTAAATCTTCTTTTTTCTCCCACATTCTCATCTGCCCCAGATTAAAACTCAAAGGGATTTAGAATAGATGCTTCCAGCGCATCATCACAGTCCCTCATACATTAATACCTCAAGTCACCTCTATCAGGAGCTTGAAATCTTCTGCGTTATGTGTACAAGTTTAACTTCAGTCTCTCAAAAACTTCTCTTCCTGAAATTATAAATATATTATCTCTGTTTCTCCTAAATCTCAAATTTCTCAGATGCAAAGCCTGAAATCTCCTGCTGGGAACTGCACTCCCAAAGTTTTCTGAAAGAAACCAGGTCCTTAGAGAGTGGGATTCATCAAACAGATCACTAGTAAGGGAGTCTGTAAGGTATTTGGTTCCTCCAGCCCTCACGAGAGCATGGATGCAATGCAGGTCTCAATGAGATAGTTAGCATCCCTTTCAGTGAAGAAAATGCGTTACTTCTTCAGTACCTCAACAGGCTGCAAGTCACAACTAGAGATAAATCTCTGAATAACCCCAAAGTCCAGAAAAACAGCCTCAACCCGAAATTCCCACCAGGTGTGTATGTGAAACAGAATGTGTGTGTATGTACAGTACCCACCAGGATGGCTGTGCATGACAGGGCTGTGCACAGGAGTCAGAGCGAATTCCCGCGAGTCAGCCCAGCAAGACCTACTGAAGGGGATGAAGGTGTGGAAGGAAGTATCTGTGCAATAAGTAGGGAAATGTAGGACCAGGTTTCTCCACACTTTTCCTATGTGCAAGTGCTCAAAAATGGAGCCAGCACCTGCCTGTGCTTACAGGCTTTTTCTCTCTGTTCTTCTAAAAGAACTAAATAACCCTCTTGACTGCTGAACCAAAATTCCATTTTCCCAACCTCTCTTCACTGCCTGTCAGACCATTAACACTTCCTAGGTATTTCAAGAGCAAACAAAACCTGGCTAGAGTTGAGTTAGAGGGAAAGAGTAATGGCCTTAGACAATGCTGCCTCTCATTTATCTCTACACTAAGCATTGTTAACCAAGCTTTAAGAGAGCGTGGGCTTTGAGAGAATTATTGAACACAAACTATTCTTTCTGATACTGGAAGAAAAAAAAAATAACCTAATTTACATGGGAAAAGGTAAAGGGATTCTGAGAAACGGGTACTTACAGCACCTTGTGTAAAAGTCAAGGAGAAAAGGCACAGCTGGCAGAGAAAAGATGTGCTGCTGCTTTAACCTAAAAGAGACCAGAATTTGTTGGTGTGTTAGTCCTTTTCCTGTATGACTCTTCTCACACTAACAGGATGCTCAGGTCACCCTGCAAGTGCCTACTGCCCTGTGAAGGCAATGGCCCCCTCTTGATCCTTTCCAGTTGCCCAGCAGCTCTGGCCAGCCCTGCCCTGGCGTTACCTGCTCTCCTTGAGGAATAAGAGCTTACTGATAGCATCTCACAAGCAGCAAGTTAAAAGTGACTTGAACAATGGCCTGTTATCAGGGAGATTACATTTGTGGCCCTTTTTCCTGCATATATAAAATAGATATTAATAAGAACAGGGCAGGCACTGATGTAATGTAGCACAGATCCACTAAAATCAGTGAAATTAAGCCAAATGGAATGGACTGAGGATCTGGCTCTTTTCCAGTGACTTTTCTTTTTGTTCATTTGCTTGTAAAACAACTGCAAGAAAAGTAAAATATAACCTGAATACAGGTCAGCTGTCAAACTAATACAGACTTCCCATAAATGACTGGAAGGATTTACAGACATAATCGGTGTACAGCAGAACTCAGCATTGCCATGGAAACAATTACATTCAAAGAGCAAACTGCAATTGATACCATCCATTCGGAAAGCATTTAAAACTTGTTATGCACTTAAAGTACAAGGAAATTAGTTTGCTAATTAACACACTGTTCCCAGCCATTGTGATTTCTTTCCTCAGTGGCGAGAATGGCATTCACTGCTTTACTTTCCCTCCTAATGTTACCTCCAACAAACACATTTAGCTTAAATGCAATATTTCAACATTTGTTTCAAGTCACGTAATAAAAGCTCAAACTGCAACTAGTCTTTATCCTTTCTTTTTCAGCCAATGCCTCCAATAGATCCTTTTTAATCTCCCCTAATGTTTCTAATGTAATGAATCCCATATATAATGACATTATAATGGTTAGAAAGTGCTTATGCAAGCCTTCCCGAAAGAAATAGACTTCAGACTCTTTAAACAAAAAGCTAAAACAACAATAACAAATCCCCTCCAATAAAAACACCTTTTAATTAGCTGCAGTACTCAGGGCACTGCTTGATTACCAATTATGATTTTTAATATCATAGTTCTGGTTTTGCACGAGGTCAGTCACTAATTTACCTAAATTTGCAGCAGAAGAACAGTTTAATGACCCCAAATGACACCAAGCACATGGAAATGCAGTGTTGCTTGCATGCTAATAGAAAAAATTCTCTTCCTTATGACAATTTTAGCATAAGCTTCCAGAAAACACAGGCTACTAGGAGAGATTAACCATGTGGATGGTGCTTTCTCTTCATGCCTCCAAGCAAAGGGACTTTGGTGTATTACACTTGCAAAATTCCTGCACAGCCAGTGAGAATACTTCAGGCCATGTAAATTCAGTACCATTTGTAGCTCAGGAGACCTTGTTTCATTCCACTGTCCTGCAGGCATTTAATCAAGCCACCTCAAAGGGATGCACCTCTGCTTAAGTATCTCCTTTAGCCACTGGACAGAGATGAAACCCTAGAGAGCACTTCAGATCTCAGCTGGGCTCATTGGCTCTCTGGAGGTTCTTCTGTCTCTAATACCTACATACAGTCTGCCACATGATCAACTTCTAAGATGGGGGGTAGGTCCAACCCCAAAGACCACATTAATGGAATAAATAATACTGTCTCCCCTTTATTTGGCAAGAAACTGTGGCTCTGAGAGATGCTATGATCTGAGCTTTTATTAAGCAAAGCAAAAGGAGCTCACATTTCCAAATCTCTCATCCCAGTGAGTTCTGCAGGAGTATAAGACCTGCTATCACTTATTCAGATACAAATACTGATTTTGGCACCAGCTGAAATGAAACCAAGTCCCAAACTATTTTTACTGCTTCTTTTTCAGACTGCTACGTCCTGTCCTGGGCAGAACAGTCTGCAGCAGCTTTTTAATCTGTGTGCAAAGCAACAACATGTTTCATTTCTTTCTTTCTCTCTTGTCTCAGAGATGCTGTCTGAGTGAGCATAAACCTCTTCCAAGCTTCTCTCATTCATACACTGGTGAGCTGGAGACAGCTGCATTAGCCACACTGCCAACAAACAGCATACTTAGGGACAAAAGCACCCTTCAGTCCTAAATACCAGAGTCATCCTGCTAGAATCCTAGCTAAAATTGTGCCCCACTCCTCATCTTCAGGGAAAGAAGCATTGCCATGGGTCACTAAATACACCACTTCCACGTGTACTACTGGCCCCTAACTGTGGCTGGAGTTGAATAAAATCTTCAGGTGTTCCCAAAAGTCCATTTTGCATGATGGAATCTAAAAACCACGTCTAAAGTTAAACCTACACCTAAGAGTTTTACTGGACTGAGATTTTGGTGCTTAGAGCACTAAGGCAGTCTTTTAGCAATTCCCAAACCAATTTGAGCTACTAGCTTCTAGGAAATGAGCCAAACTAAAATCCAAAGCAAAAACCAACATAAAAAAGAAAAGTTCACTTGCTGCACTTTGCTGTATCACAAGGCCATCATCATCAAGGCAGCTTTCAGGGTTATACCAAAAGACAGAAAAGCAAATCAAGTTCCTGACCTGCACAAAATCCCCTTTTAATATGAACTGTTTGCAGAATCTGGACTCAAGGCTAAAGAAATTCAACTATTCAGTCTTAAAACTGTAAACTTTTGAATAGCAAGTAGAGTTACAAGTAATACTACTATGTCTAATTGTAAGATTACAGGTTCGAAGCTCAGCACCATACACGATTCTGCTTGGATGAGAGAAAATGTGGCTTGAAAGTAGCCTAATAATTTTCCTTTCACCCTGGCCAGACTGCAGGAAAAGACAAGGATGACCTCCCACATACTAATTTCAGAGAATGAAGAAAACATATAAACCTCCTAATAAAATCCTCATTTCCTGATTCCCTTTGAACTTTACAGAAAATGAAGTCATCCTCACAAAGGGACTTGCTGGCCATACATGGTTAATGACCATATTCTGACTGTCAGTTCATCAGTACATCTTGGCTGTGCTGGCTGGTCCCAAATTTACTCCTAGATCCCAATAGCATCATCTCCCACATGGGACATTAAGTGTAGTTTTCCATCCATCAGGCCCCTAACCAAATCAAAATAAACAAAAGGGAAAAAAAGTCCTGAACAAACCACCACCCCAACACCCCCAAAATAGCACAGTAATTTTACTTCCAGCCATATTTCCCTTCAGCTGAGATCCTGTTCTTTGAAAGACATTTTTTTTAGCTAATCATAAGGCATTAGTTATGATGCCACAATTCTCCCCCTACACGAAAAATCCTTGAAGAAGACAAGGATATATTGCACACAATATTATAACAATATATTGTGGCTCTCTTTGGGAGTCAAATGCTTCTCAGAGGTAACTTAATCACCAATTGTCCATAAACTTGGTGTCAAGCGTTGCCACTCAATTTAATTTACTTGCTTACAAAGACTGTCTTCCTGGGGATATCAATATGCAAGATTGGAAACAGTTGGTGAAAACAGAGGAGGAAAATAGGCAGAATGAGGGTACATTAGGTGCTTAGCTTGCTTATGAAGTAGACTCACTGTAACCACACAGGGAAGGCACAAACCCCAAATGTGGAAGCAGACCTAAAAGAGAAAACAGCTAATACAGGAAAAGGAGGGATGCATTTAATGCCTCAGCAGCTTGACCTTTACAGTAGAATAACCACAAAGCACAGTATCTTGCCTAAGGGAAGAAATAACGTGAGCCCTAAGCACAACCCAATACTCTGACCAGAAGCCTGATGATTCTTATATGCTAGAAGGCTGAAAAGACCACTACAGGTTAACCAAAAAGTCACTGAAATATTTGCATTTGACCTTGCCTTTGGGCTTACTTGCAGTTACAGAGCCTGAATATTTATTTCTCTGTATTCTGTAGTCTAGAAAAAAAAAAAAATTAAAAAAAATCTTTGCTTCCAGCCTTATAACTGGTTGCAGCATTTCCCAGAAATACCACACTATGGGCTGCTCGCTCCACAAATCCTTGCCAGTGGCAGCTGCATGAACAACTGAGGGTGAAGAAGAGCCATCCAAACTGAGTGTCCTGGTCAGGGAATTTCCAGCAGCTCCCCAGCTCTGTGGATGTCAGTAATGCATTTACATCACAGGACAGAGGTGGGGAAAGATTCAAGAGCACAGGTTTTTAATAATTTCTTCTCTCCCAAGGCAGAATTGTTAGGGACTTAGAGCAGGGGCAGCTCCAGCTAACGTTTTTTGCACATCTGTTAAAGGTATTCTGTGCTCCTCTCTGAAGAGTAAATTAATGCCAATACGTCATGTCTGCAGCAGCTCTTATTGAAAAGCTTCAAGGAAGGAGTCCTAAACTTCAAGGACAGAAAAATCATCAGTAGCACCAAGAGAAGCTCAATCAGTCATTTCAACTCCCCCTTGCAATATGGTGCAAAACACATGTGTGTTGTGCTTCTTACCAGTGCACGGAAGAAGAATTTTCTGTTCTAGCACACTGGGCATGGCAGCACCAGTTTTTCATTGAATGGCAATGGAATTTGACAGGAATGCTGGAATGCTGAGCTGCACTCATGGAGCCTGGTATAGGACCAGGGTGGGCCTGCTCTGCAAAGGGCACATGGCAACAGACAGGGTACGGAGAAGTTAGAAAAAGTTGAAGCACAGTACTAAAAACATGTAATCTGTGACCTGCATCCTTGGGGATAGGACTCAGGTTGATGGGTGGTGATTACTCTGCTCTCTTCTCAGCAATTTACAAGAGTTGAAATTTTCAGTACAAAAAAAAATATGGGAGAGGTCTTACTCAATTCCAAGAGCTGAAGAGATTGAGCTGACACCTGGGGAGAGCACATTTAGGTCTTCACAGCCTTCTTGAGTTTCAGGAAGCAGTCCACCCACAACCTAGTTCTCAGTGATGCAACTGGACATGCAACTGAGTTTTCAAAATCACCTGCGTTCTTTTATCTAAAAATCAGATGTTGAGCCTCGGGTGTCTGCTTAGGCAAACAAGACAGGGGCATCCCTCATCCTCAAGATTGTTGCTACACAGGTATTATGACCCATCAGCACAATTTTCAAGGCACCAAACTGAATTGCAAGCCTCAGTATCAGACGCATCTTACAAGGTGCTTCAGAAAACAGCTCTCAAAGTAGCAATTTTTTTCTTAGCTGCAGTCTAGCCAGCTTGATGACCTCCATATGGCAGGAGGTCCAAGGGCACAGCGTCCTCTCCCAGGTAGCTGGTGAATTAATTGCTCTAGAGAGAGAAAGTAGCATTTATTTCCTGAGGTATCCCAGGCTTGCATTCCATTCCCATAATCCCAGCATTCACACAATCACAGAGCGTCGCACAAAAGTGACAACAGTGGTTTAAACACAGGTCAGTCACCTGAATGCTTTGTCTGCCACCATTCACTGCTCTGTTCCTCTAAAGAAAGAAGACATCTTTACAATGAAACTTCTGGAATAAGTAGAAAAATGTCAAAATAATTTTTTTTTTAACAGTTTCAAGATGTGATAGGATTAAAATTTTTTCAGCAATTAAGCTGCAGAATACTCCATCCAGTAGTGGTTTGAATGGCAGAAAGTACATGATAAGTCTGAGGATATTTAAAGTTAGATGGTGCCTAATTATCACAATTGTCAAGTTGGAGACAGCAGGATGGAAATGGGCAACTCAGCTTAACTGGACACCATCTGTTACCATCCACATTCTGTGAGTTAAAAAGGCAACCTGATCTACCAGGATATTGCTTAAACTACTGCACATCTGGCTCTTGAGTATTTGAAAATAACCATTTCTCATATTATCAGCTATTGAGTGCTCCTTTCCAGAAAGTAGTTTGGTATCTCAAGGCACACATCTGCCAAACTAATATTTAAACTTGCTTAAATGCAATTATAGTCTCTTTACACAGGGGAAAGGCACTTTCCTAGCCCTGTATACCAAGCTCATGAAAGCCATCTATGCACAAGATTACAACAGTGTCTTCACTCAGCCAGTGTCCTCCTTCTCCTCTGTAACTATCTGAACTGAAACCACACCCTCTCAGCCAAAAAGTATTGCAGTTTCTTTGAAAGACTCAAAATATCTATTCTATGAACCCTAATATTCATAATTAACAGATTACTCCGGTTGTCTTTTTTAATCATTTTAGTAACTAATTCAGAGAGATGCAATTAAAAACTGAAACACTCAAAGAAAGCCAGTGTAAAAGACTAGAAGCTATCAAACAAACAAAACCAAAGAAGAAATATTAGGATTTAGGTCTCACTCCCACTACTCAGGATAGTGTGTTTGGCAATAGAAATTGCCCTATCCTTCAGGAAGAATTCTTGTTCTTCTATCAGAAGGAGAACAGAATAAAATATCATGACAGCCCTTCTACATTTCTAGGAACATTAATTTGAAGTCTGGCCTTGGTTTAGGACTATCCTTGGTTGTATCCCTGCATCAAGTTTTGTTTACCTGAATGTTCTTGAAACTCCTTCCCTGATTTTTGTCTTTTCTTCCATGTGATGCAACATGACCATGAAGAGTCCATTGATATTTAAAGATCTTTCTTCCTCCTCATCACTTATTACTTGTTCAGTGAAAGACATATATTATTTGCTCTGTGAAGTAATGAATCCTTCACATTCCCATAAAATAAAACAAGAGCTTCAGTAGCACTTCTGACTGCTCCCTAAATTTCACTACCAGAACCCATCTTTTACTCCTCTTCACATTAATCACCCAGCTGATGACTGAACACACACTGAAGAGCAAACAAGAGATGTGTACCACTTTCCACCACTGGATTAGCCCTCAATCTTAGCTCACGAGTAACTTCTGATAAAAGAAAATGAAAACCTACTCTCATGTTTAGCCTTTCAAGTGGTGCAAACACTCTCCATCACCCTTAGTTTCACCACAGCAAACCTTGGCTATCAAAGCAGCGTTGGGAGACCTTCATTCAGCACTCACTACCCCAAACTATTAAAACTGTCACAAGATCCTCACAATTTATATAGATGTCTCTTTCAAAACTCCTGTCTCTCATTCAACAAGCCTTGTAAAGTGTACTGTGTCTCTTCTGTGCCTTGGGCTGGGCTCTGGTGGGACCAGCTCTGCACAGGCAGAGCAAGCCCCCTCCTAAAGCAGCTCTTGCTCTTGCTGGAGCATAAAGAGCCCAGTGGCTGCTAAACAGGGAAACACAAACATCTTAGCAGTGCTTTTATTTAATTGGCTCAGAATATCATAAACAGTCTGTGGGAACATATTTCAGGGTAAAGTTAGCAAAGCCTTCACGCAAGCTATAGCCAGCAAGGGAGGAGCACAGCCCAGTATCTTTGAACTGAGGGGTTGATAAAGCACTAGGCTAGGACATTAAATGCCCATTTTGCATTTCAGCCCTATCCTCCACAGGACAGGGTGTGGGCAATAACCTCTGCCCACTGCTAACCCGTGCTGCTTGGGGCTACCATGGCAGCTGCTTTTGTGCATCTCTGCTGTCCCCACATCAAACAGGGGTTGTTTGGGAACTGAGAGGAAAAAAAGGGCAGATTGCTGCCTCAACACAGTGAAAGGCGATTATCACACCCAAGGGAGTATAATGATACATAATCCATTTTCCTCCAATATTTGGGGGCAAAGGAATAAGGAACAATGAATGAGAGAAAATACTATCCCCAAAATACTATCCTCAAAGTTATCTGTAAGCTGCACTTGCATCTACAGAGGATAAACTTGACCTGCAATCTCTTCTATGAGAGCAAGTCCTTGGGGAGCTTTTTCTTTTGTACTCTAAGTAGGTATCTATGGGTGGGAAACCATTCTTTCATGCCTACATGTTTTTGTAGTATTATTTTGCAACAGGATTGCCAGGGTTACATTATTATTGTTCCTGAATTCTTCCTTTTCTCTCCTGGAATATTCCTCTGGGCAAGCTGTGGCTTACTTTGGACTTTTACAGAAGACATTCAGAGGCAGAGGAGATAAAAAACCAGTTAACTTAACAGGCAGTAAAGTGTAGCACTGAAAAACAAGCCTTAAGGAATGCAATAGTTAAGCCAGCAGAAAACAGCACTGTTTTCTGTAGCAATTTAGGACTTTCATAAAAGTCAAGGGAGTCTAATAATGTGCAGCAATGGAGAGGGATGTAAAAGCAAGACATCTCTAAGCCCTACAAATAGCCTCATCCAGCTCTGTGTTTGTAGGCAGGGCTAGTCTCCCAGGGAAGCCAATACTCAACTTCACCAACAGGCACACACCTGCTAGGCAGGCTCCCAGCACTGTTTGCTGCAGTGGGATGAGCAGTGCCACCACCACTCCTGCCACACACATGCAAGAAGTGGAGGGGGAAAGACATGGCTGCACAACCAGCAGAGCAGCTGAGGAACAGAGACCAGGAGCTGGGACTTGCTGTCCATCAAGCAGTGAGCCCGTGGCATCTGCCATGTTGGGGGTAATCAAACTTGTATCCAAATCTGTCTTTAGCTTGCTTGCTTGAGCTCAAAAAAAGCAGGTTAGTGAAAGCATTTTGTAAAGCCTCTGGTTTCATTTGTGCAAGACTTTGTGGTGCAAACAGGGATGATGTGGACATGCTGAGATACTTTGAAAGGACAGTATGGGTAGGCATAGCAGTGACACAGGTTTCCACAAGCCCACCCAGAAACTCTTAATCATAAATGAAGCCCATATTGCTAGGTAAAAGCTAACTTGAACATAGATATATACGATGTGCAATCCAACATCTGTACCTCAATGTAAACCAAAGAGCAGAAGATCCCCATTTAGCTCATGATCTGTTCATATCATGATAAGTTGAGTGTCCTTGAAAAAGTCACACCACTTTCCTAGCTCTGTTTAAACTGCAGAGCAGGGACAGAAAAGACAGTCTGCTATAACGGGACCTTGATCTTGACTGGGATTTCTGATGGCTCAATAGTCCCAATAATAAACATTTCAGAGAATTACCTAGAGTCATCCTCAGGCACTCTACACGTTGCATATGTATTTATTCTAATTTAGGCACCTACATGTTAACTGTGGGTGAAGGCATCACCTTATGCTTTTATCACCCGAAGTCCAAAGAAACTGCACATCCTAAAAGCCACCTCATTGGATAAAAGAAGCTGAAATACAGAAGCTGGTAGAACGCCTTTAGCTATAAATCTGCATGGTAAAAACTGGTCTCTCTTTCCTCCAGTCCAGTCAAATTGGCTTTTATCTACATTCTTAGAAACCTCTGCTCCATACACAGTCTGAGGTAAAACATCCATGGTAGGCACTTGGAGCCTCCAGGGGCGCTGATAGCTGAAATGATTGGCATATTACCACCAGAGACTCAGAAAAGTCACCTTCCAACTACAATGGGTTGCTTCTGACAAAAGTCAACCGAGGCACATAAAGCCGTTGTTGCTCATTAGCTTTCCATTAATGATAGAATTTCTGATTTCAATATTTAATACACCTCAGAGATCACAGTGCATAATTTAATGTGCAAGCAGATAATTTGCTGATCAAGGTAAATGTTTCGCATTACGGCAAATTGTTGCACATTTTGCTGATTAACACACACACACACACGAGCAAACTCTATCACTCTCTCCTACCAGTAAAGCATTGTCCTCTCTGAAGTTTAGTAGACAGCTGAATCCTTTATATCTCATTCCTCTAACATGCAGTATGAAAGCTCTGTCATCTGTACTTGAGCTGTTTTCCACCCCGGCGCATTCCTTCCTTGCACATACATCATTTCAGGACACCCTTGGCAATGGTAAAGTGGCCCATGCTGTGTCACATGCCTCCCAATATTATCTCTCTCAGCAGTTTACAGGTCTATACCTGAATCCACTCCTTGCCTAAAATTTTAGGCATGGGGAGCAGCAATTTGGGCAGGAACTATGTTTTAGGGATTTCTACACTTTCATAGTCAAGCAGAAATGCACCTGGATAAATGGTAGATACAGATTGCTTTAAAACTGTTATATTCAAGACTTTGTGGAAATGGACATGAACATCACTGTAGAGTTTGACTAGAGCAGAATTCCAGGTAAAAACCAGAGGCAGTGATTCAAAACCTCACTTTGCTCCAGGGAGAGCAAAACCCAGGTGGCAAACCTCGCAATAATTCAAAACCTAGAAGGGTAATTTTTCACTTTCCTGCTCTATCAATTCACATGCCTTTTTTTTAGGGTGAGGAGAGAGCTTAGTCAATGGACAAGTGCTCCTAACCACTCAATGAAATGCTGGGGAAGGAAGGAAGCAGGCTGGGGCAGCTACTCCCGAGTTACAGCCCAGTATCATTTCAATAGATCTCACTACTATTATCTGGGCTATATAACTTACAACTGCAGATGATTGGAGTGATAAACATCAAAACAGTTTTATTTACACTGTAAAAAATGGACAGAATATCAGTAAGCTCTGGAAGTCCAAATAAAAGACTGGGTTATTCCTAGAGAGAGCATCCCTCCCTCTAAAATCAAGGATCAGTCATCATAGCGTTTATGCTGAAACCACTCTGCATAATTTTGCCTGATCACTGCCCATTAACATGCAGCTAAGCCCCTGTGAACCACTTAGCAAATTTTCCCCTCCAAGTATGAATTTGTCAAGATTTCTCAAGACCTCTGTATGCCTGAGATCCCAGAAGGTACCAGCAACTTGAACAGGTTATAATATTTCCTCTCTATCCTCAAGCTCAGTCAAATTAATAGGAATAGATTGGCTCAGCCAATCACACTGGCAGAAATTGAGCTGGCTATTAATGATTTTAAACAGAAACAGCCCTTGGGCTAGAAGAGCTCCCAGTGGAGCACTGCTCCAAGTTTTAGCAAAAGCCAAACTTTTTGTAAATGTTTCACAAACTTTTTTTTTTTTTTTTACCTTTTCACTGTCAATCCCCCCCTCAAATGTCCTCTGTGGGCAGCAGTATTCCTTACCTTTTGTCTGTATGCCAAGTGACTCATTTCATGGAATCATAGACAATTTGTCCCTTTTCCTTCCTTCTGTTAAGATATTTGGGAAACTTTTCTCTCCTGAGGATAGCTATAACTGAATGTTCTTCACACATGATTTCATGTGACTATTAATCATGACAGGCTTTGTTCTTTTATTATCACGCCAGTTAAACTTACTCTCCTTTCAAAGCCAAAGAAAGGCAACTTGTGTTCAGGAAAAGAGAGGAGACCCTCACCACTCAGCAAGTAGAAGAATAAACAAAGGAAGGGCAATCCAATTCCAATACCCACGGACAGGTTTTCAAAAGTTCACTAGTCTGGATATTTCCTTTGTTTGCCATCTAATTTTGGGTCAGATTAGGGGAAGAGATCTGTTCTTTGTTTCATCTGCTGAAGGTGCTGGGAAGCAGGGTCCAGGCTCCCCCACACCCTGCCAGCAGAGCATCCTACCCACCATATTACAAAGTCAAGTCCTTGTGTATGGCCCTCCCTTCCCTCTCCTCCCAGTGACTCCTGAGGATGCTGTGCCCTGGCATCCCTGTGACACCAGACAGGGTGTGCTCCTGCTCTGCCTGGGTATTCCTGGGAGGAGAGAATCCTCCCTGTCTTGGTCCGACTGCTCAGGGTCAGGAGTTTCTCTCTTACCAGTAACGCACTAACACAAAAGTTGATTTTTCTAAAGCAAGACTGAAGTCCTGATCCATCCAAATATTCAGGCATTTCCTTACCTCTCAGTCAGCAATAGACTGAATCCTACAGGAGATAGAGGGCACTGAAGTACAACAGTGCAACCACCCATCATTCTGAGCCATGCCTCCCTCCAGCTGTGCCAGATTAAGTTCAATGTTTTGCAGGTGTCTGTACAGCAGCAGTCTTCCAACTGAGCCACTCTCCAAACCTCTTAAAGTCAGAGATTTTGGGTTTTGAAACCTTAAATGCAAAAAGTGCACTTCACAACAGCTCCTGTGGGTATTATAAGGAGCAAAAAATGCTTTTAAGCACTCTTAAGAGAGAAGAAAATGACAACGAAATTGAGGGGAAATGGAGAAAAGGATAATCACGCCACAAGTTGCTGCTCTCATCTCCCAAATACTTCCAAGGCAGCAAGAACCCAGGCAGCCGGCAACAGCTGCCACCCTATTAAACTTAACAATTTACAGGTGCTCGGAGGGAGCACTTGCGAGCAATTAGCCGAGCAAATTCACTTCAAGGTGCAGCGCCTCCCCGGCGGCTGCAGCTCGGCTGTGCTCTGCTGGCTCTGCCAAGCTCCTCCCGACGAGGGACTGCCGTGCAAACGCTAAGCGTGCTGGGGAAGCCTTGCCCTGCATCAGGGTCCTGCAAGGGATTCTACAGGTGTACAGGAAAACAAAAGGGGCTTTTCTCACTCTGCAACTGCTCTCTGCCCATGGAGGGGACTGGTGCAGCCCATTAGCCTGTAGGAAAAACACCATCCCTGCAGCTGGGCAAGAGACCTGCTCCCACCCTGGCCTTCAACCCCAGAGCCTTACATCTCACCGTCTTTTTCCATGCCTATTCTAATGGCCTCTCCTTGCTTCTGCCACTTGACAAAAACGTTAATCAATAGCAATAAACATTGTTTAACCAAGCCAAGGCTACAAGGAGGCCACGTATTACCAGTTCTTTGCTCACTCGAGCTGGGAAGAAACATGGATAGTTTGCTGAACACAGCGGAACGACTTGCATTTATTCCTTCCTCGTGAAACTCCATCTGAGTGATGTAGGAATCAGACAAAAGAAAGCTGGGATGATTGTTTCTGCAATGGAATAAATAAATAAGTACACTTCATGATATGGTGTCTCTCTTTGTGTTGTTCTTTCTCTTCCAGTTAATCTCATTATTACAAATTAGGGAGTTTCTCTTTCAGTTAGAAAGGTGTACTCTAACACATACAAAGGAAATAAACAAAGTATTTTGCTTCAGATCTCAGCTGCAGCCAATTTATTCTTTGAGCCTCTTAACTTAAAAACCGTAAGACTTTGGTGTCTTTGCCTGTATCACAGTCATACAAATTGAAACAACCCCTACTTGAATCCACTCAAATTCACTAACACCACTGCTCTCATTTTGAAATGACCTGAAAATATTTCTGTATTCTCTTTGTTTCCACCTGCTTCTTTATTCCCATCTTCCAATTAAGCAGCAGAAAAATTCAAAGTACCTTCTAATTGAAGGTAATCCAAAATGAAAGGTGGCTTGAAGGCTGAAATCAAAGAGCTGAATAGGATATCTTTACTTACAGCAGTCTCACGATACCATCTAGGAGAAATGATGGCTTTCCTCCATAAAATCCGGGGTCATACCTGCTGTATAGGAATACAGAGGCACAGAACACAGTGCAATAAAAAATGTTGGAGTATAATCCTCAGCTATTGCAAATTGGCATCCTACTCTTCGGTGTATGCTCAGTGACAACGTTCCCAGTGCTCAGAAGTGTCCTGTGCCTCTGAGAATTCCTCAGGTTGGGCAAGAGTGGTGCTTGAGAGTAAGATGAGAGGGACTGATGTTAGAAACTCCTTGCTAAATCAATGTTTTATTTAACATGATGATTAGAGCAAATATCACAGAGACCTTGGATGATGTTGCAAATTTAAACCAGCCTGAAAGCTCTTAAATTTCATTTTTAAGTTTAAAATTGCCAGCACTCAAGGAACTGGCTATGATGCTGTTTTGAATGTCTTGTTAGTACCTTTAGGAGGAACCTGGTTCTTGGTTGCTGTGCAGTGGTGATTGCCTCAAGGTGCAGTAGGTCCCAAGGGCAAATACCTCTCTGAAGCCAGCAGGGACATGGGCTGTTAACAGCACCAGAGCCCTTCACAGACGCACAAAGGGCCAAAATTAAGAATTTTACCTCCCTGAACTCCTACAAACTATGAGGAGGATAGTTCTAGATACCTATACCTATATAAGTAGGTGCCTCTGTTACACACCTGAAGCTACTGGATGGATCCAGATGAGGTCCATGGGAACTGCTAACTTTAGCAGTAATGCTGCCTGGCTGCACAGCTGTGGAATAACAGGAGATCAACAAAGAGTGAAAATTTCTGCCCCTTTTGCTGTGACTTGCTCCAAGAATTTTGGACTGCCTTAGCCATGGCAAGCGGTCAGTCATATACTGCAAGAGCACTTTCATGTGCTCCAGCTCGATTTATTATGAGATCCAAAAATCAGATGATGGTTTCTCATACTGTAACTCTTAACTCCTGCAGCTTCCCCTTCTATTTTCCTTCTAGCTGCCGTATATTGCCAGAATCCCAGCAAAAAAACCCTTGCTTTATGACACACCAATTCATGCCTAGATTAAGCCTTAGGCCTCCTGAGGTATTACAGAAAGATAACATCCATCGAGAGATGTGTAGGCTTAGTCACCCAATAAACAACATTTTTACCAGCTGGGCATCATGCCCTTATCAGAGTGTGGCTTATGCATTGTGTTCCCTAGTCTGCAAGTTCTTTTCTGGGATCAATTAGAATCAGCATTAGAGGAAAGAAAAAATCCTTACTGAGGAATTTCACCACTAGAAGGATTTTCTTGGCTGCAAACCAGCTACGTTGTTAAAAACCAGGTATGCTTCAAGGAGAGCAGCAACTCATATTATTCGAGCAGACATCCTCCTAAACTCAACTGGGCACTGCAGTTTATTGCAGAGCACTGAATCCTTGATATAACTTCTGTGCAAATAGCAGAGAGCCAGGAGAGGGTGCTCAACAATAAGCAGAAGATCCTGTACACTGATCAGACCCAGCCAACAGGGACACTTGCACACAGCCACTGACATGGAACCAACACGAAGAACAGAGGACTTCTCAATTAATATTTTAGCATTTTCAAAGGGATTTCAATCTAGCTCTTTAAAAAACATTTTTGAATACAGACAAGTCATCTGGATAAGATTTTAAAAATGTGAGAGTCTGTCTGGTGGACTTAAAGCATGAATAATTAAGATTTCACCCAAATCCCGTGTGTCCCGCCAGCAAAGGCTGTGAAGGTCTCCAGTCAGTCCACAGAAAACATCAAGCATGGAGATCTTGAAGAATCTGAATTAGTGCAATTTGTGCTTAACTTGCTTGGACAAAAATACTACGTCCTAATGCCCAGAGAACTGCTCAGGGTTTTTGGTCAAGCCAAGTTTCCACTGCTTTTCTTTTTCCAATTTTGAACAAATGGATGCTAGCTGGAATAAATCTACAGTTTTCAATATTTGCTAAATAAGGTAGTACTTTTTCAGTATAGGAAATATCGCCTTTTTGTAGGGAGCTTTTAAAACAGAGAAAAAAAGAACCCCAAATATTGCTTTTGACATTGAAATACCCAATTAGAAATAATTACTACTGTTATAGTCATTGTCTTTAAAAATTACTCTTCAGCCAGAAAGGCAGAGCCTTAGGTGTCCACACAGCTCCTGCAGGAGGCAGGCAGGAACCAGGACTCCAAGTAAAGGTTATACCTCTGCAATGTTGATCTGTGAGGCAGAGAAGGATGGGAATCTGGAGCTATGGGGTTGCTAATGGCACATCCTTTATCTTGCTAACTGCAAAGGTTATTTTCCTGTGTTGTTTCTAGCAGAAAAAGCTATGTGGAACTACATTTGCCATAGCAGAATAAGAAGGGGGAAAATAAAAACAACAAAGGAGGTGTGAATTTATCTATTAAATTTGAAGCAGGACTTCTTCATGAAGCCTGCTGTCACAGCTGCCCAAATTGGAAAACAGTAAAAATTCAGGCTCTCTGGACTGAGTAAATGACTATAATTTGGATTTAAATGACATAGGAATCAAAAGTGGACTCCATTTTCTGATTTTATAGCCCTGTTTTTCCTCATTGTTTCTTCTTGAGCCTCCTACTGTTTAAAAAATTGAAAACTCAAGCTGAGCTGAATGTCCAATGTTTTCACTATGATTGAATCTCTCTTTCTGTGCACGTGATTGACAGCAACAGAAAAGAGTATTTTTCTTAGCTAACAAACACTCACTTTGGCTTCATTTCATCTGCTTTTGCATGGGATCATTCAGCCCTTGAAAAGAATACCACTGGGAATGACTCACTTGTTGGTAACCTCCTAGTAACTCAGGCAGATATTCAAACCAGTTCTGCCAGATAAGTGATGGAAGAGTTTCATCCATGATGCTTGCAAGATGGCTCTGGAAAATGGCAAAACACCTCTTGAACCTATTTGGCAAAGTCCCTGTAGTTAAAGGTCCTTGTTCACTTTTGTGCACGGGGTAACACTGATCCACGTAAACATCATTTCCAACAGCAGATTTAAGTCACTGTAGCTTTCAAGCCCTTTGTGACATTATAAGTGTTTTATTTGCATGTGTGGAAGAGGAGAGTCAGAAATATTGGTACACTATCTCAACAGCATCCACCTTCACAGAATCTCATCTAATGACTTTTGAAGCCATATACTGCAAAAGCTGCTGTCTGTACCAGGCTGTTTTAAACAGGATAAAGAAGACACAGAAGTGAGATAAGTTCCTATTACATATGCTAACCAGCCAGTATCTCCTAATTAAACCAGCTAAGGGTAAAACACAAGTTAAAACCAAAAACCTAACAAAAAACGCCCCAACCAACCCCAAACTCCAAACCCAAGAATACTGCATTTTCTTTAGTCTCTATAATTTTTACTTAAGGGATCTCTGCTGATATTACTGCTTAGTGCTTTAGGAAATCTGACTATTTAAACCTTTACGTATGAACTTCCTCAGATATGCTGAAATATATCCCTATAAAGACACTGGTGGTCAAGTGAAAGGCTGATTTCCACAGAGAAACATTATTATGTCTTATTCAGAGATAACAGAGATATCTCTGGGCTAACAGTACATACAAGGCAGCACAGTTATACTGGAAACCAAGGGAGCCAGAACTCCCTTTAATTTTGGCAGCCCAGCACACGGGCAGAGGACTTGCAAACTCTGAGGAAGAGGGAACTGAAGACAAACCACCCAATTTTTTTTTTCTCTGAAGAGCAGCCAGCAACAATTTGATTCAAATTGCCATCAATGGTCGAGGAAAGTTGGATAAGATGAGGGAAATACTAATGGCAAGGCTGTATTTCAGCAGCTGCTCTTGCTTTGCTTCAGGTGTGTTTTACTGGGCCAAATGTTATGGTGTGAGAAAGTCCATGAGAACACAAGACCATGCAAGGTCAGAAAAGTGAAAGCACAGAGTGTAATTTTTGAGTTGGGGAGAGTAAGCAGAGCGGAGTGTGAACATGGAAATTACTGACAGGGAAAGATGGTGACGGTAAGACAAGAAGACTCAGGGAATGGAAACTGCAATATCAGGAATCAATCCCAATCCAAGGAGCAATGGAAGAAGATATCAGCATCCTACAGCTTGGCCACTAATGACTTTGAGTGTTTAATTGGAGTAGTAAATGGGTTAATGCTCAGAGTGAATAGTTCTATTAGGTGCATCAGTCTATAAGGAATGCTTTATATTTTTCACTTGTGCATATCCTGTTTGTACACAGAGTAACCCAGAGAACAACAGTTATGACACATGTAAAAGAATTGCATACAAGTTTAGTAGAAAAGACACAAAAATATGCTAGACTCATAAATAGCACATTCTAGATTTCTTGATAATCTTCAGATTTAATCAGAGAGCAAACTAGTTAGCTCTGTATTTTCTCCCTGGCATAAGGCGGTATTGGTAGTAGATGGATATTTGCCATCTGTTCTGAAAATGTCTGAAGATCATCTTAAATACTCAGGTCAATAGGATCCTTACCTGGTTGTTAATGTTGACAACCACAATTCTTTGATGCAGAGCCTTAATTGAATCAGATGCTTCAGCAGTCACTGACTCATCATTCTAATACTCAGTGCGACTCAGATGAAAAATCTGCACGTTTCCAGTCCTGCATAGGTAGCCTTACTAGGACGATTCTGTCCATCCCAGAAGCTATTAAAGATAAAAACATAGTGGCACTGAATCATTTTTATGTGACTGCTGGAACAGCAGCCTGAATTAGGGCTGTATTTACATAAATCAGTGTGGTAATGGTCTTCTCTGCCTTTTTTTTTTTTTTTAAACTTACAAAAAGAGAGAGGAAGTGAAGGAAAGACGAGAGATGTTTAAAAAGGATAGGAGCTGCAGTGACATTCAATGGAATAATTTTGTGCTGCTACAAATCAGTGTCTAACCATTAATGACAAGCTATGGATATATATACAAACAGCCATAATAATTAAAAAAACCCAACCACAACTGTATTCCAATCATAGTAAAACATTCAATACCCAATGCTACCAATTCAATCACAAAAGCTTTCAGCCTTAATTTGTAATGCTGGACTCATTACTCATAAGTGCTCTGCTCTTCCTATTGTCTTATAATTGTGTTTCTGGGGTAGCTTTCAGCTTTGGTCACAGGTCCTCCAAAGATGACTCAAAGATCAAGCTGAGGGTGAATTTTTCTCTCCTCTTCTTCTTACATATGCCAAAAAAATTCTGAAATTTGCCTTGTGCTTGTTTCTTTTTCAAGGCAGAATATCTCCAGCAGTCTCACCTGGGAACAATTAAATCCCAGCCACGAAAACTCCCCACTTAGGTATCTGAAAGCAGATGCACTGGGCAAGGAGCCATTTCCAAGTCTGGCCCACCACCAACTGCAGGGCTATTCATGGCAATACAATTCATAACAATAAACATCTCTGAAGTGCTTCTCATTAAATTATCCACACAAGCTGATGGTAATTCCTCTGTGATGTGCAACAAGGCTGGGAGCCTGCTAAGTGCAGTGCAGGGCAATATGCAGGCTTCACACAGATTTTTGTGGCAAACTTCATGCCTCGTTTCCTGCAGCAAGACCCCAAGGCAGCTCGTGAGGATCATCAGTCGGGAAGCCGAGGTGCAGGATCATTTCTCTGAGCTTGTACCTAAAATTCTGCCCCTTCTCTGCACGCTTTTCTGTGAAAACAAAGAAAGCTCCAGCAAACAATAGGCTCCTAAATCCCTCTGGTTCTGGCATTTTCAGTGAGAATAAACAAGGACTATTTGCCACAGGCTTGTGGAAATGAAGCGCAGAATTCCTGTCCCCTCCATCATGCCTTAGTCCCCTGCACTCAATAAAACCCTATTTCAAGACCTTGCTACAGACATAAATGCTCAGTCTCATAGCATCTTTAGAGGGATGTGTAATGATACACGCCCACATGAAAACTTCTAAATTTCTTGACTGCAAGGAGTTTTATAGCTTGCAAGTATGGTACTATTATATACTGCGTGTCATACCAGGATACCAGAGTTCGAAGTGCTGCTACCAGCCTCATCTAGCATAACATATTGGCCCTTAATCTGGTTCCCCCATGAGGAGCCCTACTATCATGTCCACATGTAATCAGACCTGTGCAGCTGCCTACATGTTCTTTTTAATTGGATTGAAGTTAATCACAGTAGGATTAATTTGAAGAGATCAAGGAAACAGAGTGATATTTTGTAGAAAGCAGATGGTTTCTACTGGATGGAATAAAGCTCTGAAAGCCATAGGAGGTGTTTAACTTCTCAGATTTATCAAGATTAAAAGCTCAGGGATTCTGTAACTTAAATATAATTTATTTAATCACATTTATGCCATGTCAGTGAAAGAAACCTTTGGAAACTAACTGTTTGGTTTTCAAAAGGAAGGGGCTTACTGACAGATACTGGCATCTGATGATCATCCAGCACTCCTCTGAAGGGAGAAATGTAAACACGAGTCCATATCTGGCATAATTATTCCCAAACAAACTTAAGTTAAGCACTACTGTTTTCATGAGAACTGAGGACATCCTGCCTCTCCAAATGGCATAACATGTGTCATTGTTAAAAATTAACCATAATAAATGGACTGTTGGTTGAGCATTGATTTGTGATTTCAGCTGTTTCCTTTTTGCCCTCCAAGCAGAATTTTTGTAAAGGAATCCCATATCAAATCACAGAGTAAGTACACATTAGGTAACTAAAACTTAACCAATTGCCTGACACCTTGAGCACATTTGACAATCTGGACTTAAAAAACTTAAAACACACTTGAAGAAGCATTTCATTAACAAGCTGCGATTCTTTTCCCATCTCTTATACATGCATGTAAAATACACTGGCACATTCCCATGCTTAAACACACACAGACATACTGATTTCTCTACAAACTCAGACCTTGCTGAAGCACCATAATTTGCATAATTCATATGTGACATACATGTTAAAAAGCAGGAAAGAAGCATGTCACTACAATGAGTATGCAAACTAGATGAAACTGAGCCAGGAATAGACAGAGCAGGTCTGAAGAACACAAGACATGGGAGTCTCGGGAGAACACATGCAGGGTAACATTGGTGTGTCACTCAAACTTCAGAAAGGAAAAAGTTTTCCAAATTTCACTTCTAAGAGCACTGAACAGCTATGATTACTCAGCTAGATTTGCCCTTTGGAAACAGCATCTTAACTTACTTGAGAAGTCTGCCCACTTGAATTACATCCAATTATCTTGTGTAGGGCTATTAAATAACATAGGTTGCTAGTATTAGCGGGGTCAGAATACCATTAGGGTGAAATCCATTCCTTCATCCTAAACTTCTAATGAGCACTTCAGTATGACACAAGAAACTTTCCTACAGATGTGCCCCCTCAGCTATCACCTACATTAAGTTTTTCAGCCTCCATTATCATAGTAGGTAAGAGCCTCACAAATGGCTACAATCTTCATGGGGAAAAAAAAAAAAAAGAAAAGGCATGAGGTCAGTAGTCAGTATTCTCAATTTAGAGTCAAGAAATAGAGAATTGAAATGTCATTGCCAGAGCAGATCCCCACCTCTTTCTGTGTTTGGAAAAATAGAAGAAGGTGGAAGAACAACCAACTGGATAAAGGGAAAATGGAGAGTCACCTGTAGAGAAGGTGGCACAGCATTAAGACCACGAGGTTACTTCTGTACACCCGAAGGTTTGCAGTGCACATCCTACTTACAACTGCAGACAGCTTTACATAGATAAGGCAACAAGAAGAATGAAATCATTAAGATATATTTTAATCTGCTTTAAACATAACTATTCCTTTGCTATAAGCATGTCTCATTTAAACCCTGGGGTCTAGTTCTCCTCCCATTATATGCATTTATTAAACATTTCATAATCTGCTAGTGCTGAGAGGCAATTTAGGGCAGGACCTCATAGTGATTATCACTTAGTGCAAAGGAGCTTATTACTTTACACCCACACTCTAGAGCAGTCGCTAGAGATATGCCAGAATTTATATCTCCTGAAAGTAAAGCTTTCTTATGGATATTAAGAGACACACAATAATAGTTTACAGTTAGATTTACCTAATTACAAACTTTTTCTATTTTAAAGTTTTGCTTTTCATCATGCAATTAAAGGTGATATATATGAAGCTGAAGGTAGCAACAACACTGTATATATTACCGATTTGACAAACTAAGAGATATGCTGCTAATAGCTAAGTATATTTACTCTGCAATTGTTATAAATTCTGCAAGAAAACCTTTGGTTATATTATACTTTAATTACAAATATGAAAAAGAATAATTAGGTGGCAACTAAACCTTGTAACTAAAACATAATTACAATGCGAGTACAAAGCTCACTTTAGGTCTACCCCACAAAAGACAGCCCTTCTATTCACAGTGAAGAGCTCAATTAATTTGGGGATACTAGGATCAGCAGCTAAAAAACTAGGTACTTCTACTTAGCCAGGATACAAACAGCTACTTCAGCTGTGAGCAAAATTCCTGTCACCCCCACCTCCTCCTCTCATAACACTGCAAACTCTCTGGGACAGAGTGCACAGCTCAAAAGCTGAGGACTCTGTAAACTGGGAGTTAAAATTTCCTGTAATAGTACCTTTCCATATTCATGATTTCTTCTAAAATTATGGCCTACAAAGTGTACCATTCCTTGTAAGCTGAAACAAACTGGAGCTGTTACTAATGATGATAGTAGAGATGCCTTCTCAGCAGATCTGCTTCTAGTCAGGCTGCAAAAGCTCTCAGAGGAGGATGAAAGAGTTAATTAGAAAAGAAGGATCAGAGTGAAAAAAAATAAGTAGAGTATAAATGAGTGATTAGGGTGAAGAACGAGAGATCAATTTTATAAAGGGAATTGTATTTAAATGCCAGCTTCCTCCAGCTGCCTGCATAATTCATGTGATATCTCTAGCCCATACATGTCAGTTGGTATCTGTACCCATTTGAGGACATTAATCACACACCAGAAAAATCAGTTATTATATTAAAGAAAAGATTGGATAGATAATGAAAATAACAGGTACTGAGCAGGGAGAACATTGACTTTGATGCCAAGACACCACAGACGTAGGTGGGTGGAGAATCTGACCTTTACTCTGTACCAGAAAGAAGCAATGTCATTTCAGAGGATGTTATTTTACTATGAAAATTTGAAACTAGTCAAATATAGCCTCTGGGCATTTTTTTGGTCTAATTTCAGTTTAAAAAAATAAAAATTAAACTAATTTTAAATTAATAGCTTTTCAAAGTTGATTTTCCTGAGAAAAAACAAAGTACTTTCACAAAGGAAGTTTCATACCATGAAAATTAGGCATCCAATGCTATTACAAGAAAAAAAAAAAAATTTGAAAATGTCCTTTTGATTTCTCAAAATGTGTAAGAAGACCTTTATGTTGAAGTGAAAAAAGAAAATCCCACTGAATTCAATGATCATTAAGTCACACCTTTTGGGACAGTCCTTGTACCCCAAGTCCTCCTACACCTGTAGATGAGAAAAGTAAAGATGAAAATGATCTGTCAATATTGCCAGCCTCTTACTAGCCACAACACTCCCATTTTACTTGTCAAATACATGATGCTCCAGCCAGGGCTTCCACTCACTGTTCTCGGAGGGTGCAGCTTGTTCTGCAGCACCCCAGTCTGCCCATCAGTGCTTGTCACTTGAACACACAAAGAAAAACCAGCTCAGTTGTGTCTCAGGTGTGTTTCACAGGGCTCTCTCGGTCCTTGCTCAGCTGCTTGTACAATTTGCCCTGCCTCCCGTCCCCCGTACGGTGAGGGCCAGGATCTCTCCACATGAGCAAATACAATAACACAGAGTGAGAACATTTAGTAGTCAGTTCTGCACGCTGCAACAAGTTGCTTCCCCTTGATTGCTCCTTTTGTGTTAAGAGCTTGTCCTTCACACATCTCTGACAGCAGAGAAATTCTCAGCTAATCAGTGTGCTAATGAAACAGTTGTTCTGTTAATAAAATCTTTTAGAAACTGGCAAAGGAAGAGGCAGCTTTACAAATAAGCTTTCCTCTACAGCTAGGGCTGCCATTCAACTCAAGAGCCACAAAACAGCACTTCAGCAGTGCTTAAGCTTTACTACTTCAACAGTTCACTTCTTTCTCCGCAGGATCACAAGACAATTAAAAACGTTACAGGAATTTACCAAGAACAACCAAGTCAGTCCTATGGTTATTACCATAATAAAGTCTCACCTGGGGAGTCCAACCTGCAGCTGGGAATCGGAGCCTGCTGTGCACCAAGGGCTGCCCAATACACAGCAAGGGTCCCCGCTTGTGACAGTGACAGTCCGTGCCTGGTGGGGACTCACCTGTGCGTGGTGGTGCTGACCACGGAGCCCCCAGGCCGGGAATGGGGGCATCCACATCACACAGGGTCTCTGCAAGCCCACCCAAGGCAGTGCTGGAGATGCAGTACCCCTGCTTGGGGTGCTGGAATTTTCATCCTCCCAAGCAGCAATTGGGTAAAGTGATAACCAAACTTATCACAGCTACAAGGTATGAGGCAGCAGAGACAACATGGGAGAAATGAAATTGAAGAATATGCATTAGCACTGTGGCTGCAAAGTCCCTGGCCATTCCCCGAAGAAATGAGGCTCCAGAGATGGGAATTGGTCACTTGTCTACAGATGAGAAAACTATTTTGGTGAATATCACAGCTGCACAAAGCCCAGCATCTTAATATTTAAAAACGTGGGGGAGTAAGGGAGAGGCAAAAAAGAAGGATGGAAAATCAGGAGAAGAAAAGGCTGAGTAACCACAGAGAAAACAAAGACCAGGTGAAGGCAGCAGAAAAGCTGACAATCAGTTTATGCCAAAGTGAATTATCCCTTTATCTTTTAGGGGATTGGGGATTGTGTAAAATGCATTGCCTGGTTTTGCTAACACCCCAGAAATTTCCTCCGTTCTTCTGCCCTTGATGCCAGAGAGCCCCTGGGCAATGACAGAAAAGCCCATCTTTGTCTCACAAGGCAAAGCTCTCTCACTGCCAACATGGTTCCAGTGAAATCTCTCTCTGCTAGAGGACATGGCCAGGACACTCAGGCCACCTGGACAGCAAGATTTGCTGAGATTTTGACACATGTGGTGTGTCAGCCTCAGACAGCATGCATGTAGGACTAGGGAAATCCTATTCCCAGCCTGGCTCCTTTGACAGCTACCCGTGAAGCATTTAGTAATCAAGGGACTACATGTCCTATTAAAGTCCTCTGGCAAAGAAAAACAGAATTTGTACTTGGTATTATTTCAGATGTGAAGTTATAAGCTGCTTTTGTGCAGTATTAAGTAAATAGTTAAGGACAAAGCAGTTTTTAACAAAAAGAGGCAGTGAGATACTCATGGATTAGTTTTGCACTTCAACAAGCCTCAAAGAATTGTCTATAATATCTCCCTATTCTCAGGATGTAACTTTTTCTTTTCAATGAGCCTGTCACCTCCTGTCAGCATCCCCTTTGCCTTCCTTCATCCTCTTAATTAATGACTGTGAGCTCTGCCTTTGTTCTCTCCATTCGGCTTTAAGCTAGAGAAATTAAACCGAAGGAATCCTCCAGAAGGCTTTGTACCTGCACATGAAGGTGTCATAAATAGCTTGTTAATGATTTGAGAAGTGACTAATAAGTAGCTACATTGGGTAACCTTTCAGCATGCTGAATAATTTTCTAGAAACTTAATAATTTTAATAGTTTAGTACCAGTATGGAACCAGGAAATTGAAACTCATACCAGCAGTGTTGTTCCTGTGGCCTCTGTGCCCAAGAGGCTTCCCCCACAGGTGCCAATACTGGGGCAGAGCCAAGAATGAAGGGCAAATTAACTCAAGGGCCAAAGCCTAAGGCAGATGTTGGGCCTAAACTAATTAAGTTTCTTTAGTAGAAAATCCTGTGAATAAACCAATCCAGTCCAAATATTTCAGCTAAAAATAATTGTCATCCTCAAGGAATAACCCCTGCAGTGGTTTTAAGCCAAGCTGGAGATAAAACACCATGCAACCACTGTCTCAGCCCTCCTCTCCTTCACCTCCACTCTGGTGGAATGGGAAGGAGGATCAAAACTTTTAAAACTTGTAGGTCAAGATAAGAACAGTTTAATGGCTGAAAATAAAGTAAAATGCAATAATAAGGGTAAATAATTATAATAAAAAGGGGAAAAAGACCTAAATGATGCACAACACTATTTCTCACCACCTATTAACCAATGACAGATCCCCCTTCCCAAAACCAGATTTGCCACACTTTCAGATAACTCTCCCAGTTTATGCACTGGGCGTGACATTCCATGGTGGAATATCCTTTTGATCAGTTTGAATTACCTGTCCTGGACATATTCCCTCCCCATTTCTTTTGCAAACTTCCTCACTGGCAGAGCAAGAGACAAGGAAAAAGAAATCCTTAACTTAGAATAAACACAACTTAGCAAAAACCCATAGCATCAACACCATCCTCACTCCAAATCCAAAATACAGCACTGCAACAGCATCTGAGAAGAAATTAACTCTATCCCAGCCAAAACCAGGACGCGTCCATAACTAATAAGTCCAGTAAAAATTAATTCCTCAATTTTGTGCACCTATTCTGCCAGTAAAACCACATTTCTAATATTTGTTTGCTTGCAGCAGGTGCAACATCATAGCAGTGCACTGAAAAGTTATCAAATACTTTATGTTCCTGCCAATAAACTTTGAAACCTGAGGAATGACAAGACCTTGATGTATTTACTGTTCACATCCATGGCTGATTTCCAGAACTGAAGATAAAGGCAAAAATGTAATCAAGCAAATAATAAAAAAATTAACAAAATTACTTGTTTGCAAAATATATATCTTACACCCACACTCCTCAATCACATTCATATCTCATGCCTAAGGGGAACACATTAACAGAAGCTTCATTTTTATAGATTTTGTGCATTAATGGGGACTGAAAAATGTGCTACTATGACTGTCCACATCCCAATTTGGGACATAGTGAGACTAGTTTACCAGTGTATGATTTCAATCACTTCTGGCAGGGAAGTGCCCAGCATTAATTGTTACCTAATAATAAATAACTCTGGCATTGACCTACAAATCTGGTAAGATTTTGGGATGCTCATGTCTAAATCTAACTCTGTGTAGAAGTAATAGGAATACTTTATGAAGGATAAGACCACTGAGAGCTCTGTGTCTATATCATTAACAGATATGACACTGTGCACAAAATAAAACATTCCTATGACTAGTGACAAGAAATCAGACTGCTTCTCCTTCCAGACAGGCCAAGCAAAAGGTTTTGTTCAACCACAACTGCAGGTTTCACAGTATCAGCAAGCATGTCACAAATCCTTACCCTGAACCAGACTACTTGCTCTGAATCTGTCTACGAATCTGTGATGAAACACCTAAATTTTTCCTTTTGAAATGGTTACTCATTTGGAAATATCCTTGAAATTTTCTTCTTCTCAAATGTTTCAAAAGTTTTATTCAAAACAAGATAGTTAACATGAGCTTTGGCAAAACATATGTGTCAGGGAAAAGTGAGATAGAAAACATCTGAATATTTATTTCTTTGAACATTTCCCACCCCCAGTTTTTCAGGATTTCGCAGGTCCCCTGCCAAATCTCCAATTTCCTCTTTTTTCTCAGACACAGGCCTCAGCTGGCTGAATTATCCCCACAACTGTGCAGCCATAGATCTGGGTTCCCAGTCTCACAGCTAATAGCTCAGTGGTGTTTCTGAACATGTAATGGTTGAATTCCAGCAGTGAAAGCAATGTGAAAGTCTTCATCGGGGAGCCTGGTCCAAAACTATCAAAAAGAATGGCAGAACATTTCTGTGTTAAAATCCAGGGCACAGAATCTGGTCCAATTTAAACCATGGCCTCAAGAAAAAACAGAGTGAAATACTTTTTGGGAGACAGTGATTTTTGGGGGGTTTTGGGAGATTTTTGGTTTAGGTTGCTTTTTTTTTGTGTGTGGTTTTTTGTTTTTTTGTTTTTTTTTGTTTTGGTTTGGGTTTTTTGTCTGTTTGTTTGTTGCAGAAGGGTGTTACAAACCAGCTTACAGTTTCATGCTTCAAATGAAAATATAAAACAGGGAGGAGAAAAATGTTTGAGTTACAGGAAGAAAATATAATAAAGGATTGCTTTTCTTCTTCTACTTTTTTTTTTAATTATATGAGCCTGGAATTCCATTTAATGGCCCCTGAGACTCACACACTCAAAGGCCACTGGCAATCTGTTTACAAGGCGTGATGCTGGGATTCTTTTTTTGCTTGGGAATGTGTTTGCTCCTTTGTTCCCACCCAAGTCATGTCTCACTAGCCTTGACTAACCTTCAACTCTGTAACTCTGATATATCACATTTACTCTCTGGTGTGCTTTGCAAACCTTCATATCCAACTCTAAATGGGAAAGCATGACTCCCCTGTAATTTCTTCCATTTGTAGGAAGATGAATGTGTATGGTATCAATGTTTCTTGGCTCTCTGACAGCAGTGCTGTCACCTCCTGATCTGAGGCAAGTTTTAATAGCAAAAATCAGTAGTGCTTTCTGACTTGGTACTCAGACAGAGGCATTAGTGAGACAGAGCTTCAAGTACTTTTTGATTAGTGCGTTTCTCCCGGCAAGAGTCTGATTGAGTAGTAATTTCCAGGCTGAAACCCTTTGGACCACAGGGGCATCCTTTATCTGTCAGAATAAAGTCAGTGGCAACTAATTCCTTGACTTTAGTGGGCTGAGACCTTTCAAAACTCTGTTTCAAAGAGATACCTACAATCTAGTCAAATACAACAAACCAAAACCAGCTGAGAGCCTAATTTTGACAAGGTTTCTTATTAGACTAAGAGTTTTGCACCTTTACATTTGGCAATACATGTAGGTTGTGGGAAGAAACATTAGAGAACCTATTTGTAGATTAATGTTTAAAAATATAAAAAATTTCTATGTTGCTACCCCTGAACAAAGTAAAGAGTTGAGGTAAAGAAGTTTCACTTTTTTAGAACATGCAATGCAGAAACAAATCTACCACTTGAAGTCAATCTTCCCAATTTTAAGAGAAAGATAGTGCAGTTCACTTCAGCCTACATTTCTTTCATTTCAGTAGCCGTGATACACAGTTTATGCAGACATGAGTATAGCTATTTATTGATTTACATGTCTTGGAGAGGTAAAAATCCCTATGGACTTCACTGGGAAAAGAGCAACTCTTTTAAATAATAGTTTTTCTGGTCCTTTGTACCAAGGAAGTAATTGGAGATTGTAATCTTTGATAAACACAAGAGTTTTTCTGATAAAGGACCGTGGTGACAAAGCAGACAAGGTGTAAATGCTTTATTCTTCCTATGGTTTTTTGTTGCATTTTTACTTACGCATTTTCTAAGGTCAAATATATACTGTACAAAATCCTTTACAAGCCTATTTAGCTTCTGTTCCACACAGTTTGTAAGAGCCTGTATCATTTTCTTGCTTTGATGTATATATCAATGCTTTATAGTGTTTACTGGGCACATTTCTGAAAACAAAAATCTATGATTCTACTACAAAATCATTTGTAGTAGAAAAAACATTTGTTTCACTTTTCTGTAAATAACAGCAGCTTTATACTTTCCTGTAACTGAATAAATCACTGCTAAAATGCAGAAAAAAAATCAAACAGAAACAAACCACAAAACTAGATCAAACTAAATACTTACTGCTTTCTGTAGAAAATAGAGACTACGGCTGGGTTTATTAATGGGTGGGGGTTTTTTACATTAAAATAGATAACTTAGAAAGAAATGCTTTTTGGCTTCATATTTTTTAAATTCTGACATGAAAATGTAGCCACAAAACCTTCTCTCACAAAGCAATTTGATTTCACTTAAAATTTCATCTTTGAAAGCAGTTGTCAGTATATTGTGAGAGACTGTAAGTTAAAACCCACTGCAAAAAATATTAGGAGAATAAAGCAAAATTTCTTGCTTTTGTGTCCTCCCAGCTTGACTGTATTACAGCCTGGAGGAGCATGAGCTGTCACATGAACCTGTGTGTACTGTGATGTGCTGTACAGATTCCTCCACTAATGAGAAGCCATCAGCACACTCCCCATGTCCTGCTGCATTTTTACTCAGCCTCGTCTCTTTGCAAGCATCTCTTCTCATCATTTCTCAGCAGCAATTTCTTTCTTTCTCAGAGGAGGATGGAGACAGCTTGGTGGGTGTTTGTGGGCGTATGGCTCCTGAAAGCTGTATATTGTAGACAATAATACTCAGCTGCTTATCTTCCCTGTTCTCAGTCACTTTTTAAACAAAATCAACTATAACTTAGGGAGGTAGAAAGATAATTGCATAGAAAAAAAAATAAGAAAGCTCCAGTGTTGGAAAAAGAAGATAAATATCACAGACACTGAACATACAATACTTGGAGAAATAACATGCATGCCTGACAACATGGACAAGTTGTATAAGCCTTAGGTCTGAAGTGTAACTGAACCCCAGGAACTTAAGGAAAACATCTGGAACCTCAATCCCAATCTTCTCCTCTCATCACTAAACTTCAGCATTTCTTTAATACCTGATTTTCAGTAGATGACCTCAAATGACAGTAATCCCTGTGTGTTTGGGTTTTTTAAAGTGAGAAAGTACTACAGAAGGGATCCCTTCTGCCTTTCACGGGCCTTTAGCTGCACAGGCTGCAGGCAGAAAATGAGCCAGCTCTCCTCAAACAATTACACAAGACAGGGCTTTGAGTTCTTGCAGAGAAAAATACCTGTTATAGTTCAGTCCTACCATCACCCCTCTTCTAGGGAGCAGCAAAATCCAGTTTTGCATCCATAGCCAAGAAGCCACCTGCTAGCACTGCCTTGCCTGTCGCCCACTGCTGCTCCCTGAAATTTGCAATTTCGAATGAGAGTTGAACAGACACAAGAAGTTCAGCCTTCCCCACTGCTCTGAGACCTGAAGAAGGGAGAACCAGCCTGGACCAAGCTCTACACTGCTTTGCTGCTAGTTCTCCAGGCAAAAAAAAACATTTCAGGACAACTCTAGGACCTCATGGCTGGACCACAGCTCCAGCACTCTCACCTTGAAAGAGCTGTGCTCTGAACTTCCATGGCTTTTGAGATACATTTAGAATCATTAATGAATTTCAGGTTTGTGGTTTGTCAGCTCCCCTTCTTTGAGCTACTACACAGGATGGCATCTCTCAAAGCTTGCCATGCTGGTAGGCAGCTCCCTGACTGTTTCTCCCCAGAGCCTACCTCTAAATAGGAAGTAGGACAAATATGTATTTTCCCATAGATGAAGCACAAGCAGGTTCAAAAAGACTTAGCTATAGGCTCCCACAAAGGCTGTCACTGGAGATATATGGCTGAGTGTATAGTGTTAAAGCTGTGAAAGCTGAAGCCTCTTCCAGCATCAGCTGAGAGATCTGCCATACAACTGATGGCACAGGTATATGGGAAAAATAGCTGAGCAAATGTTCTCTGGCAGATCTCACCAGTGCAGTTTAAGATCTCACCTTGCTTACTGGCTATAACACATCACAGCTGACATACCTGGTGGCTCATGCAAGCATTCCCAATTTGTTTTAGTTCAGAGTAAAACAGATTCATTTAAATCATCCTCAGCATTGAAGCAGATCAGAAATCCTGCACAGATTTGGGAGACATCACAGCTGTGAGGACAGGCATCCCTCCTGAAAGGATGAGAAAGGAAAGGTAAGGAGAAGGTAGTGGTACAACTTCTTCAGAACTCCCAGAGGACCCACAGAACTACCTTGTGTAGACCCTAAAACATAGGGGGCAAATAGTGTTGCAGGGGGCTGGAGTTTGTCCAAAGAAGGGCAAGAAAGCTGGTGAAAGGTCTGGAGCACAAGTGTTAAGAGGACCAGTTGAGGGAGCTGGGGTTGTTTAGTCTGAAAAAACCTGATTATACCACATTTCAACTAGGAAGTACCTAGCAAAACTCATCTGAGAGAGAAGAGGGAATAAAGCAATAATCTACTAGGTGAAGACTGGCCACTACTGCCAGTGAATGATCTGTAATTCCCTCAGTCCCAAAGAGCCTTGGTGCCAAGTTCCATGAGATGAGCTGGGTTTGTTTAGTTTGCTAAGAGTCCTCAGGCAGTTGTTACTACTAAATTCACAGTTCGCCTTTTAAGCTTATAATAAGACCATTGAACAGGCAAGTGATTCCAGCCTCCCTGCAAGACAGGAGGCTTCTTTTCTGTCTCCTCTCCTCAGCCCCTTCTCCAGAGATTGCTATTGTGCTTTCATTTCTTGCCTTCCTGTTTCCTGGTGAATCACACCGTGAGAAGTAAATGTTTTGTCATCTCTTGTATTTTTCTTCTCAACTTTGTTTTCAAAGACATAAGAACCACAGGAAAAAAACCCAGCAGGAGGTCAGGAGAATTCCAGAGGGCACAGACTGGGAGAACTCATTGAGAGCAGCCTTGCAGAGAAGGACTCGGGGGTTTTGGTGGATGAAAACTGGCATGAGCCAGCAGTGCACACAAGTGGCCCAGAAAGCAACAGCATCCTGGGCTACATCAGAAGAGGCAATGCCAGTCAAGGCAGGTGATTCTGCCCCTCTGCTCCACTACTGTAAGACACCACCTGGAGTACTGAATCTATGTCTGTGGGTCCCCAGCACAAGAAAGGCAGGAATATGCTGAAGCAAGCCCAGAGGAGGCTATGGAGAAAACCAGGGGGCTGGGGAACCTCTCCTATAAAACAAGATGACAGAAACAGTATTGTTCAGCTTGGAGAAGATAAGGCTCTGGAGAGACCTTAAAGCAGCCTTCCAGTACCTAAAGGGGTCTTATAAATGAGGAGAGCAACTTTCTACATGGACAGAGAGAGATAAGAAAATGGGGATGGTTTTAAATTAAAGGATGAGATATTCCGTTTAGACATTAGGAAGAAATTCTTTACTGGGAGTGTGCTAAGGCACTGGAACAGGTTGTCCAGAGGGGCTGTGGGTGTCCCATCCCTGGAAAGTGATCAAGGCCAGATTTGATGGGGCCCTGAGTAGCCTGACCTGAGGGATGGTATCCATGCCCATGGCAGGGGGATTGGAACTAAATAACCTTTAAAGTCCCTTCCAACCCAAACCATTACATGATTTCGTGAGCCCTAGTACTGTATGGCAACTGCAGTCCAGAGTAAAACTGAAACTATCGTGTCATTGGCTTCTTGATCACAACCATTTTTCAGAGCTGAACTAAAGGCTTTCTCCAGCAGAGAAATTTCTTTCTGGCTTATAGGCATATTTATTAAAATGTTTGTTGGACAAAACCAGGGATGTTGAATATTTTCTCAAGAATATAAGCAAAAAGCCACAAGTGAAAAAAGCTCTGTATTATCCATACTGGAAATTCCTATCAAGGACACAACCTAGCTCCGGACAGAAATAAGATTGGTAGCAGATTCTCATGTCTGGAAGCAGACAAACACTTGGTTGGAGAAGAGCCCAAGGGCTTAACTAAACTGACTGAAATAAAATAGAAGAGTCTTGGAAGACTCTGTGAGTTTGAGCTAGACTCCATTTTGAGCTTCCTGCTCTGATTTTCATCCTGGTGCAAAATTTATGTTGCTCTTATACTCGTCGTCCTGGGAAAAAATTACTTTCATAACCAGAAGTGCCTTCTGCTACATCTGCCTCCTCTGGTAGCACACAGCTGCCCCAAGCCTACAAAATATATTGCAGCCTGTCTTTTTCAACTTGTGCTATGGGTTCCCTGACTAGGGAATGTCTCTTCCTCATGTGCACAGAGTCTGACAGAGTAAGCCTTTGAGATGCTTTCAGCACAAGCTCAAGTAGTGCCCACACCCCAGGACAGAGGTGGCAGCACAATCCCTTCCAGCCTGCACACTGGCTGATTTGATTTTCTATGTAACATAGCCTAGAGGAGCCACCTATGGCCTGGAACTCCAGACAATAATTAAGATGTTAGTGGGTTGCCCCAGCATTAGAGTAATTGATGATTAAAGTACCTACAGGACACTGCTGGGGCCTGGCACGCGATGAGGCCGATCAGTTTCTCCTCCAAAGCCACACCATTGAGCAATTTTGTTACACGCATCTTTCCAGGATGTTAACAGCTTTCCCTGTTTCCTAATCAGCCAGGGCAATTTGCACAGTCTCTGGCTGTGTTTTACATCAAAACTCATTTGATTCTCTGGTATGTTGCAGTAATACTGAAGAAAAACATCCTTCAGATGCGCTTTCCACACACACCACACTCCTTTACCAGTTTTAGATGAAAAGGGCAACACACAGCTGTGTGGGCTAATTAAGAAAGTTCTAATACATTACACTCAGCTTTGTTTCCCAGCAGTTCTCTTATCTAAACCCAGAGATGATATAGAAAAAGACTGATAAAGAGAACAGTATCACTGAGCATGGGGTTGAGGTGGAAACAATAAGATTCTGTCCTGTCTAATGCAAGGAGACACACAGGAACATGAACACCAGCTTAACCCAGCACTAGCTGATCTTTTTACACACAGAGAACAGAGAAGGAACTTGTGACATTGCTGCAGGTAAACTTGTATTGCTACTTCATAGCTCACCAGCTCAGAACGGATGTCTGATAACAACAACCTCAGATGAGAGCGGGAGATCTCCTTCATTCTGAAATACTGCCTCATTGGGACCGAAGTGCCTCATGACATATCCCAAGCAAATACATTTGTATCAATAAATGCTTACCCATCGGCAGATGGCTGGAATTGCACAGTGGGGTTCCTTCTTGTAATCTGCTGCCGCTAAGAGTCGTTTGACTGGGATCCAAAACCTCTTCAAGTCAATGGCATTTTTTTCAATTAACTTCAATAGCAGTTGGATAGGAGCCAGGGAATTAAGTGACCCTAGAGATGTATCTGGGTGCCTGCTGACACTCTCCAGGGGGAATTTCCAACTCCTTTGGGTTTTCTTTTTTTAGGCAGTTCTAAAACACGAGAAGTTTAGTTTAAATTTTCAGAAATTCATATTACAGGAATGTCCTATTCCTGTTGAAGTGAGAGGAAATTTTGCCATTTATAGGAATTTATATTTATGTCTGCCATCTACTCTACCCCAGGAATTTTACCAGCTCAGAAAACTGCTCAGATTGTCAAACAGATTCTTTCAGTAACAAACAAAAGCAAGGCTAAAATTAAGTACTTAATCATTGCTCTTGAAATGCCCCCTAAAACTTCTCTAGTATCTGGAAATTTTCCACCACTCCATTTCCTGGGGGTTTATAGCAACTCTACCTATGAGATCTATTAACAACAGCCTTTCCATTCCTCCTACGCTTGAACTATTTTAAGACATTGTGCAGTTAAGCTCAAGTCTCCATAAGTTTTGTGTTAACCTGGTCTACACTTCTCAGATGTAGAGTGTAGCTATTTCCTGGCTCAGTTTTACTTCTGACAGAACAGAAAGACTAAGTACTGCTAAAAGCTATGTCATGGCCCACTGACAGTAATGCAGCTTTAGCAAATTTATGTGGGGAAAAAACAAAGAAAAAAATAGCGGGGTGGGAAAGCTTGGTCAATGGTAGCAGAATTGAAATGATTCTTTCAGGTGACAGCCCACAAAAAGAAAAGTAAAGCCTTTGCTGAAGCCCAATCTCAAATTTTCCTTTTTTTCATAAGTAGAATGCTCAAATAGACATATTTGGATTTTCGAAGAGACAAAATGCTTTAAAAAGTCTCTTTCAAAAATTAAGAATTTGAGGGGTTTTTTGTTGTTGTTGAACCTGAATGCATATATTGTCCATTTTTAATTTGTAAACTTCTGGAAGGCCTGCACAATCCTCTGGGTCTGGCTGGAAATGGCAGATTGTGCACACTTCTTCCTCAAGTCCACCTTTGCTCTGTGCCCTCCACAGGGAGAAGCACTGCCTGGGAAAGAGCTGTTGGACACTCTGTGGCTACAGACCCGGTAAAAAGACTCCTACAGACTCTACCACTCTGAGATTCTCCATTAGTCCATGTCCCTTCTGCTTATTCAAGGCTAAAGTATTAGCAGAATGGTACAGAATATTCTCTATGCTGATGTCATCAGTGATATCATAGTCCTGGCTCACAAGCATCTATGTACTGTAAAACACTCCACAGAATCTGAATCTGAACATTCCTCTATGTGATAAGAGACAAAAAGGCCCTACTTTGTAAAGAGTCAAACACTCAGAGGAGATTCTTCTGGAAGGCAATTTTGTCTTTCACTAGCTTGTCCAATCAATCTCACCCAATCTTGCAAACTGTGTCTGAGCTATTGAATATATTTCTGTGCTATAAACACAGGACAAAGTCAGCGTAAAAATCTAGCCATCAAGTTAGCTAGTTTGAAATCTTTTTCTGTATTTTGTGTTGACTGGAATGAGAAATAATTTATTTTTGGAGTACCAGATCATGGAAATAAATTTCTAAAACAAAACTCCTGCAAAACTCAATTATTATTCAACCCATTTTAACAATTCGATAAATGCAGTGCAATGACTTCCGTTAGCTATTCTCCCAGCCAAGGTCTACTACATCATTAAATATTATTGAGTTGGGTCTGCCATTTTACTTGAGATTATGCGCCTGGCATTTTAGTCTACGGCCATAAATGCTGGAAATGTCAGTTATATAAGCATCCATCTTTTTCACTACTGTCTCCCATCAAACATTAATGGTGGGAGCTTTAATCCATTCTACACAGTCCCAGATATCTACATTTGCTAGGAAAGGAACTGTAACCGAGTGCACTGACAACTCACAGTAAGTAATTACTCTCAGAAATATCTCAGTAAACTCAATTTGCTCCCAGAAGACTTTTAAATTATATCTCGTTAGAGTGCAATGTTTTTTCAAATGACAAGGTCACACAAAAAAGCAAAACTCTATTTTATCTTTATCAAAGCTTTACTCCCCTCACAATAAAACTGTTATAACACATAATTCCAACCAGATAGAGATATTGTGTTTTACTGTTGGAGCCCAGGAAAGCCATAAAGCAAGCAGAATTGTTGTTTACAGTCACAATAAATTTGGAATATCGTATAGCATTCTAGGTGAGGCAAACACATCTACTGATGACAGCTGAGTGGGAAGAAATAATTTTTTATTATTATTTTTTGGACTTTGCTGGTAAATTAAATTTATTTTGGATTTACACGAAAAAGCTTCTCATGAATCAGAAAAGATTCATCTCAAGCAATATTAATATAGCAGAACATACACTTTACCTCATCACGCTACTTATCTGCCTTGGTGACTTTACAGCAAGGGGTTATAGAAAAGCCACATGGATTATGTAGTTGACCAACACTTCTAATTTTATTACAAGTCTTGATAGTTAGCATTCTTTCTTATAATCCCAGTTTATGAAGCCATGTAATTAGGAAAGTAAAAAAAATTCCGCTGCAAAAGCAGGAGAATGAGCACATTTTTTGTAGGTAGTAAAGCTGCATCTTGTATTAATAGAGATTTCGATTTAACCAAAGAGGGGGTAGAAGCAGCCAAGCAGACTCTTCATTAAGTATACCCTTAATTTTGTTCCCATTTGAAAAACTACACCCTTAAGTGAATATGCACTTTTATTCTTAAATCCAAGTTATCTGGAGCATTAAAAGAGTGCACCAAATTGAAATCAAGCAGCACTGGTATTACTTAGCAAGTAACTACCTCCAAAGAAATTCTCCAAGGAATTCAGAGGATAAGAGTCTGCCATCACAGCAAAAAAATGCAGAGCCCAGTTTGAAAACCACAACACAGGGGATGGGATATACCATCATTCTGCAAGCAGGGGTAAGCCCAAGTCTTTCCAGAAACATACCCAAATGAACACACTTACTCACAGCAGAAGTCAGAAAAGCAGAAATAATTTTGGAAGAATAGGTGTCCTCATAGCAGGGTCTTTTTCAATCCTTTTTGTTCGTAAGTATACAGGAGTCATTTGGGAGAGGCTTCCAGGAAACTTAGTGGGAATAGCAGAAAGACTGTCATGACAGTCAAGAAATACTCTATGCATCGCTTCTGATTCTATAAACTTCACCATCTTGCATTTGAATTATTTCCATTTTTTTAATATGAAATCACAGGCTGATACCTCCAATAGACAGGCATATCACCATCTTTCCCAGAAAGTTTACCTGCTCCGAGCTCTGCCGATGAAAATAGGAGCCAGTTTCTGACAAGGGATCTTCTAATGTTGTATTTCCTTGCATTGCTTGGTCAAGACAACATATAAGGCAAAGACCTAAATTAATGCTTAAAAGTACAGACCACAAAGCTATAAATTTAGCTTGATTCTGGATTGGAAGGGCTGAAAAACCATGTTCAAAGGTTTTTGAGAGTGAGAAAATTAAATTATTAAATTAATTTGCACCAATTTGATGGGAAGTGAAATGTGAGCTTTCTAAACTTACCACAACTCCACTGCGTGGTTGTTAACACAAGCTCAGGCAAAAAAGCACCCAGCATCAGTCCTTCAGGCTCTCAGTGGCCCTTCTGAACCTGGGTTTTGCTGCTCAGCTTCTGACAGCCATAAACCCAAACTTGCCTGACAGGCAGGGATGCAAGGGTTTGAATAAAATCTTGCTGACATGCCATGACTGCCTCTTGCTGCTACAATTGCATCAGCTGTTATTTGCTACAGATGGGGAGATATAAACTTATCCTGCTTCCTCAGAGCCAGTAGTGGTTGAACTACAGTACGGTCTATGTATACAGGGGAGGGTGGAAGGACTCAGCAGAGAATTAAAACTCTGTCTTAAGTGTATCCTTTTAGAGGTGTTAAGGGAATATAAGGGTGCCCAGTGAGATGATACAGTGCTATCTGGTGAGGAATCTCTTCAGAGGACCTCTCTGGACATGTTATGCCAGTGAGAATTAAGAAATCCTCTTTGAAGAAGACAATGGGAGGGAGTCAGGAGCTGGGGTGAGAAAATAATTTCTCCTCTCCCAATATTTCTTTGATCTTCACTAAGGATTTGTGTCTGTGAAGAAACATGTGGATGCAAAGCCTCAGACTAGATTTTAGAGTGTGGGCTAGTATGTCCACACTAAAAATATCCTGTGAGGCACCAGAAGGCAGCTGGCTTGGGCACAAAGCAGAAATCACAGTGGAAGAAAGCATCTTTCCCCTTCTTACCTATCTCTGTACATCAGGGCACAAAGTCAGACTTGAGACTTTCTGTCCTTCCATCCCACACACGACAGTGTCTATGGATCATTTGGTGCAACAGTAAAAATCATCTAAGAGAAAAAAATTAGACTGAATAGAAAACTAAAAATTGCCAGCAGAGAATGTATAGGTATAAGGTCATTTCCTGTATCCTTATACTGTTTAGACTATAATTTGCATTATCAGCAAATACTGTTCCAATCTCCTCTCTTTTCATCTCTTCTATGTAGAACATCATTAACAGAGTAAACACCTCCAAGGATTAATTTTAACAATGTCTGACCAAGCTACTCTGCTCAAAGCTTCTCAGTTGCTGAACTCTGAGCTGACAACTCAGCAATGATTCAGACTGTTCAATAAAACCTCAAATAGGTCAAATCTGCCACTGATCTGCATCAGGTAACTTCATGAATTGAAGTTTACACACCTGCAGATGCGGTCCACCTGACTTCATGAAGAGATCTGTGTCTTTTTATTCCAGACATAAATACAGCAATCAGCAATAGAGGTGCATTGATTCATATCAGCTAGGAGTTTGATCCCATGACTGCAAAAGAGCTGAGCTAATTTATGTCACTGGAGAAAACTGGGGCAAATGGCTATACCTGTAAAACCATAGTCTGAGCTCTCTCTTTCTAGCAGCAAACATTTCAAAACCACCTCATAGTCTGAATTCTGTTTAGGAGGTTTTTTTGGTTTTTTTTTTTGGCCCAGTTCTTTAGATAATATCCACAAAATGCTGATATATTTTAAGAAAGCTAGAACTAACTGATAAAAAACTTAAACAAACATAATTGGAAGCCAGATTTATCTCTTTCTTCAGAAATATGCCTTGTGCTTGCATTTGTTCAAGTTTTTTGCTGAGTTTTGACTTTTGGCTCAGACCTTCGTTTTGCCTTGCCCCAAATAGAATCAGAATTTTTCAAAGCCGAAATGAAAACAACACATTCAAGCTCTGCACAATGACTTTGTCTTGAGGAGAACAAAGGCTTTCACAAAACCCACGGTTTTCAGTAGAAAAGCACTAGGATGGAAAATTTTCAGACAGCCCTGCCAGATAACTGCATCCTTTCTTTCTGACATTTTTACCTGGCTGGTAACGCTTCACTCCACAGTGAATCGCATTGATTTTCTCTGAGCGAAGCGATGTCTGTGCAGTCAGCACTGCCAGACAGTGATGCCTGAGCCATACCACCCTGGGAGCACAGTCAACTGATGCCAGCCAGGCTCTACAGGCTCAGGAGGTAGGATTTCCTCCTGCTTTCTTCTCTGCTTTCCAAAATTGAAGGTGAAGGGTTGGTAGTTCACCACTGCCTTAATTTATCCAAGCAGAAAGAACAGTTCTAGTGCTTCTAAGATTCTTCATCTTATCAGACATACCACCCCTACCTCTGCAGCCTGTAATTTGAACTCAGAATAATGGGAGTAATAACAAAAAAGAGAGGTATGTGTTTCCATTTGCTTTTTCTTTAAACTGAACATGTAGCAGATTATCCAAAGGTCATGGAGTATCTTCCCTGAGAATATCCAGAGGATGGTTGTCTCTGTCTCCTTAAATGCTAAAGATTTCTAGATCTTTCTAGATTCTTAAGTGTTCAAAATCAAGACTGAATACATGCTCTAAGAAATTTGAGTTGGATCAGCCCCAGGTTGTTCAACTTGGAGCAGGACTCAGTGGGTAAAATTTAACACATTCTTCCCTGAATGAAAGACCATTCCTGTCCCTTCTGCTTTAACTATGTACAAGTTTATGCAGTAAGCAGCAGAATATAATCAAGCTTTGGCTATCCTTCCTCAGTCTCCTAGTTGTATATTCTATTGCAACCCTACAGAAATATTAAAAAACCAAACTAAACCAAAAAACAACACCAAAACCCCCCAGCAAACCTAAAATCAAAATGATTAAATGAAAAGCAAAGGAACCAAATCAAATTACCAAAGCTGCTGCTCTTTTTTCCCCATTTTTTTTCCTTTTTCATTACTCCTGTTCTTTTTATTGTATAGATTCCATTTTAGAATCTATACAACCACCAGAAAACTTTAACTATCTTACTCTACACAAAGCTCTGCCACAAAAATCTAGGCTCTGCTGCCGCTATTTCCCACTCTTAGACACTTCTGCACAAATAAGTCTTTCAGCAGAGCATTTTGTCCTTCTTTTGCCATTCTGAGTGTGAAAATTCCCTCCAGGCTTTGACCAAACTGGAAGATGGTCGGAACTTTAGCGGGGCACTGCTAACAACCAAACACAGCGAGTATCTCATGAAGCAGTTTTGACTCTGGGTTGTATTTCACAAGTGCATGGAGAAAGATCACAGCCAGCTTGTTGCCCCTTTTCACCTCTCTGCACTACTCAGACAAGTCACTATCTTCATGCCCATGTGGTGGAGGGAATCTGCCACAGCCTGCAGCAAGGTTAGCTGCTGTGAATCAAACTGGTACAGGGAAAAGCTGTAATGGGATTATTTTTCCCCTGATTTTCCACTAGCCAGCAGTATCAGAGTCAGAGTAGTGGTCAGGCAAGTGCCCACATAGCCACTTTCAAATAAATCACAGACTTTTACAAAACTCTGAGAAAAATCTGCTGATTCATACAAAACTTGATCCAGATTACACTCCCACTACTGTAACAAGATGCTGATCCATAAACGACTACGAATGAAGAACTCGTGCCACTTTGTGTTGCTATAGCTAAGAATAGGTTATCATGACTTTAATGACCAATAGGGCACAAAAAACACCATAAATTTTAAACAGAAAGAAAAAGTCAGTCTTTACCCTTTTAAATAATCTGCATCTTGACTAGCTGTCTGGTCTATTTTCTCCTTGCCAGTTATACTGAGGGGCCATAAACAGAAGGGAATGAAAATAGCCAGTAAATTAAAGTGCAGGCAACTGAAAAGGTCGAAGTAGTATGCTTTATTATTTTCTGTCTCTGAGTATATGGCATATCAAAATTCATACACTGGTCTTTCAAGAAAATGGAAACAATGAGAAATCAATCAACATGCATTGGCTGTATAAAAATTATGGGAATAAAACCAATTGTTTCTCAAATTATCTGCAGAAATCAAGAAAAACGCCTCTCTTTTCTCTCTACTGCCTTAACAGATGGGAACTCAGAGAGACTACAATGGAAGCTTGCATCTATTTCAGCAGTACTGCTGAAAAAGGTGAGATTGCACCCTCAGCTGTAGGTTGCTCACTTTTTTCATCTATGTCCTGCAGTGTATCAGCACCAAGGCACAGATCCACAGCTCGGAGCGACTCTGCTGCTGTTAATGGCTTTGTTGCATTCAGTTTCAACCAGCAGAGGAAAATATTTGATCTCTTGGGCTTTCTGGCCCCTGAATGTCAGGAGTACCTGGCATGTTCAGCATTGGTCTTTGAAAGCTGCATTAAGCCAGTTGTCATAGCACACAGCACACAGGACAATTTGGTATCATTAACTGGGTAAAAAATGACTGCTCCCTTACTGAGAACAGCCTGTCTTCTTTTAGTCCCTCAAAGCACAGCTTTGAGAAGGACGTGTTCCTTTAATTACACAAGCAAATAATTAGGAACAGGGCTGGCCAGATGAAGTTTATTTCCAGGAATCTGCTAATTTTGAATGTGACTGTGCATATAGGTATAGAAAAAGAATTAGACGGAGTTGATAGTTTTGAAACATGTTATTTGTGATCAAGTCCTCCAAACACTAATGAGACACAATGTCTTGCCTGCAGCACAGGCTGATATATTTTTTGTCACATAATTATATATTACTGTGGCAGAACATATTTTCCACAATGATTTTCTTTCCACCTATCTATCTACCTATCATGGGGGAGTGGACTAGCAATTTGCAAAAAAACCTCTGTCTTTAAACAATGATAAAAAATAAGTAGTGTCTGGTCTTACCATTTCTCTTAAAAAAAAACCTGACTAAATTTCAAGCTCACTCATTCAGAAGAAATACATTTTCTTCTAGTTTTTCCTGAAGGATGATATAGAAGCTGCTTTCACAGCTGCTGGATGCATCACTACCATAATTTTGTTCTCTGACAGAATCAAACACTACTGTATTTTCATGCTGTAACCACAGTCCTGTGGTCACAAAATGCCACCGCTCTTGTGAGCATTCAAGGGTGTGAAATGGCCAGAGAAGACACCTGTGGCCGTTGTAGCAAAAAAGTAGTGCTTACATCTCACCAGATTTCAAACAGGATGGAGGGTAAGTCCTCAGACACACCCCAGTGCCTCTTCCTTCACTTAGAGGAAAAAAGGCACATGCAACTTTCATTATGTTGTTAAACTGTGCTGGTTTAGGACAAATTTGTGAGGAAACCTCCGAAAGGGGTCCCTCTGAAAAGGCAGATCCAAGCCATGCCTCCCCCACCTGGTTTGGGAAATAGATTTCCTTGGAGAAAGTGGAAAAAACTATTTATTTAACAAAACAAAACACCCACAAGCATAAAGAATGACCAAATCTACACAATAAACCCTCTTGCCATTCTGGAGAGATGGCAAATTCAGAAAAGTCCTTTCAGTGGGTGTGTCCTCAGCTCTTCTCTCAGTCTCAGTCTCTCTCAGGCTTGGTCCTGGCTGCAGTGCAGCTTGGGGGGCCCCTGAGTGATGGTCCTGGTGTCCCCTGGACCAAACAATAGCAGAATAATCCCCAAAAAACTTTGGCTTCAGCTTCAGCAGTTCAACAGGGACCCAGCACAAGTAGAGCAGGAGCCTCCTACAGCAGCAGCTGAGGGAACCTCCTGGTGAGAGCTTTTATGGGGTTTGTGGTGGGTTCTGGTTGGTTTCAGCACAGGTGAGGCCAGTAATGAGGTTGTTTCAGGTTGGTTCCAGCACTTACTCTCAGATCCAGTCTTAAAGGTACAAAGCTTATTTCTGAACTAAACAGATGAATGGGATAAAAGCATCATACAGTCAACCTAGGGCATAAACACACTGTCTTTTGTCATACTTTGGACAGATGCAGAGATAATTTCACCAAATTCTAATCCCTACACAATGTTTTCCCCTCTCAGTTATTGCTGTTACAGATAATGAAATATCATTCAACAGCACAGTTCTGCACTAAGCGTTACTGAAAACCAACTAGCAATCTTGTCTCAAGAATAAATACTTTGGGAGTTCAGCTCAGGAGAAAAGCTGTCTGTGGAACACACAATCCAAACCTGAGGGAGACACATCAGAATGATAAAGCAGCACATAGATTTCTATGGTTAGGAATATAAATCCTACAAAAATCATGTTAGAAGGGGACCAGACTTCCCTGTAGTCCCATCTCAAAACACCTTGACACTAGACCTTTCCAGCATGGGTCAACTCCCTCTAGGCACTATTATCCTCAAAAATGCATCCAACAGGGAATACATCTATGGACTTGCAGTATATTTTCTGGAAACTTTCACAAGTTTCCCTTTGTCCTTGGCCTTTATCTCCCAGTACATGAAGACAGTTCCCAGAAAGGATGCAGCCCTTTACATCCAGCACTTGATGTATAGCAGAGATACAAAAGCATACAGACCAGCACAGGAGAGATAAGGTGAATAGCAAGCAAAATGTCATTTTTTGAGAAAAAGTACCAAAAGGCATTTTTGTACTCTCTTTTGTATTTTAACAAAACTTCTCCACACCTTCCATAATAATATGTAAGGATCATAGATAAAAATATAAACTCTGGGTAATGCCTCTTTACTCAAAACAGCTGCTCTTTCCAAACATCTCTTCTCTACTTCCATCTGAAATTTCAATGCCTTGAACAGCCAACAGAGCTTTGCTGCAGCTGCTGGTTACCTGACCAAATGAATGAAAAGAATTATCATAACATGGTTTGGGTTGGAAGGCACCTTAAACATCATCCAGTTCCCACTCCCCTGCAGTGGGCAGGGACACCTTCCACTAGACCAGGTTGCTCAGAGGCCCATCCAGCCTGGTCTTGAACATTTCTATGCATGGGGCATCCACACCTTCTCTGGGCAACCTGTTCCAGTGTCTCCCCACACCTACAATAAAGAATTTCTTTCTCATATCCAATCTAAATCTCCCTTCTCTGAGTTTAAAAACATTATCCCTCATTCACTGTGATGTGAATAACTGGCCATCCCCAGCTTTCCTACAGACCTCCTTTAAGCACTATAACGCTGCTATGGGTTCTTCCCAGAACCTTCTCTAGGCTAAACAACCCCAGCTCACAGCCTGTCCTCACAGGAGAGGTACTCCAGGCCCCTGATCATTTTTCTGGCCTTCATTTGGACCTGCTCTAACAGCTCCGTATCATTCTTAGGCTTGGGAACCCTAGAGCTGGATGCAGCACTGCAGATGAGGTCTCACCAGAGTGAAGTATAAGGGCAGAACCACCTCCCTCAACCTGCTGACCATGCTGCTTTAAATGCAGCTCAGAATCCAGGGGGCTATTTAGGCTGTGAGTGCACTCTAGTGGGTCATATTCAGTTTTTCATCTGCAGATTATCATTATTAATAATTAATCATATATTAATAATTATTGTTATCAATATTTCATGATGCTGCTAAAGAAGGACATAGTGAGTAATACAAAGTCAGTAGCTGTTATGACTGTTACATACATTTTCTCCTTTTAGTTTGAATTCTAGCAGGGTAATAAGGTGATAGGAATAAGTGGTACTCCTAAATAAGTGATGAATCAACAGCTTCCATTGGGTAAACTCTTTCCCTACCTACCTATGAGCTACAAAATTTGCTTTATTCCCCTGTATGAAAAAGATAAGCTCACAACCTCTCTTCTTTTTGGTTCAGGATTGCCAGGTCATTGAAGGCTGTGAACCAATAGGTCAAAGAAAGAGAAAATCTGATGGGAAATTCTCTCAGCCTTAACTGGAATATAAATTCAATTCTATCCCAGCAATTAAAGCTTTAATTTTTTCCCTCTGAAATCCTTCAGTTGGTATTTGTCAAGAGATTTGCAGAAAGTTACCTTCTTCGGACTGAGCAGATTATCACAGTCTGCTAGAAAGAGACAGAACTTAGAGCATGGCTTCCAAGAGAACTTTCTACTCTTTTCCAATTGAGTTTCTTGTCAGTCTGTGACTTGTATTTATCTTCTTTTCCTGCTTATTAAAGCTGCCATGCTTATGACTGAAAATACTAGGAAAGGCTTTGGTCTAATCAAAGTAAATCCCCTTTTCAATCTCCTTTGCATAGGCAGTTGTTCATCAGCAGACAGCAGAGCTAGGAGAATGTGGCTGGGGAATAGGCAAAGAAAGTGTTTCCACTGGCTCCCAGGAAGCTGATTTTTACCAATATACTGTATCCTATTGCAAAAGGTTGCCCAAATGCTCACAAATAATTCGGCCTTCCTGGTTCTAATCTAAATACCCAGATATCCTTACTGAAGAGCCATTGCTGTATTTATACTTTCCATCTAGGGAACCCATGGGGTTTTGTACAATACAACAGGTGAGAAAGAAGCACGCTCCAAAATGCATCTGTTGCTGACCAGGGAAGTGCCACTGCTCCCAGTACCAACTGAATAGTGAGGATTGCAAGGACACACAGGAGGCTGGCATTTCCCCAGGCCTGCAAGATGATGCACTTGCAGGCACATCCAGATGTGTCCCTTCTTGAATGAAAATTGGGTAAAACAGCCATAGTTCTTTAAAAGAAATGAAAATTACTAATTTTGCTTTTATGTTTTTAAGATTTTTTTTCCTAAAGGTTCTGGTGTTGGTAAGAAGCAAGACTTTTCTACCGTAGTTGGTGGCAGAATTACACAGGCATTTTGGGGTCTCTTCTGTAGTCCTCAGAAAAGAAGAACCAGTCTCACCAAGGTTTCCGCTTAATTGGAATCAGGTCAAAACTTTTCTTTCTAGGTCAAACACTACTTTCTAATTCCAGATGTGAGATGCCAACAGTGTAGCACCTCTGACAGCCTCAGAAACAGGAGTCTTTGGCTTCGTGACCTGGCTTCATTTGAATCATTTCAGGACAGACTAGTTCAAGTAAAGGACAAAGCAGAGACTTAATCCCATACCCTTACACATACTGTCCCTCCAGAAGGCACAATGACTCACTGCACATAACTATGCAGCAAAAAATCATCAGGAAAACCTTGAGCAAATCCAAAACCTGTCCACAAAGCATTTCAGTTTTAATGACAAGGATCTGTTTGCACAAATTCTCTATCATAAAAAAACTGTCTGACAGAGCCGAGACAGCAAAGCTGCTGTGTTTTTCATCATCTGAGATGTTCCCCTTCTGCAAAGCACATCTGCTGAGATAAAGGCATAATTCTGTCATGGTGGTATGTTACAACAAAGACCTATATGAAAATTTGCCATCAAAACCGATTAGGCAAACTGGAATTTTGATTAAATAGGAAAAAAGCACAATTTTTCACTAGAAGAAAAACCACCCAAACCAAACACCCCAAATGGAAAATCTCTCCCAGGCTTTGCTACTTGCAGTGCTTCAAGATAAAATAAGTTCTTTCTCCTCCCCTGAGATCCTACTCTACCTTGTTGGCCAAGAATCCCAGCTGATCTCTCCATTTTACAGATTAGAGATTATCCTTTGGACCCCTTTCCAAGGGATAATCACTAATCACTGAAAAAGTACTTCAGAGAAGGTTTCCAGCACAGAAGAAGAGGGATGTATAACTTCAGGAAGACAAAACCAAACATGGGGTTCATCAGCTCATGTTTACTAGCATCATTCTAGATGTGTTCAGAGTTCACTCCTCTCTTACCCCTTCTCTAGTTATTTGAAAGTTGTGAGTGGAATAGATAGTGGGAAAAGAGTATTTCAAGCATCAGAAAAATGGACTGATGAATATGTAAAGGGCTAGTGGAAGATTTTTATATATTTCTGCCTTGAGGCTGGATTAATTTATGTGCTCCTACCTGATTTGCAAGTAGTTTGCTGCACTTTTCTTTGCTTGGCCATCTATTCAGGCTGAACCATGAGCCATTTCTCCTCAGTCCTCCATTCCCTCATCACCTACTTCTGGGAAACAGTATCCACCAAACACCACCCCCTTGTGAAAAGCAGCTTCATCACAGCATGCTCCACCTAAATCAGGGATTAACAGGGAATATTATTCCTCACCAGGACCTCACAAAATATTAAACAAAGGCATGGGTTCATCTAACCTTGTCTGTAAGGAGCCTGTCTCTGGTATTGCTGCAAAGAATTATGTGTGTTAGCACTTCCAAGGGGATAATAATCCACCTGATGATCAATCCAGCACACCAGGTAGGGTACAAGCCACAAACCAGGGGGAAAAGTTAGTGACCTCTCTGCTTCTGCCCCTGTGCAAGTGATGTTTGTAGTCAGCACCACTCTCTTGCACTCTGGCTGTCTGGTTCATTGCTTCCCTGAACCAGAAACTGCAGACACTGCATAAAAAACTCAGTGAATTATACTTTTTTGCCTTTTTTTTTAATTTAAATGAGATTCATGTTTAAATCAGACTTTAGAGAGAAGTTCAAGGTTAATTCTTTTTTTTTTAAATCCAAACGTAGCTCTCCCATCCTTCATTTCAACCCGCAAAAATACCTCTGGCTCTGCTTTTTCTGACAGTTCTGGCTTTATCTTCACCAGCTGCTGAGTTGCATTGGATATACTTAGCCTGTTCTCAGCTAAGAAAGTCAGCCTTAACAAAAAAAATGAACAAAAAACCAAAAGAAAGATATGGGAAACAGACAGGTGAAACAATGCTGATCTCAGGTCTTTTTCTAGCCCAGCCACTGGTGCAAGGTCAGCCCATTCTGAGAAAACAGCTCTCAAATACCACCTCTGGGTATTATTTAATACATTATTTCCTGAATGGTTAATTCACCTAAAGTGATCCTGCCCACTGGACATGCTTTGCTGCATTAACCAAGCCCCTCTACTGCCATCAGCCTCTTGCCCACAGCCACCAGTCCCACACCAGTCTGGGGTGTGATACCTGTGTGTCCATGTGCTGCCAGCAAGGATAGGGAGGTAAAGTCACAGGTTTCCTGCTTCCTGGCAACCCTTTAAATTTGCCCTAATTTCCCTAGTAAGCCTAATGAGAGTATTTTGTTAGACGAGAGCAGAAACCTGACTATCTTTCTCTGAAATTGACAGAAATGAGGAGCAAAGGATGCCCCCCCCCACGCCCATGGAAACCACCAAGACAAGCTGCATGTACAGGAATGCTCTGGCCATAGCATCCCTAACTCTGGGCCCTTATATCCATTGCTGTGGTGAAGGCATGGCACAGCAGGGAAAGTGTGCTGTGAGGTACTACATGCACCAAAGGGGATAGATTTGCTTTTGACTGCATAAATTAGGTTATCTCCTTCATCCTTTCTCTCCTGTCTGAGAAAACCTAATATTATTGTAAATGAAAGGAGAATTATTCCACAGTCTTGAAAAATCCAGCTGTATGGCACTATTACATCTCCAGATGATTGCTTCTATGGCATATGGAGGATAGTGAGATAATTCAAGATGGCCAGCTTGGCTTTCAGCAAGGGCTGACCAAAAGTGGTGGCCTTCTGTGATGGAGTGCCTCCATCAGGGGCAGGCTAAGAGCTACTGATGTCATCTATATGGACTTCTGTAAGGCCTTTGACATGATTCTCCCACCACATTCCTCTCCGTAAACTGGAGAGAAAGGGATTTGATGGATGGACTGCTGGATGGATAAGGGATGGGTCGGATACTGGTATCCAGAGGGCAGAAGTCAACCACCCAAAGTACAGCTATGACAAGTAGAGTCCCTCAGGGAACAGCAGTGCGACTGGTGCTATTTAGGATCTTCATCAATGACACAGTGAGATCAAGTGCACCTTCACCAAGTTTGCAGACAACACTGAGCTGAGTGGTGCAGTTGACACTGCTGAAGGATGGGATGCCATCCAAAGGGACCTGGACAAACTCAAGAAGTGGGTTGCAAGGAACCAATTTAGTTTGGATTCAGCCAGTTTGCCTCAACCCGGGTTGTCAGCATTGTCAGAGACATTAGGGGGGAGGGTGTGTACATGTGCCACTTGCAGGGGGCAGCTAGGAGTGGCGGAAGACTTGTCTCTGGGGAGACTTGGCCTTGCAACACCTCACATGGGACACTCAGTAGGAGACACTGCGAAGGGGCTTCTCCAGTCAGGTCACGAAGAGATCTCCACTGATGAGTGCAAAGAATGTTTGGACCAGACCAATGGTCTCCTGTCTGCGGGCAGACTTTGAGAGGGGACAGGGGTGTATGTAAAACAAACTGCATCACAGCTCAGGGGGGCGGCTTGCTGGGGCTCGGGGCTGCTTGTCAGGGGCTTGCTGCTGGCCCTTGGCTGGCTCGCCCCCTCCTTTGCCCTGGCCCCAGCCTGCCTTCTGGCTCTCCTGCCCTTGCTGACTCTTGCTCACCCTCACGCCTGTCCTGCCTACTTGTGTCCCTAACCACTGCCTTGCCACTTCACCCTCCCGTCCTTGACCTGGCTGCCTGCATTCGGCCCTGCCATGCCACTCTGCCCTTCCGCCCCGATCCAGCCCGTGGCTGTGACCCTCGCCATGACTCTGCCCAGGCTCCTGGACCTCCCATCCAAGCGCCCACTC
>VZTR01016817.1:0-48105 GCA_013400775.1 Chaetops frenatus | reverse complement strand
CTCTGTCTTCTCGCTCTGTCTCCCCTCTCCTGAAGCCCTTTTCCATTTTTTCTGTCCTTCTTTTCTGTCTCTTCTAGCCCTCTTTGGTCTGGGCAAGTCCTTTTTCCTTTTGTTTTCGTTATAAATAAACAATCCTCAGATACAACGTTTGCCTCGTTTGGCTTAATTCCGCTCCCGACTATCCATTTTTAAAAGAACTCCTTCTCGTTCCCCACAGTGGGACATGACATGGGTCCATGGGAATGTTGTGAGGTTTAATAAAGCCAGATTCGAGGTCCTGCAGCTGGGTTGAGGAAATCCCAAATATCAACACGGGCTGAGGGATGAACAGATCCAGAGCTGCTCTGCCAAGAAGGACTTGGGGGTGCTAATGGGTAAGAGGCTGGACATGACCCAGCAGAATACAGTCACAGCCCAGAGAGCCAAAAGTGCCCTGGGCTGCATCCAAAGCAGCGTGGGCAGCAGGGTGAGGGAGGGGATTCTGCCCCTCTGCTCTGCTCTGATGAGACCCCACCTGCAGGGCTGCATCAGCTCTGGGGTCCCAGCACAGGAACGACATGCGCCATGGAATTAAGCCCAGAGGAGAGACACCAAGATGATCAGAGGGATGGAGCACCTTTCCTGTGAAGACAGACTTAGAAAATTGGGACTGTTTAGCCTGGAGAAGAAAAGGCTTTTTGGTGACGTAATTGTGGCTTTCCAGTACCTGAAAGGAGCCTGCAAGACAGAGGGAGAGGGACTTTTTGCAAGGGCGTGAAGTGACAGGACAAGGGGGAATGGCTTCAAACTGAGGAAGGGTAATTTCAGATTAGATGTAAGACAGAGATTTATTACAACAAGGGTGGTGAAACACTGGCACAAGTTGCCCAGAAAGATGGTGGATGTCCCATTGCTAGACACATTTAAGGTCAGGTTGGATGGGAATCTGACCTGCTGAAGATGTCCCTTCTCATTGCAGGGGGCCTGAAGCTAAATGACCTTTAGGGGTCCCTTCCAACCCAAACCATTCTGTGACTCCTGAGACAGTCCTGGCTGAGCCACAGGGAGAGGAGGGGTGCTGGTGGCCACATGAGTTTGGTGAGTTACGACAGCATAACCAATGAGCATCTATAAATTCAGCTACTGTAATAATGGATTCCTTCTTAGGTAGGCTGAGCTTAGTCCAGCAAAATGTAGTTGCATAAGACTTAAGTATTTAGACTGATAAATGTGAATATCTGTGCTATAATAAAGGAGCAATTTGCATGAAGGGAAATTGCATTATGCCTATTCAAAGTCAAAATTATTTCTTCCCTTTCTTATTAAGGATCTAATTTTAAAAATCCCAGCCTCAGGTCAGGGTTATACTTATAGGGCTGACTTCATATGTGGCAGTGCAGAATTCAAAATTCCTACAAAATTCCTTGCTGTAGTCAATCAACAGCCTAAGCCCCCTACTTGGGCCAAGAATTTTTCTATTTTTCTTTTAATTAAAAAATAGCCAGAGGGCATGTAGGCTTAAATTACTTGCATAAAGAAAAACACTTCTCTAAAAAACCTATTTGGAGATATGGCTTGAGAGCAACAGAAGCTCTTCAGACTAAACAAAAGTTTAAATTTTTTAAGGTAATGGAGAGGAGGAGACATATTCTGGAGAGTTTTCTTCAGCTCATTTTGGACTGTCATTTTCTGCCCTGAAGCCATAGTTGAGTTACCTCTGAGGAGATCAAGAGAGAGTGGGCTGGGGGAAGAGTCAGTCACTTAGCAGAATGGGGAGAGGACTTGTCTATGTGGATCTATGCCAGTGTGGATTTGTCCAAAATATGCAAACCTTGGATCCAAGTCAGTTCCAAAAATACAACTCAATGATAGCTGCAGCACTTTGGCTTCCACATCAGCTGGCATTTTTATGACATACATATTGTTAGTTGACATAAAGCACCTGCAAGCTCTAATGCAAAAGAGAGTGGCAAACAACCTCCCCTGTCCCCTAAAAACATAAAGGAAAAAAGCAAAATCCCAGAATCACACGCATCTTTTGGCTTCCCAGAGCCACACTGCACTGAGGACTTGGAGTCCCTGTTGCCTGCAAGGACAGTGACCACAGGGTTCAGCAGCCTGTCTGCCTGCTCCAGAGGGAGATGCAAAAGCCCTGTGCCATCTGAACACAGGAACAGAAAGATTAGAGTCAAAGAGGCCTATGAGTTATAATTTTTAACTTGTGGGTGAGGAGTCAGCAGCACCAGGTTCTGTTGGGTCAGTTGAAGCCAAAAGCATTTAAATCACAGTGTACAGTTANTGGGCAGCAGGGTGAGGGAGGGGATTCTGCCCCTCTGCTCTGCTCTGATGAGACCCCACCTGCAGGGCTGCATCAGCTCTGGGGTCCCAGCACAGGAACGACATGCGCCATGGAATTAAGCCCAGAGGAGAGACACCAAGATGATCAGAGGGATGGAGCACCTTTCCTGTGAAGACAGACTTAGAAAATTGGGACTGTTTAGCCTGGAGAAGAAAAGGCTTTTTGGTGACGTAATTGTGGCTTTCCAGTACCTGAAAGGAGCCTGCAAGACAGAGGGAGAGGGACTTTTTGCAAGGGCGTGAAGTGACAGGACAAGGGGGAATGGCTTCAAACTGAGGAAGGGTAATTTCAGATTAGATGTAAGACAGAGATTTATTACAACAAGGGTGGTGAAACACTGGCACAAGTTGCCCAGAAAGATGGTGGATGTCCCATTGCTAGACACATTTAAGGTCAGGTTGGATGGGAATCTGACCTGCTGAAGATGTCCCTTCTCATTGCAGGGGGCCTGAAGCTAAATGACCTTTAGGGGTCCCTTCCAACCCAAACCATTCTGTGACTCCTGAGACAGTCCTGGCTGAGCCACAGGGAGAGGAGGGGTGCTGGTGGCCACATGAGTTTGGTGAGTTACGACAGCATAACCAATGAGCATCTATAAATTCAGCTACTGTAATAATGGATTCCTTCTTAGGTAGGCTGAGCTTAGTCCAGCAAAATGTAGTTGCATAAGACTTAAGTATTTAGACTGATAAATGTGAATATCTGTGCTATAATAAAGGAGCAATTTGCATGAAGGGAAATTGCATTATGCCTATTCAAAGTCAAAATTATTTCTTCCCTTTCTTATTAAGGATCTAATTTTAAAAATCCCAGCCTCAGGTCAGGGTTATACTTATAGGGCTGACTTCATATGTGGCAGTGCAGAATTCAAAATTCCTACAAAATTCCTTGCTGTAGTCAATCAACAGCCTAAGCCCCCTACTTGGGCCAAGAATTTTTCTATTTTTCTTTTAATTAAAAAATAGCCAGAGGGCATGTAGGCTTAAATTACTTGCATAAAGAAAAACACTTCTCTAAAAAACCTATTTGGAGATATGGCTTGAGAGCAACAGAAGCTCTTCAGACTAAACAAAAGTTTAAATTTTTTAAGGTAATGGAGAGGAGGAGACATATTCTGGAGAGTTTTCTTCAGCTCATTTTGGACTGTCATTTTCTGCCCTGAAGCCATAGTTGAGTTACCTCTGAGGAGATCAAGAGAGAGTGGGCTGGGGGAAGAGTCAGTCACTTAGCAGAATGGGGAGAGGACTTGTCTATGTGGATCTATGCCAGTGTGGATTTGTCCAAAATATGCAAACCTTGGATCCAAGTCAGTTCCAAAAATACAACTCAATGATAGCTGCAGCACTTTGGCTTCCACATCAGCTGGCATTTTTATGACATACATATTGTTAGTTGACATAAAGCACCTGCAAGCTCTAATGCAAAAGAGAGTGGCAAACAACCTCCCCTGTCCCCTAAAAACATAAAGGAAAAAAGCAAAATCCCAGAATCACACGCATCTTTTGGCTTCCCAGAGCCACACTGCACTGAGGACTTGGAGTCCCTGTTGCCTGCAAGGACAGTGACCACAGGGTTCAGCAGCCTGTCTGCCTGCTCCAGAGGGAGATGCAAAAGCCCTGTGCCATCTGAACACAGGAACAGAAAGATTAGAGTCAAAGAGGCCTATGAGTTATAATTTTTAACTTGTGGGTGAGGAGTCAGCAGCACCAGGTTCTGTTGGGTCAGTTGAAGCCAAAAGCATTTAAATCACAGTGTACAGTTACAAGTGACTGCATTTACAAGGGAGTAACAAAGTCTACATTTACAAGGGACTTAGGTAGTGCACAACCTTCTCTGGCTAGGCTGGTAGACATTTCCAGCAAGACAGGCTCTGGCAGACAGGCTGTTCCACAATTTCTGCAATTTCTCTTAGGGAAACATCAGAACATGGCATACTCTACTCCACCCTCCCTTTCCTAATTTCCTCCTGATATCCCTCATTTTCATGTAAATGATGCAGAATCCTCCTGCACTTCACACTGTAGTAGCAACATTGGGGAAAAAAAATGTCCAGAAATGGCACATTAGGCTCAGAATTATCCCTCCTTTGAGAGGCAATGACCGCATAATAGTGTTACACTCTAGTTAGGCTTAAAAGCAAAGCTTGAATTAGAGAGCAGATCATTTCGGTGACCAGACACGAGGCTTAAATGACTGCGAATTTCATGCAAAAATATGGATATGTTCATTTAAATACTAACAAGCTGTTGTCTTGGCCTATCTGCAGAAAAGCAAAAGGGACAGATGAAGTCTGAAACAGCAGCTGTGACTTTTGAACTACTCTTCTGCAAATGAATGAGGGGAACAGTGAGTGGGACAGACCAGCCTGATATGGGTAATGCTGAAGCAAAACATAATGTCACACAGAAAAAAGTATTTCTCCCACATCACCAGGAGAGTAATTTCTGTCTTCCCTATTTTCTAAATGAGGACTTCCCTGGCTTTGTGGCAAGAGCCCTCTGCAGCTCTCTGGGCATAGGTGAAGACCAAGGAGCACCTGTCACTCCAAGTCCTGACCCATGTTTTGCTAACGGGTATGAAGGAATTCAGCCAGGTTGAACAGAGAGCAAAACAAAAGGGAATTAAAATTTGTGTTGAAATTGTTGCTTATGCTTATGTTATTACACCAACAGATTAGAGGAGAATCTCTCTATCTTTGTCCATGTTTGGATCTGCTTTCAGCTTATCTGTTCACATGTGATTCTGCACAGGCTACAGTCCCAGGCTGTGAACATTTCCTTCCCACTCCAGCACACTGGAACTGAGCAGCAAGCAGGGATTGATGACAGGGAGGAACTCACAAGCTAAGGTAAGCACTTATAGGTTGTGACTTACCTGGATCTCATGGCCCTGTCCTGGACCAGGAACCAGTGTTGCCAGCTCAGAGAAGATGGAGTTGATCCAGACTGCTGATGACACTTCCATTCCTTTTGGACTTTCCCAGTTATGGGCAGCAGCATCATGTGGACGGCAGAGATGGCTGAAATAAAAGAGATTTGACGTCACTAGGTTTAACATACCTTGGGACAACAAACAAGAGAACGAAGCCTTGACTCTGACCCTACCAGGACTTGTGTCCTTTGGCCAGTCTTGCCAGAATGGGTGATTTACACTGGGGATAAGCACAAGTGAAGTAGCCCACTAGGAGAAGATGAAAGCTACATAATTCCCTAACTGAGTGCATGTTTTGTGCCACTTGCACCTGCAGTCATCTGGGAGATGGCAGAAGAAAGCTGCATGATGGCAAACTTTAAATCTCTCTTTCAGGTGAAACTGCCACCACAGCAGCAATGGTTTATGCTGGAATATTAAACTTCACACGGAGAGAGAGGAGCTGCACCACAAGCTCTATTCAAAGGCAGCTGTAAGAAGCTGTCACCTCTTTATTGTTAGTTACCAGCTCTGATCTTACCCAGATGACCTTAACATTCACCAATGTATCAAAAATAATATAGGTCTGACCTGGCACGTTTGATCCTGTGACTGCCAAAGCTGGATTCTCCCTCCATACCTCCTACTGCTAACAACCTCTGGGATATAAAGAGCATTTTCAATGGCTCAAAGAAGCCTTTTCAATACAGAGAAAAAGAGAAAAGATTTCTCAGGCAGAATGGAGAAATCTGGCAATGTACTGAAATGTCTTTCATTTATATGTATTTTTTAACTATGCCCTTTGGCCATCTAACAGACCCTGTACAGATGAGGTAAGCATTATCCTTTCCAGACAGATACCTTGCCATCTCCCAAGCTCTGTGTGCAGTCTCCAGACCTTGCTTCTTTCAAGGCCTTGAACCTGCTGTGTAGTGGAAATGAAATCAAGCCCATCTCCAAAAGCACAGGGCAGCCCGTTGTGCAGATCAGGGAGAAAATGTGCTGGCAGCAGCCAGTCTGAAGACCCATGGCACACACCTTATCAGTTAGAGAAGAAAATTATATATTCTGCTGGGTTAATTAGGAGATTAAGAGAAGGTAATGCAGTCATGTTTCCCTGCTTGTTTTAAAAGAGTGGAAACTGGAGAGAGAATTTAATGTTGGGTTTCACTACAAGAGATAAAAAGTGACAGGGACATAATAAATATAACACCTTCTGCCTGAGTTGCCTGGGATACAGCATCTAGAAAAGAGAGACAGAGTGGGTGAAGTACAAACCAATCCCAATTCTCACAGCAATCATCGCCACCAGAACGCATTCATGTTGTGCCATTTTCCATCTTGTTATAATCTTTGTCACAAGAATGAGGTTATTGGACAAGAAGGGCTTTTCCATATTGGGTTTAGCAGTATTGCCATTTCCTTGATCTTTTCAATATTCTGTAATTGATTGGTTTGCCATCTCAATTTTCCTTTGTTTACAACCTCTGTACCTTGTAGCTGACCAGGCAATTCAAGTAGATAAAGGGCACTGAAAAATTGTAGCACTCACTTCTGCCAGAGTAATCAAAGATCAGGGGTCATTTATTTCAGCTGGTGTAAATAGGTATAGCTTCAATTATGCCAGTTGGGTTTATCCCCTGCTACAGGCCTTGACAAGTAAAGTCCATTCTGCAGTCTTTTGAGTAGATCTACAGAAATGCCAAATAAACCTAAAGTTTACATTAAAAGATGGAGAGTTAAAAGAATGCTTCATTCTTTGTGTATAGCACTTCCGGTGAAATAAAGAAATTCTAAATAGATTTTACCTAAAAAAATTACAATTAATGAAGAGGAAAATATTTAAGATTTAAATTCTTTACAACAGTTCCTGAATTCAGTTTTGCCTACACTGGAAGCAGAGCTCTGAACCTCTTCTTGGTAGTGCTGAGTGCTTTGCAAAGGCACAGAATCCTGAACTACTTGTTAAAGCCTGCCACACCTTAATGCTGCCTTTCCACCTACCTCACCAGGCCTTTAAAGTATTTCTTTGGTCTGCAACTCCATTTTCCTTCTATAAAAGGGAAATAAAGGTATTTTTTCCATCTTATTTACCTACAGGAAGAATTTTTAAGACAGAGACTCCAAACTCTAGTGTAACAGGCAAGCAATTTCAGACTTGCCCCATCACAGCCTGAAACCACTACTCACTATCAGTGCAGAAATTGTTGAAAAAAGCTTCTCCTTTTAGGACTCAATGCTGACAGACCCCCTCTGGCAGCACAAACTGCATCCCTACTGCTGTGTGTGGAGCACCACCGGGATATCAGTGTGCTGTAGAAGCAGCTCTGCCTAAATGCATTTACACAGAAAGGGCCCTTGGATGTCGCATCCTCACCAAAATTGCCACCACAAGCCCCATGCACCTCTTGGACAGTGAGAATATCATTTGTGCTTGGAGAGCAAGGAATCCAGAAGCTGCCCTCGAGCTCAAATTTGCCAGCTGATGTTGCAATTATCAGGCAGCTTGCAAAGACCTTATGGAAATTTATAGCAAGATAAGCAACTGGGGAGAGCACAGCACTCCCCGAGTGGGTGAGACACTTACTGCATTGATTGCATCTGATATGGACCCAGAAGAGCAAAGGTCAGCACAGAGCTCTTTTATGGAGGCCACTTGTTGTGTCACTCTGCAGAAATGTGTTTTCTGTTTCCAGTCCCACAACAAAGCATTAAAAGGGTTACACTGTGTAGACATGCAACATACTTTCCACCACATAGGATAAAGCATAAATGCTCAAAAAATTACAATATCTTTGAGCCTTCCAGATCAATACAATTGAACTACATACATCATTTAAAGTTTACAATACACTTCCAGATATCAAAGGAGGGGAAAAAAAAAACCTTAGCCTGTTTTTAAAATCAGCCTGATCAGAAGTACTGCTATGACATCTCCTCTACAGAGTTTCAATAATTCAGTGATTTTCTTTTAAATTGCAGTATTTTGTATATTTTAATCTTGTTTTATTTGGCTGCCTTTGAATTTCTTTCCAGGGAGCTTCTGTGATAGATTCCTGTTACTATTTTCTGTTGGTGGTGGTTTGGTATTTTAGTTTTTTAATGTTCGGAACAAACCTGAACTGGGAATAATTTGGTTTCGTACTAGTAAAATCGATTGAAGGAAATTCAAAACCCAAAAAGTTACGCACAAAAAATCACCTTGTACTGATCTGAGTTATTGTGGACCTATTTCTCTCCTTCTGGAGTTAACTTTGAGAACATTTTCTTTATGTCTAAACAGCTCATACCCATTGAATAGAAGAATATAGTTTAGGACCAGTGCATAGACTTGCCAGAAAAAAAGCTGCTTTGCTTTCTCCACCTATATTGGCTTAATGAGAGGGAAAGCCCTTGATTTAGCAGCTCTTGTAGATTAGTTTATCTGCCTTGATATCAGCTGGGTTATGCTGCTTTTCATAAAATCATGGAACAATTGGGTTGGAAGAGACCTTAAAGATCATCTGGTTCCAACTCCCTGCCATGAGCAGGGACACCTTCCACTAGACCATGTTGCTCAGAGATCCATCCAACCTGGCCTTGAACACTGCCAGGGATAGAGCATCCACAAATCCCCTGGGTAACCTGTTCTAGTGTCTCACCATTCTCAGAGCAAATAATTTCTTTCCACTATCCAACGTAAACCTACTCTTTTAGTTTGAATCCATTCCCCCTTGTCCTGTTGCTACATGCTCTTGTAGAAAGTCCCTCCCTGTCTTTCCTGTAGGCTACTTTCATCAGTTAAAATTTGGTCCCTTGGTTTTCCTTTAATTTCCTATCAATTTCAGTAATGTGCAAATTATGCTAGAATACTAAAGTAGCACAGCTTCTTTTCTAACCCTGTGCAGCAAGCAGAGGTCACTAGGTAAGCTTTTTCTTCTTTGCTCTCTGAATTTTAATTGTGGTTATTTCACAGCCTGGGTCTAATTTCCAACACTAATTTATAATGAAATCTCTCTATTTTGCTTAGCTCCTGGCTTTATATTTCTTGCTTACTGGGTTGCACTGGATATTGTTAGCTGACTCCCTGCTGAGAAACACCACATAATTGCAAAAAAATTTTGCAGTGCCCTTCCCCAAGGGGTTTCCAGGTAGAGTTAGCTAGAATCAGATTTCTACCCCAAAACTCAATGCCACTTCTTTTTACCTCATCTCTGTTCAACACAGAAAATAAGCCAAACGCAGAGACCTCAAAGAATACCTAAAACTTGCAATAATCAAGGACTTCATGATGAAAAGAGGGTTGGCCAAGCTTGCTGGAATAGTCACTAGAGGCAGCAGGATGTATGATGGTGACATTCAGAAGGACCATAAGCCATTAGGTAAAGTTAACAGCCAAGCAAGTTGACTGCATGAGGCACCCAGACACTTCCATGCAACCTCCCACCAACAGCTCCTTGTGTTTTGGTTCATTTGCTAACACAGAGGCTGGATCCAGCCCCCTTCCCCAGCTCAGTTCCCTGTGGGTGCTGGGAGCAGCCAAAATGCAGGCACTGGGGTTATTTCTGCAAGCTGGCAACTATTTGCTGCAAGAAACAATGTCACAAGCTGGCTCCAAACCAAGGACATTTTCAACATCGGCCCTGCAAGCTTCACTTAAATGCAGCAAGTGCAAGCCCAACCATTACTGAAAAATTTTTACAGCAGAAGGTAGACAGGAGCAGCATGTCAGTGCCTAACCAGGGATGAGCTACCCCCTTCACCAGCCTCTGCAGCGTGACAGGGCTGCAAGGCAAGCAGGAACACTCAGCAGAGCACACAGCATCTATCGTTCCTTCCTAGTGTTGAGTTAAACATTGCTGGAGCTCCAGCCTAGCAAGCCCTGCTTCTGCTAGCCAGTGGATATTCCCAGAAGCAAGGTCTGAGCAGCTGGGCTGTAGGATCCTGCCTTTCACTCTAGCCCGGCACCACAATTGTGCTGTGTTTGATTTATGGTTAATATTCCTGTCAGCACCACAGGCCTTTGACACTCAAACCACATTACTCAATTCCACCTACCGCTGCCAATAACAAGCACTGAAGTTTCAGTTCCCAGCAGTTTGATATGTGAAGCTGAAGAATAGTTAGATTATCACCAGTTATGGAGACAGCACATTTGACAGACTTGCAATGATGTTTTTGGCTGTCAGTTATTGCAGCTACAGTGTGGAAACCACAAAAGGGGCATACACTGAGTATGCACTATGAAGACTTCAACTTTGGAAGAGGCAAGCTTCTGGATAAATACGTTTTATAAATAATTGTGGCAACTCAAAATCATCATCTTTACGTCTTGGTAGAGAGCAGGTTTTCCACACGCAAATTAATTATGGTAAACTTGTCTCCAATCAACACTAAAAGACGTGGTGGGCACAAACATTTTCAGCAGTGACTCTGTGCTGTAGCAAACTCTCACAAGACAAATGTGTGTAGTACTACAACTCACCTCTGCAGGCAGCAGTTGTAACTGAACTGCAATATCTGGTCGATTAAAAGAAATAAATCTTTTCCCATTTAAGAGATTTGCCAATATAAAGGGAAATCAAAGTTATAGAAGTCAACATTTCAACTTATATGGACACATCTGCAGTTTCTCAAGACAGGCAATCCACATAACTAATCTCTTAAAAATAATAGTTTAAGTTGATTATTGTTGGGGTGGGAGTAGTGGAGGGGCTTATGCTGCACATAGATTGATCATTTTAATGAAAGGGTTAGAAGCATTAAAAGACCCACATTACCCTAATTAATAAATTCTTTGAATATAGCATTGTAGTTTCTTTGAATCCTACCTTTAGAGGACACAATCCACAGTTTGTTTGCAAATGCTATAAAATAAATAATATTTATGTTTTATTGCTAGTCACTGTCTTTGCATAACACACGTTCATAGGTTCCTATTTCACTGAGCTGTCAAATGTACCCAACAACTACTTGAATGTAATTTTTTCCACTAGTCTAATAAGACTTGGAACAAACATGCAAACAACAGTAGCTCAGAGGAGTTTCAAAGACACAGTAAGCTTCCCCTGGGTGCTCTGCCCCCATAAAATTCTTTTGCAACTATTTAAAACACTAGAGTGTATTTTATTTGAACACCTTTCCGGCTGAGTATGGGATTTAACTTCTGTATTTAACTTCTGATCTCCTTGAAGACACAAGTACAGACATCCATCTTCAATCCCAAAGAAGCTTGGACCATTTCAGCCCAGAGAGTAGAGGAGAAAAGAACTGCAATATCTGATAACTATTTTTTCCCCTCTCTGCTACTGATCCTGCAACACAGAAGAGTTATCCTGAGTTAAGCATGACCAGACATTAGCACAGGTGTCCAGAGGGGCTGTGAACATTCCATTTCTTGGAAAAACTCAAAAATCAACAGGAGAAGACATAAGAAACCTGCATTATATGACCTACTCTGAGCAAAGGGTCAGACCAGAGACCACTTCCAAATTACAGTATGCCCACATTTTAAGGAGGTTTTGAACTCAAGAGGGCTCTCTGCTACCACTTCCACATAAGCTGGAGAATCAACAGTATCACAAATCATCCCCATCCCACAGTGAGCAGTCCAAGACAGGTAGATAAACAGCCTGTGCATTACTCTTCCTGAGACATGTTTTCCCCTGTGAGGAAGTGCTCTGATTTGCTTCAGATATTCAGGAACAAAACCTTAGAGAAAAGGCCCACAACCAGCATTATCTCACTTGTGCTATTTGCTCATCACAATGTGGATTTTAGATTAGGACACTCCATAAAGGTGACGGTGATTTCTCATTCCTAGTTTCATCCAAAACTAATAAAGAACGGGTATCTTTAATTTGGGAATGATTGCATGCATTTCTTTAGCTGCTGCAATGAAGATATTTGTAAGCAAGAAAAAAGAGGCAAACTTCTCTTTCAGGCAAGATTTCAGTTTTTTCCCAAGATTTTTTTTATGTGGTCATCAGAAAAGAAGGCTACTAATTTTATCACATAAGAAAAAAGGAGCTTGGGGCACAGTAACGTAAACCAACATTTTAGATTTTAGGTTTTGTACTAATGGCTCTGCCACCCACAGCATTTCAACCAGCAGGCTTGTGGCACTGCTCATGTGACTTCATCAACAGCACACACAGCTGGACATTTGCACACTGGGGAATTATCTCTTAAAAAAATAAAAAAACCAAACAGGAGCAGTTTGAGAGTGTCCCTTAAAACAAAAAAAGCAACACGAAGAGCAAACATGCTAATAGCTCAGGCGGACAGGTGTGCAGCAAGAAGAATAAAAATAGTGTAGCCCTCTGTTGAGCAACTTGTATTCAAGATTTATTGATTCTATCTTCCACCAAATGAGAAATAAGTGAAGCAAATCAAAGCATAAGCTAAACGGAGCAGAGCAATGTGAAACCTGTGCGGGGTGAGCAGCTCTGTGCCCACCGCCTGAGGCAATCTGCTGCTGAAGGATAACGTGCCAATGCTAATCAGATGATCGGTTCCCCTTCCCATTAGGCATTCTGCTAACTCAACAGATAAGCATTCACCCTCCTATGGTTCCTTTAGGAATGCCAGCTCAACTTCGGAGGCAGCCCTGCTTCCCTTCTGAGCTACATTTCAATATTCTTGTTATTCCTCAGTCTCAAGTGCAGTCCTGGAGATGCTGACACCACCACCATTCCCCACCCCATGGTACTGAGCACCAGCCAGCCTGCAGCACTGCACTGCCAGCCCTCCAAATGCTGCCAAATTGTCTTGCCCTTTCGAGAAAAAATATGTGATCCTGCAGAGCATGAGCTGCCAAAAACCTGTGTGCTGATTCCTGAACGGGTATAAGACTAACTTACAGCAGGGATAGTAGGCTATGCAGTGGTCAGAAAGGAGCTACAATTACTCCTTTGATAGGCTGAGAACCTTTCCTGTGCTCAGAGCCCAAAAAGCCTTCAAGCAGCTTTTGCTGGTCACATGCATTTTTGTTTTATCCAGCACTAAGGCATTAAAAAATACAAAACCAAACAACACCAGCACGACAAAACAACACGACAACAGACGGTGGAAAAAGCACAATTGTAGACTGTATCAGTTTCAAGGCCATGAATTTCCTAGCTCATCTTTCTTATTCAAAAGTAAATACAGCACAGCTTTTTGGCAAGGAAAAGAGAGAAATGCTCTCTTTGGGACATCTCATGGGATGACAGAGCAGGAAGACACAACAGATTTTACCCATATTTGATGTTGCCTGCTGAATGGCTGGGCTGGCTTAAAGGGTCTGATCTCCAAAGCTCTTGGAAGTCAGTGGTTTCCCTTAGGCTTTGAATACATCCCAGTAACTGATATGTAAAATAATGGTCCTGTGAGGGGAATGATGTACAGAGTAAAAAAACCTTTCTGCATACTAAACAGGACTGATTCATTTTGGCATGTGCTTGATCATCTGCTAACAAAAAAAAAATATAAACGTGTGCTTGTGTTTTTTATTCTCTATTGAAGAAGATATATTCCAGAATGAGTAATGTTATTCAACTGCCGAGTCAGACATGCCACTCACCATGTCAGATATATCACATACAAGCTCTGACACATTGCCTGCTAAATGAGACAGATTAGCTCTTCCTCTGAACACATCAGCCTTTAACTGGCTATATTAACAACTGGGTCAGGAAGGCAGAATGCTCAAAGTTACCACCTACAGATTCACAGAGGTAATTTAGTAAGCTGCATCTTCACAGGGTGCCTTTCCCTCCACAATCTATAATAACATAAGCTTGAAATAATGTGCCTACCTGGAATCAAACTCATAGGTGTGCAAGAGCCTTTCATGGAAAATATTTCACTTTTGAAAATTTGGCTTTCTGGGGACACACTAAGTATACGACTGGGTGAAGTCATTGCCAGAAAATGTTATGGTCTTCAGTAGTTGCACAGGAATAGTACTTTTAATTTTTTCTGCAAAGTTGATTATTACTGTTCAAATACAGGAGATACCAGTCAAACTACTCAAGTAACTGGAACCAGGGGGGCAGCACTGTAAGAGCAGAAGTGCCCTCTCTAGCATAAGAGACCCAGCATCAGCTTTTTGTATCAGAGACATCTCTGGAAAATTTATCAAGCAAGCAAACAAAAAGATTCCCCCCAGGTCAAGCAGAGCTCACATACTTGGTCACTGCTGATGCCTATACTAGAGGGTAAGGTACTTATTTATCCATGTGTTTAAATACCTACTTCCTTGGAGCTCAGCCTCAGACTTCAGATGGTGCTTTGGTTCTTTAGGGAGCACAAAATTACCCACTGCATGAGATGACCTGGGGTTGATTTATTGCTGGTGTTGGCCTTTTGTGAGTGAGATAAGGGGGATTATAGGATATTATTCCCCATTTACCTTTACACTCATTTCCAACAGAGCCACTGCAAATACACCTTGGGAAGCAGGCAGAATGGAGAGACTAGGGATTAATAGGCTGCCCAGCACTTGCACTTCATAGTTCTGTCTGATTACAGATGTTAATCTCTTTTTTCGTGCCGATCTAATATAAACTACGTAATAAAACATGCTTTCTTTGTTTCCCAAGCCACTAGCTTAAATTAACAGTTTCTGCCATGCAAACAGGAAACAAGGGTCATTGTACTTTCCCACACATTACTCTTATACCGTTCAAACCAACCAAGAATCTGAGCTCTTCATGGAAGTGCCTCTCAGGAGATGCCCACCTGATCCATGCCAGCACACTTGCCTTCTCATAGCACCAGGAACTGGTTATACCTACCCAAACACTCCCACATGCTGTGACTGCTGATTTGCGAGGAGCAGAGGAGAGAACTGTTCCTTATCATCCCCTCAAGTAGGAGGGAACAAAGTTATAACACCTGGGAATTAAGTCACAGTCCCCAGCACAACTAGGACATTGTTTTGCTCTTGCAAAAATAATGAAGCCGAACTGTATCTGCTGTGCATTAACACAGTACTTTTCATACTGGAAACCATGAAGTATTTCAGCTGAAAGATGCTGAAAGAGAAACTATTATGTTCATTTTCAGCAATCAAATATATGCCTTTCAAGGAGACTACAGCCCTCGCTAAAACTTTCAGGGCCAGCATCAGGGATAGGACTATTCAAGATTAAGACTGCATCTATGCTGATGGACCCATTTCACTGTCAGCACTGGTGTTTAGAGGGGACCTACACCAATCACTCCATCTCATGTTAGCAAAGCTCCTGTATGTCACACACAACACCACCTGTGCTAGTTGCCAGTGCCTGCATCTCATCAATTAATGATGAGATTAATGACTAAGATGAGTAAATCACGCACAAATGCAAAATGGTCAGATCTAGAAACTATGCGTGCCAGTTTCTCCCACAGAAAAGCATGGGAGCAGGGAGGGGTTAAACCCTTCAATGCCTCTGTTTATACAACTGCTTAATAGAAGTTGAGTTCCATGAAAAATCTAATTCATGGTCTATGGTTTAATCTTGTCCATTCATTTCCTTGCAGCAAGTAATATCTCTTTTGTTATTTTAATTTAGTCTTTGGGGTTTAGTCTTTTACATTAATTTTAATATTCACTCCATAGAAACAAACTGATATGTCAACTGTTATGCACATAGGGTTCCAGCATGAGAGGTTTATTGGTGGGGTTTCTCTAAAACACAGAACCCTGAATAGAGGCATACTAAAAGCCACAGAGGTGAAGTGGGGTAATGCAAGAGATAATGACAACACAATTTTGTGATAAGGCCAAACATTACTAACACAAACAGCACTTGCAACTGCAGCAAAAAAGCAACTGCACTCAGTTTTTCTTTTCGTTGGTTTTGTGATTTTTGGTTTCTTCCTCCTAATAGCAGCACACTTAAAAACCTTCCAAAAATTCATTTTAACACCTCTTACTTCCCAGAATGGCAGTGCTGTGCAGAAAATCCAAAGTTTTTCCAGCAGCCTTACTCTGAAAATAAGCAACCTTCGTGGATGTCTGGCATTTGGCCAGCGTCACACCATGACACCTGGTCACAAGCCCCACTTCTCTTGCCTGCAGAATCATTCAGAGCCATCTACCTTTTTCTATCCGTTTTTGTTATAAAAGTTGGAGAAGGAATCTCCAGAAATGGAGACAGTACAAAAGGGTGGCCCAGATGCCATCACCACTTTTAGCACCACTGTTTTGTCAGTCACTGTTTTATCATGGGTCACCTTTCATGGCCCTAGGGGTGGAAAACTCCACAATCTTCCTACTGCAGAATCTGGCTGTAATTTTTTACACTTCCTCAGGTGCATAAGACTTTATTTGCTTCTCCTCTACAAGATGTAAGTGATACTTACAGTTCTGCTTTGTCCTGAAGAGTTTGTGCATAGCCTATTGCCGAAATGAGAAAACTACCTCAATCCCAAATACAAAATTGCTGGCATTCCCACACAGCCCAAGAAGCAGTTCCTGTGAACATTTTGCTTGGGTTTTTCATAGCAACATCATATATATTAGGAAAGACCTTCAGGTCAAATAGTCTGGCAATTCACTTGCTAGCTTAGCAGCTTGAGGCTCTGCCTCAGGGCCTTTCACACCAGCAGCTATTAACTACAAAGAAATGTGCTGGTCATTATTGTTAATTATGGAATTCCTCTATTCACACATCCCTGTACTAAAAGCTTTTCCTATCAGACTCCTTCCCCCATCACTCAGGACCAGGTTGCTATGATTATCACACTTGTAGAAGCAGAAAGCAGTGCACAGTAGAATCTTAGGAAAAGCCAGACTGCTACAATTTTATCTGCACTGGCTCCAGTAACACCTACCAGACAAAGGGCTAAAGCCTTGTTCATTGCTGTCTTGTACTCTCTTATTTTCCTGAGTTACCTGGGATTCAGGATGCCCACAGTCTTGAGGTATATGGAGTCAGAACTCTTCAACTGAGCCCATCTGGGGCAGATGAGATCTTGGTATCTGGGTAAAACACAGGATAAATGGCATTTATGGATTCATGCAAGGCTTCTTCAAAGAGCGAGGCCAACTTGAAAAGAGAGGAAAAGGGACAGTAAATCTGCAATGTTCAGAGCAAGTTACCTACATCTCATGGACAAAAGTTTTCTATTCCATGTGATCTGTGAGCCCGATGTGCTGTTTGTGCTGCCTTACAACACAAGCAGACAAGGGCTGAAGCAAAAAATGGGATGAAGTGCACTTTCCACATGGAAATAAAAGCTGGAAACAACCACAGGGTAAGCCTTGATTCATACAGCTACAACTACCACAGTAATTGATATTTGTTTAAATTTTGTAGGTTTCCATTAAACCAGTAAGGCCCAAAAGACCACCACCTTCCCTTACCCAAAGACAATTTTGATTCACAGCTTTCAGGTCAACCAGATGGAAGATATTAAAGCTCTTCTCACTTCTGAGTCATTTCTCCACAATACTTCTGCAGGAGAGGAACCAAAGTGGCTGCTGCTCAGCAACATCTGCATATGCCATAAAGCAAAAAATACCCTCCCACTTCCAGCAAGAATTGCTGCAAGATGCAACTATCCTTGCAGATAGTTATCCCTAATTGCCCCTGGAGGATGCTCTCACTACCCCTTAGGTATCAGTCAGCGATTTAAATCCAGAGTCCTTATTTCATAAAAACTTGATTTGTCCTGGAATCTATAGTTTCTTTAGGAAAAACATTCAGGAAACATCTCTCTTCATAAATCAAGTCTAAAAGGTCCCTGGGAGCTAATATGATTGCATACTGTAGCAAGTAATTTCTAATAATTTATGTCTATTATGACATATGGATTAACAGCCAAGGAGTTGTCCTGAAAACTACCTGAAATGTGAGTTCAGCATGCCTTTCACCTCTTGAAAGTTTTATTTGCTCTATTACTGTGGGGTTGGACTCAACAGGCTAAATAAAGCTTCCTCTTGCTTGTCCAAAGTGAAATGTAAAATAACACAGGGAAAATAAGCATTTCTTCTCTACACAGCAGCACACACAAAATTTTTTGACTGAAAAAAAAGAGCTACAGCAGTCAAGCCTCTGGGTCATTCTTCTCTCTGTGAAAAGACTAGTTAAGAGTATATCTTAATGTTCCCTGCCAGTTTTTCTTCTCTTAGCCTCTTCCTTTTAGGGCTTTCATTATGTTCCCCCTTCTATGTAGTTTTAAAAGGTTTCCTTGTTTGACAATTTTGCTGAAGGCAATTATGTTACTTGCTTTCTACTGAGCTCAATATACAACAGCAGAAGTGGTACACTGTACATATGGTTAAGGTCTGTTTTAAAAACACTTGCAGATTGCTATCAAATCTTGCTGTGTGGCTTGTCATTTGTGTTTAGCAGAGTCTGTGAGGAACCTCTAACACTCTGCTATGGGATAGTCTCTTGTTTGAAACTGAAGAGATGAAGTTTCCATTGTTCAGCAGAAGCGACTGTTCTGTATTGAACTGGAACATGAAAAACATATTTAGAAACCAGGAAGGAAAATACACATCTTGGGATGACAGCACAGCTTCATCTACTTCATTAAGTGTTTATGAGTCGAGACTATTCACCTTTCTGACGAGAAAACCATTCTTATTTCTGTTTGTAACTACAGAAAAGGCACACTGGAGGTCATAAGGGACTTCATCTCTGGGGCACTCCCCTCTGCTAACAGTTTAACATTCCCCTGCCATTTCCAGCCAGCCTGCACTACAAATCCTGCTGCAGCCGTTTTGGCTAAGCTCAACCATTTTACCTGCTTTGGAGTTACCATAGCCAACATACAAGCAATTACACGAGGAAAAGACGTTTCCGAGTGCTCTCACGGAGCACACCTCGAGCACGTGGATTCCCTGGTGTGCAGCTCATACAGCTGGGATCAAATTTCAGTCTTTCTCTTTAGTGGGGTACTGATAAGGTCTGAATCTTGACCATATCTTTTCAGAAATTGTGGAGAAACTCAGCACGGTCAAGGCTCTTCCTCTCTAAAATTAGGTTAAAATCAGCTAAGAAGTTAAAATATTACCAAGGTGGACTTACAATATGGGATGGATCCACAAGACAGCAGTGCTGTGTCTTCAAAATGAGTCACTCTCTGCCTTTGTTGCTGCCCTGTTACAAAAAACACTTCAGGGAGGGATTCTCTTTCTAAGCCACCATCTCAAAACATCCATTCTGCTGGGGAAAAACTCACTGTGTCTACAATATAAACACATCTTTGCACCCTTTTGGGAAAATGTAGTGCTACCTGGGTGACTTCAAGTGAATTGAAGGAACTATAAGAACCTAAATTCGGACAGTTTGAACTGATAAGTTTAAGGGCATATTAGCTTAGTTTATGTGCCAATTTTTGCTTCTTATAAACATGTTCTTTGTCAAACTGGCTTTTCCTACTAAGAGAATTTAAAATTATATGCAAGCCATTTAGGTACACAATATATATTACCACAGCACAAAGGACATTTGGAAAGCTGAAATTGGATGAACTTTGCAAGAAAAAAACAGCTTGGGGAAAGTTATTTCTATGTATCTTTGCCAAGTTTAAGTAATATAGTAATGACATGGGACTGGACACATAAAACACCATCTGGATAATTAAAATATACACAAAGGTGGTATGCAGACAAGTAACATCTGAATGTTAACAAAGTAAAATGGTAAAAAAATATTAACCCTTCATGGACACATTGATGTCAGAGCGACATGTTACAGAAGGGTAGGGAAGTCACCTTCTCTAAGACTCACACCAGGTGCAGGTCATACCAACATTTTAGTTGCTATTCTGTAGTGAGCTTAATGCTTATGTAACTTAAAGCATAGGCTCTGTGCTTATAAATCCTTAAATTCACATATAATAGGCTTAAGTGCTTTTCTTCACTTCAAACAAGTGTGCTGCTCTCTCTCCCATCACTTGTAAATCACACTGTATTTTCCTCATCTCTTTACATCACTCTGTATGTAGTCTCACGTGTGTAGTCTCAGTGGAAGTTGGCCTTGCAAACCAAATGGTGCAACATGGCTCTAACGTTATAAAAATCAGGAACTTAATAATTACAGTTGATAAAAATTTTTTGTTAAGTTCCTAGTAACAGTTCTCCATCCCAGTTTGATCAGAAGGTGGCAGCATTTCAAAACATTACTTTTTGGTTTTACCAGAGGGGCATTTATTTTTTAATTGACTACTTGTTAATAATGAATTTTATTATTCCGAACATTTAAAGGTCAAGAGCTGTAACTTCTAGTGGTTGAGGTGCAGTGGAAGCAGTAACATGCATTAGGCTGCAATTTTGAAGAGATTCTGGTGAATCCATTATTATTGGGAGATATAGAGGGCTGCATTTGCTTTCTAGCTGCTTTTATTTGCTGTAAAATATTTGTTAGATGCTTTTATAGAAACGACCAGTTTTATGTGAGACAAGAATTTCCAAGGTGTCCAAAGCTTGTTCTTGTGTCCCAAAGCAGTCCCTAAATTCAACAATGTTACTGGGAGATATTTTGCCTGATTTGTACCCTGTACCTTCTACGGATTTATATGAACTATCCCCTTGCACACTTCAAACTGCCACCCTTTGTTTTAACAACAATCACAAAAACTGTGAACTGCTCTTCCTGAAACTAAAAATGTCCTCCTCTTGTGTTAGAGCTGCCACTGCTTTGTCTCCTACCCCTGTTCAACACAAAGTGGATTTTAGCAGCCACCACCCTTTAGCAGCTCTCACTTTACATGCACAGGAACATTCACACTCTGCAGAAAGACATTCACTGAACAGCTTCATAGCAGATCTGCCTGTGGCTGGAAGCTCCAAAGAACAGCTCTGGATCACCCAGCCAGGGCATTCAGGAAAGGCACTGCAAACACGGTGTGAGTCTACAGTCTGGCTTTCCCACGTGCCTTCGTGGCCCCACCGTCAAGCTGTCTGACCAAATTAAAAAGAAGGTGAGAGAGAAGAGAAAGTCTGCCTTCACTTGGCAAGTAAATCAGCAAAGGTTCTTAAAGAAACGGAAGGGGTGGCAGAAGAATCTTTGCCTCCAACATTATTCTTCCATTAGTTACTTCTGCTCACTTTTAACATGGTTTTGTCCCAGAACTCTGGAAATACCATTCCAGAATACCAAGGAAAGGTGGTAGGAGTTACAGACTAAATTAGTTGCTCTGACTAACACATCTCCTTCCTTATCTTTCTGTCTGCACAACTACAGGAAATATCCAGAAAAGAGGAAACGTTTTGTTGGCGATTTGTTGAGCTTACTTGCTGTGTCAAATCATCTGTGCCAAGATATTTAAGGAAATTAAATACCGTAAAAACCACTCATGAGACCAAAACACAGTGCAAGTATCCAAGCCAACAAAACATTTCAACAAGCTGAAATAAGAACAAGGAATACTACAGTATTCCAAAATCAGCCTCAGACTGCCATAGACTAGAACTAATATTCCCCAGTGTTCATGGAGGAGTCTGTTTGGATTTACAGAAGTTGTTTAAAATGATAGAAACAAAGAACATTCTGAGTTGGAAGGGACCCACAAGGACCATCCAAGTCCAGCTCCTGGCCCTGGACAGAACAACCCCAAGAATCACACCATGTGCCTGAGAGCATTCAATTGCTATGGATACAGATTGTCAGCTTCCTTTGAATAATGCTAATTAAACTGACTATATTTAACATTTTGGTTTAACTGGAAAAATAACTTCAAATACTGCATGTTGGATATATTTTAAATTTTACTCACATTAAATCAATGCAAACCAGAGTTATTAAGTGGATTTACTCAATGTGTACAGCAAGGCAAGTAAAAGGAAGTTTCATCCACCTTTGCTTTGGTAAGGGAAAATTAGGCAGGGAGTCATGGAGTTAAAATGCTGAATGATTTACATCCCCAAATAACAAGAGAAGAAAATGAAATTCTGTTTCTATTTCTTCAGAGCAATTAAGACTGCCAGCTGTCTGGGCACAAAAACCCAAGAAAACCCACTATCTCCTGCTAATGTTTTCTTACAGTCCCTGCCTGCCAATCGTTTTTGTCCAAGAGCCACGTTCTGTAAACCCTTGTCAGTGGTCTCTGCTGCCTTGCTTTGCTCCCGTGGCAAAGCATGAAGGGAAACAGCAAAGCAGGAGTATTACCACACTTGTTTTCCCTCCTCTGACAATAGCCAGGCTTCTTTGGAAGGACCTCCGTGTTGGCAGGCTGCTTTTCATTACAACAAGGCAGCCAATTTTGGATATCACATGCGGCTGGAAAATTGTGAGTAAACTGCCATAACTTGCACTAGGAACCAAAAAGGCTTTGACTTGCAGAAGGGAAGATCACAGGCCAACAAGGAATTCTTTTTTATTTAGGTGGACTGGAGAGAAAATGAGGGTTCGTGCCCTCAATTTGCAGCAATCTTTTGTTCTCTTATCTTCTTATACAAAAGTGGGAGAGCCAAACACACTTCATTTGTACTCAGAGGTGAGAGTTACCCCCGTGCTCAGTTATACTGGACAAAGCTCTATTGAATTGTCCGGGACAAAAGCATGTGGTTTGTATGGAGCACAGATTCCCCTTACAATGCCATCTGGTATCTCAGGGACAACTCTTACAAGTACTTAAGGATCCCTTTGCTTAGTGCTGCAGTGTTTAACTGGCCGAGGAGCTCGACTCTTACTTATGCAGGGAAGTCAGGCACTCTCAAGTCAAAGCCCTGCTTGTTTCTGCTATTGCTTAGAGATTTTCTGTACGGCCAAGGGCAGACAGCAGTTCACCACCTCTTTCCATGTGCCAGGTCAGCTGGGTCTGCACCAACAGGAATCCCCAGAGCTCTGCAGACACACCTTCAGGAATTTATATTCTTTAAAATCAGTCTCTAAATGCCTAAAGAAAACAAGTTTCGTTCGGGATGATGTGACACCAAAGGCCAGGTGTGTTTTGAAAACCTCCTAATTTCACAAGCATTCTGCTTCACACTCAGGGAGGAGTTAATGTCCTCTCCATACAGTAGTTGATGCTAGGGTGAGTTTTCCTCCTACTGGTTCCCAATACACTTATTTTCCAGAGAGGGATGTTTTTGCATTGCATGATGCAGATTGGAAGAAATCAGCTCTTCTGTGGCTGTGCCAGGCGAGGCTGTGCCACACACAGCTTGACTGTGCTGATACTAAATGCTCTGATTCTCCTCCTAAATAACAGTGCTAAATAAAACAGCAAGGTGAAGTCCCTCATTACACAGGCAAAAGAAGGAAGGGAATGTGAGGCATCTTACTGGGTGGGCTTTCCTATTTGCACCCCATTTATGTTCTTCTGGATTTGAGTTTTAAAATGGGTTATATTTTGCCTGCAACAATTTCTTTTAATAACTGCAATTATTCTCTTCCATTGTTCTGACTCTTACAAGCAAATTAGGGAAATTCAAAGGCAATTTTCATGATTGTTGTCGGGGGCTTATGAATGGCTCTTCTATTTCACTGGGATGTTTCATTAAATAAATAATGAGTGTGGCACAAGAGTCATAAACAGTCAGATAGAGATCAGTTAGTTTTAGGGACAGATGCCTCTTAGTGCTTAGGTGAGCATGCAGGAGACACAGCAGCACTCCCTCCAGCTACGTATATTTACAGCTTCCTTGTTTAAGAAGGGACAATTCTGCTCTCCTCACATGCGACGTGCATCTTTAAAGATCTCATTTCACACGTTTTTCACACTCTACCCAGAAATCCATGAAAAGAGGGGGTAGTGTTGGGAGGTTTCCCATCCCCTCTTCTCTCAGGGCTTGCATAGCAGGCAGAGAGAAGTTGCAGGCCACAGCAGAGGGCAACCTGAATAAATAACACCAGGACTTTGTGCCATACTGTGTGGGAAATAACATTCACAATGTGAGCTTATAACAACAGCAAGACTAAATTTCTGGAAAAAATCCAAAGTCAAAGCCTCCAAAAAAGACTCAAGCATCCATTTATCCTGCTCAAAATATCATGCAAATATGTCACTAAGTGGCATTCATCGATGACAGAGGATCAAGAATACATGCCAAATCATTTCATGTTCAATCTGGCTGGAGGAAAATGAATGTACAAGGCAAACTTAAGCTAATAACTTGTAAATGCTCCCCCATCTCTGAGTTTTTTAGCATAAAACAGGACTAATTCCCACTTCCATTAATATGCATATATTTCTCTGCTAGATCACTGTAGAGACAAGCCAAGTATAAAAGACAAACCTAATGTTTTTAGCCTGGTTTAGTTTTTTAAACCTCTTATCAACTGTAATCATACCCAGCGAAGTGAGAGAAATCTCAGTCTAAATTACATAAAATTAAATTGGATTCAATATATCCAGCATTGTGCTGATGTCCTAGTGGACTGTAGAGGCTCAACAGCATCAGGTATCTTTATAAATGTTCCCAGTGGGTACTCATAATTAGCTACAAGTCAGGCATCTGCATGATCCTGAACTTAAATCAGTTCTCACTGAATTCCTTCACTATGTAATTTTTAATGATGATGGAGGCAGAGAAACGAGGAGTCTCACCAAAATACCTGGCTAACAATTCACATTCAGAGTCTTCTCTGCTTATCTAATACCATTTGTGCATCACATATTTTGTGCAACCCACTTTGGATACAGACAGAAATCAAACCACTCACCTCCTGAGTGACTCAGCAAGGAGAAAGTCAGTGACAGCCCTAAAATATCTATCAGACCCTATGTTCATAAGGTGCTCTGAAGAAGTCCTGCTTCACAGACACAGCTTGGCAACCCATATAATGTAGAGCTTTTTCTCAGAGATCTATGCTTATGAGAATTTCTAAAAGCCCAGAGGCAGAAACCTAACTCTGACAGAAGGAAATTAGCAAAACTCTCCTTCATCTTCTTATCCCAAGGTAGCTTGGGCCTAGTTCTGGAAATATTAATCTATTCTCAGCAGCTTTTCTCACATAAAGACTGTGGACCATAACCTAAATAACCACTTTAAATAACTTTTACTGCAGTATTCAGAACCTCCATTTTGTGCCTTTGCAAGAGGCAATCATGCCCAGCTTGGTCCATAAACTTGTTCAACCTCATGTTCTCCTGAACTCTCCAGGACTAAGAAAAATTTGCTTTTCACCTGTTGGGAATAAAGGTAGAAGTTCTGTTCAGAGAATAGCTATATATGTGCTCACTCAAAATAGTATATAGGTTACTGATATCTCTACAAAAACAAAGAACATTTGTACAAAAAGGAAAACTGATCTTGTGACTCTTGAATTTTAGCTATCAGGGTTTGAATCTCTCCTTGTAGCAGTATCTCATCACATCTTCTCACTCTCCAGAGACCACAAAAACCCTACTGCTCACAGAATGAATAGGTGAAAGAGCTCTTTGCAACCTCTCTCTTCTACACAGCCATGCCAAGAGAAAGGTGACTGCTCATCAGGGATCCTTAAACATTTTGTCACAAAATTTCTAACCCTGTCATCTACTTTGAGATTATTCCCTTTTTTTATGTGCTATGAAAAAAATTGCAGAAGAAAATAAGGAATTGAACTGGCTTTGCATTTATTCAGATTTTTTTCCCTAAAAATCTATGCCTAAATGAAGCAGCAGAAAAACCCAAAAAAAAAAAAAAACAAAAAAAAAAACAAACCAGTAAAGCTACCCAGGAACATTTAGACCATTCCATATCTTTGTTTTCTTACTGTCTGGTAAAGCGAATTTATAAATTGAAGGGAAGGCATAAAAATAATCAATGCTTTCTAGAGCCATTATTGGAAACACCTAATGATAAACAGCTCTATTAGTAAAAAAACCCCACAAGTCTTAACACTGTAGCCTCCTGCATTCTTATGCTGGCTTTGTTGTCCCTGGTCAATAGAAGTTTAGTTCATGATAATTTTTAAAAATTACAGTGTTTACTGTAAGGAATCATAAACAGTGGTAGAACAGATAGAAAAAATAGGGCTGGGGAGCTAAGGAGAAATAATGATTGTAAGCAGCCTGGACATAACCCTTCTTTATTCCAAATGAGATTGTTACCCATTAAGCCCAATTTTAAATAGCACACGCTTGCCATCCCAATATATAACATTTGAACAACTAAAATGATATTTTCAATACAGAGTTTTATCTAGCAAAGGATCTGGTCCAAAGCCACTTTATGTAAGGAAATTTTCCTGCTGATTGGAACAAATGAAGCCATGAAACAAGGAAAACAACAACTAAAAGTAGACAGAAAACTAAGAGGAGATATGACAGCAGTAACCATCTACATAAAAGGTTGCAGGAAAAAGGAAGGAGGCAATCTATTCTCCACTTCCAGGGTAGACAAGATAAAAATAATAGGCTTAAGTTACAAAAAAACCCCTACATTTCACAAAAAAAAAAAGACAACAACTTGTTAGCAATAGAGCACTGACTGGACTTTGCAACAAGATGAAGCAGTGGTCTCTTTCCCCAGCTTCAGAACAGCCACCAGACAGCTCTGAGGAGTGACTGAGGCATATCTGGTTCTGCTTGGGCACTGAAAGACCCCTACCTGCCCCAGTTCTGGCAATTCTTTCACTATTCCAAATTGCAGCAGTTGGTTGCAGTATGAGAAACCCCAAATCCTTCCATGGTCACCAGAACCTAATGCTCCTCTGTTTCAACAGAGAAAGGCATGGGAGATGATGCAGTTAGTAGCATTACTCTTACCCTGGAGTGTAGGATGGGAAGGTACTGGAATCTGAGACAAGTGGGGTCCTTGTCACCCCCACAACTCCCCCACTACGCCCATCACTGCTTCTGGTAAAGCAGACAGATACACACATCATAGGAAAAGCTGTGTGCTTAAGATGGACATTTGGCTAACAGTAAATGAAACAGACAGCAACATATTCAACACTATTCAGGAGATTTAGAGGCCCAATCCTTACTGGAAATGAGGCAGTCACTACATAATGCCACTTCTGAAAACAGAACCTGAATCTCAGGTCATGTAGGAACCCTTACAAAACCTATTGCACATTTAAACTAAAATAATAAATGGCCAGTATACTGCCATTGATAAGGAAATTTTACATCTCTTTTTACAGTCCTACTTGTCATTTGGGTGCCAAACATATATATTTCATAAAGAGTTGATAAAGAGTTAATGTGCATGTTAGCGTATAGTAAATCAGTTCTTACAGAGTTCAGCCATTGGGCAGCTTCCTTCCAAGTTTGGCCTGCAGCCATCTATGGCACCTTCAGCTGATGAGCTAATAACCTCTGTAATACACACCATCCACTACTTGAGCCACCTATGCTTTCAATCTATCATTTATTACCTTTTCTAAACTATGGATAGACCCTTAATATAAAGAATGACCATTTTATGTTTGCTTGCCTGAATATATACGAGCACTCAGCCACATCATTAAAATAATTTCACTGCTAAGGCATACCTAATATTCCAAACAGACAGAGCAGAATTTAAATTAGGGAGGAAAAAAGAGATGGTGATTCCTTACAGAAAGGTTTGGAGATGTGACAGGAAAGAAGAAAATGGATTTGTACAAAATAACAAGTCCATAAAAATGTGAACTTTACTGAAAAGTTTTCTGAGCTTTGACAGACTCTCAGTTTGCTTTTAGCTTTAATTAGGTTTTGCATTATCCTGGCAATTTCTGTATTCTCCTGACCATGGGAGCAAAAGTATTGAAATACCACCATTAACATACCAGGTGTTTTTACATCAATGCCAAAGCTTAAAAAGAGTCAGGTTTCTATTCCAGAAAAAAGTACGTGCTTCCTACAATCCTAAACTGCATCAGATCAGGGAGAACAGGTAATTAAGACAAGTGAGAACAAAGGAGGAAGAAGAAGGTTATGCTAAAAATTCTAACCAAATACATGCATGTACCTTTAATTTTTGTAAAGGCTCAGGTCTGGAGTCATGGGATAGGAGAGGGAAACCTCCTTTGTTTTCCACAAATATATCTCTCATTTCATTATTACAAAGACAGGTCCAAATCCATGGCTCAAGGGGAATTAAAAACAGTTCAATGTCCTTGGTGCTTTAAAATGGCTTTCTACAAACAGACTGCATAAGTATTTGGGTGGGCAAGCTTTGCAAACAGGCACAGAGACAGGAGAACATGGGAGGGTACTACTGCTCAGAGAAACAAAGGACCCTTTTTCTACTCTCCCCTCACCTACCCCAACATAAACAGACCTTCACTGCAGCTAGACTACTGTTCCTTGTTCATGGTGTTCTGGCACTATTGTGGTTTTCACTGAAATTCAGCTTTATGCTAAACGAACACTGCATCTGTCCCCAGCATTTACAGACAGATTTTCATCTTACCTGAAGACCAGCCCACGAAATTCCTTTTGTTGGGTGGCATAGTGGTGGTGGGCATCTGGCTATCCTCTGGTGGGGAAAGTGAAGCTCTTTCACCTCTGGCAGTCTTGGTGGGAAACTCAGTTCTCGCAATTTAACTTACCCTCTTCTGTGAGCCCCCCTCACAGCTGGAGAAGTGCCAAGGCCGAAAAAAAAGACAAAAGACATTATTCTGAGAAGGTGAGAGACACAGGAGCTGCCTTGGAAGCCCTTGGTGGGGGCTTGCACACCAAGTATGAGATTTGACAGTATCTCCCCTTTGCCCTTCAGTTTACCACCTGCTCTGCTCTGCTGGAAGGATTCGACTCTTTTGCAAAACACAAAGCTGTGAAACTTAAGAAATTAAATCCATGCAATGAGATCCTCTTGCCTCCTTTTTCACAAAGCTGTCAAAATAATGATGTATTCATGGTGTTTTACTTGATGTGTGAAATTTCCAGCTCACAGATATGAATCAAAGCATTCTGTGCTATTTATCCTCTCAAAAGGATTTTGAGCCACTCTCTTTTAATAGATAGAAACTATAATTTTAGAAGGTGGGTAGTGAAACTTCTCTTTACACTTGAATGGACAGCTCAAGGTGATAAGGGAAGTGCTTGGGAAGCACAGCAAGCAAAAATGTTTTATGTCCTGTTACACCATGGCCATTCCACATCTTGTCTGATTTAAGGGAGAAGAATTTGAGGTGGAAGAATGCAGAGGATATGTGCATACAGCCATGTAAATCCAGCATTGTTCTCCTCTGGGAGATGCATACTAATTGCAATGTCACAATTCAGAGCTGGGAAAGTGGCAAATCTGTGCCATTATTTTGTGTCTTTGCCTCAGCCAGACGTGGCACCACAAGCTCAGCTGTGCTGCCCAGCTTCCCTGCAGTGAAGCAGCCACCTTCTTCAAGGCAGTGGCTTTGGGATACCTTCAACTCACAGGCAGATATTAAGCAAAAAATACTTCAGCAGAATCGGTTCAGCCTAATATGGTTAGTAGAAGATCCATTTCTGTTCCTCATCGACCTTTAAAACACACCAAAAACTAGTTAAGAGTTACACTGCCTTTGTGTGGGAATGTATTTCCTATTTCTGAATTTATTTATGCACTTAGTGCAGTCAGATTAGAGTGGGAAAACATCAGGCCATGCACACAAAATGCATGATGAATTGTAAAATTGGGCCAAAGGTCCCAGCTGGGTAAACTGGCGCAGACACTTTGACTTTTTGGATTTGGATGGATTTATAGGCAGCTCAAGACCAGACTGTATTACCACAGAGATTAGAATCCATCCTTCTTCCTTTTACATTTCCTCTTCTGCTTGAGCTCATCATCAATGTTAACCATATGTGGGACTGTGTAATTTAAACAGCATTTAAACAGGTGTCATTTAAACAGCATTTCTTAACACTCAGATGAAGATGGACTAAAGCAGGTTTTGGGTACCACTGTACTGTGGGTTTGTATTACAGGACTGAATAATCAAACAAATGAAAATGTACTCAGAACTTACAGAAATCATTAGGGAAACTTCCTTGTTGGGTAGCAAGTTGAACTTTTTTTTTTTTTTTTAAAGACATCTTTTATAGAATTTGGATTTATTGAGCTTCAATAATGATGGAAAAGGCTACAACATCAATGATTTTAAAAACACCTGTCCTGTGACTTTTCTACAAACTACTCATAAATGTAAATATTTTTGTGATTGTGCAATTCTTTCCAACATTTTTTTCCCTATTCCAGAAAAATCTTTTAACACAGCTGCAGAAGATGCAATGCTTTTTCTTTAGATTTCAAACCTCCTGAGCAACCAATTATGTTGATTGAAAATTGGTTGTTTCCTTCACCAGTTTCCCACCAATCAGTATAATATCACTGCACAGGTTCCTAATCAGGATTCATTCAGGTGGATGCAGAAAGGTTTATGAGGTCTTCTCTTGGATTACTTTGCACTATTCTTTAGCATAAGAAGCTTGGCTTTCAAAAAAATAAAATAAATCAGCTCGTAAGAGTAAATTTTATAGGAGTGATATAGAGAAAAGAAGTAATTGCACTTACAGGAACAGTTTCCTGAGGACAGAATCTTCTACAAAGCATCTGTTTCCTTAGTGCAACCTTTTACAGAACAGTCCTGTAAAACTGAAAACAACAAAAAAATCTTCATAGGACTTCTCACTCCCATCACTGGCTTTAGGAACTGAATTCCACCTATAGAATTTTACACACAACAGAAGCATACCCAGTTATTTCCCCTAATTATTTCTGTTGGCTTTGCCTTAATTTAATGGACCTTAATGAATGTCATGAAAATCTTATGTATTTCCTCCCTGTCTTCAGAGACTTGAGTTTAACAAAAAAACCTAGCATAACATTTAACTTCAGACACAAGGGAAACTACTGAAATGGCTGTTCAGCTTCTACTTGAATTTATTGGTGCTCTTTCAAATGCCGATGCTGACGGCTATTTTTCTTTCATAAAAGATGGGGCAAATACCTTGACATGCTGCTGGAACTGGTAAGCAGCTCCCAGGCATGCCTAAGGCAGCAGACCAAGTTAATTCCGTGCCTGTCATCAGACCTTGCAAAATTGGATGTCATGTGCTGAAGCAAGTTATGGCATCTGCAGGGCATTTTCCTGCTGAAGATTGTGTCTTGCAGCAATGTGACATGAGACACACTGGGAAATACCCCCAGCCTGCACCTCACAGGCTTTTCAGTGCCTTCCTTCCTGCAGCTCCTAGGGTAGACCCTTTAGTATATTCATAAGTCCATATGACCTTGAAATTTTTGGCTGTTCAATTCTCCAAGTATTCCCTCTCTACCAAGATTGAGGTCCAGGCACTGAGTTCAGCAGTCTGCCACTTTCTGGTGTAATTAACTGCAAATGACTTGACTGTTTTTGACTCTTACACCTCTCTTTAAGACTTTCCAAAACCAGCAGTAAACTTTGACGGGACAGAAATTACTGACTCCTTCTTGAAGGGCACTGTACCTAAATGGACGTGGAGAAGATTCCTTATAATGAAGATTTCCCTAGTAGAAAATCTATTTTTTTATTAAGCCAACAGTCTATTTTAAAAAATTCCATAGGCATGCTTTAATGATGAACCATTTTTATCTTATAAAAAATGCACTGCATTAATATTCTCATATTTGATACTGTTTTTTCTCTACACTTTCTGACTCTAGTCAGGCTGTTGCATATTTTTTTCTTTTTTCTCAACTTTAATTAACTTGACAATCCCCCCTTTTTTTTTGTTTTGAAATCTGTCCCTTTCCTGTGAAAGCTGATTAACAAAATACAACTTGAGAAGTTAAAGACATAATCTAAGAAGTAGATCACAGGTATGAAAAGTATCCAGACAAGTACACACACTGACAGCAAATTAAAAAAAGATTAAAGATGGTATTTATTATCCCTTGAATGTCAGGTATTATAGTTAAAGTACAGACAGCAGTACTGGCCTCTGATTATCAATGAGAAGGCAGCTCCTTCTCCTAATTTTAAACATATTTATCAGACTATTCTTTATTCATTGCTAAAAAGAAAGATAGGAATGAATGTATGGATGTACATCAATGCAGGCATGTCAACACTAAATCATTTTCAGCATGACAGAAATAATATAGCCACAGAGCCATCCCCTCCTTCGGTTGGCATGACAAATTTTGAAAGGCTCAATTTCAGGGTTTAATAATAAAAGAGAAACAGTGAGAGACCAAAGGATGAAAAAAAGGGGAAAAACCCTCCTCCAAACCCAATAATTCTTCCTCTCTGTAGAAGCAGCTTTATAATCATGCACACCTTCCCAGGAGTAATGAGTACATTTGCCTTCCTTTCTTTTTTTTCAGCTGGAACAGTTTGAGACTCATATTGAGAATATGACCCGAAAGCTGTCAGTTGACTCCTTCCACCCAGCACAGTCCCAAAGCTCTGCAGATTTGCAGAGACTATCACTGCAAGCTTACTCTGTTGATTAGTAGGGACAATTAAGGCTGATAATCTTACTTCATTGCATTCATAAGGACTGAGTCATGGGGGTATTTTCATTTCTAAGAACCTGAGAATTTTTACCACATTCAGCGACTTAATAGATGATGTGGCTTAGAACAACATTCCACAACAGCAGAGCACCCTGGAGATACACTCACTTGTCATAATATATAAAGCTTCTTCCAAAGCCATTGTGCGTGGCTTTACACTGTTCACTGCAGACCTTGAAGGAAGAAAAGACTCTTTTCTTGTCTCATTGCTCCCATGATGACGTTTGAAAGCCGGCAAATGAAATATTGGAAAGGAGTCTCAGAGTTCTGTTATATATTTGTTTTTCTCTAAGAAACAGAGTGGAAAATGGCTTCACAGAAAGTTACTTGAGAGCAGAATTATGAATGCTATTTACAGAATACCCGAGGCATTAATGTTTAACTTGTACAGGTACGCTCACTAGAAAAAAGGGTGCACATCTCTTGTACAATATTAATCAATACAACATCCCAAGATATGAAGCTGCAAGTCAGACACCTGTGCAGAAATAAAGAGAAGCTCAGCTACCAAGTTCAGCTGCAATCAGAAACAGATCCCTGACAGCCTGGCTGATCAACTCTGGTACCTCAGCATCAGGCACTCACATGAGTTTCAAACCATCTGTAAGCAGATATGCAGTACTAGGTATCCATAGTCTCTTTTTAGGGATAAGAAATTAATGAAGGTTTTCCTCCTTGGCCACTTGAGTTGTGATCAGTCTTGGTTTTTTAGCTATATCATTAGAAAACCCAAAAGGAACATTTTAAAGATGATCATTTTTTTGGAAGTAAAGTGAAAGAAACAACTCTTTCTCACATGTTTTCACTCAAGTAAAGCACACAAAATTGGGGGGTGTTGTCTCTGTCTTTTCTGGCTTTATTACTATAAATATACAGAAATTAAAATACCCTCTCTGGCAGCAGCTGAAACTTCTGAGTGCTGCAAGAAACCTCCTTCACTTATGAGTGAATGATACACATAGATTTAACCTTCATATATGGTAGCGCAGAAACTAAGTGACATTTTCATTTTATACGTGTGGCAATTCGACAAGAGAGGCTCAAGCTAGTCCACATATTTTCTAAATGTACTTAAATTGGGCATTTCAAGAATGCAAAATTCCACTTATCTTTAGGATTTCAGAGAACATCTGATGTGACTTCCCCATAATAAAGCCTGCTCCTCCTTCCTCTGTGAATGCAACCATTAACGTTATATGACAGTGGTGGTTAGGAACAGAGAGGGGAATTAATGTCACTCAGGTGATGTTATCTCCTGAACACTGTTTCACTTTTCAACACTCGATGCACAATCTCAGATTTTTCATGTTTTCACTTCCATTGATATATGCTGTATATATGTGCGTAAGTCTGATATAGAAGTATAAAACCAACTCTCCTCCCAACCCAAAACCCTGCTATGTGATGTGTAAATGAATGACATTGAGATGGGCACCTGGAGGACTGGAACAGAGACTGCAATGAGAATAACATGGAAGAGCCAAATCTGCAGGTGATACCCAAGATTTTCAGGTGTCACACCCTTGCTCAGTGGCTGGCAGTACAACAGCCCTCCTCATCTTCTCCCGGTTAGTTAAAATCCCAAGATATGAGATAAAGGAGGCAAGCAGGAAACCAAGAGCACCTGTTTGTCCTGCTGCACACTCAGCTCCGATCTCAACTGGCAATGTAACGGTGGGGCCTCCAAGAGACCTCACCATCTCCTGCCTCTATATGACTCTGTAATGACTCTGAAAAATATGATTTGCTGCCTGGTTGTCAGCTAAGGGAAGCTATTTTGAAAGCTGCCTGTAGGCTTGCCATGACTAATTCCAAAACAACAAATGAGCAGCCCTCTGCTCTCTCCGGCCAAGCCAGAGATACTTTGGTCAGGGCCTTAGACAATCTCACCTTCTTTTCACACACCCCAAAACTGGTGCCATGCTTCTGCCTGTTGGACTGACTCCCGGTTGTGAGCCTAACCAGAAAACACCTTGGCTCTGCGGTGCCAGCGAGAGGTGTTTCCATCCCCATGCATGTGTTAGAGACCATCATCTACCAAACGAAGGGTCACAATCACTGAGTGCTTGTGAAAACACCCTCACTTAATTGTAGAATTTGTAATTTGAAAAATGTCATTCTAAAATATTACAACATACATAAAGAATACTGATTTAAAAAACAAAGCTATAAATGTAGTAATTTGTCACGATATTCATATTTTAATTGGATTCATTCAGGGCTTGTAAGTAACCTGAAAAGCAAAACCCTTCAAAATTTGATGAATGCTTTTCCAGAAATCACCTAATTAGAGGAAAAATAAAAAAGCCTGTACAGAAACCTTCAAGCCAGCAAACAGACAAGTGGGCTGTACAAAGCCACCACTGTGCTCCATCTCCAGCACACTGCTACAACCTGTGCCACAATTCCAAGGGTGCATTGGTGTCCACACACAGAAAAACATCAATGAGCTAAATGTCAATGTTCACAACACACACACACTGTACAAACACACATGAAAACACACCCACAAGCACGCAGAAGTTCCCTCTCTCCTGTTTCCCTCCTCTTGTGTGTATTTTCAGAGTGAGCACTGGTATACCTCTGCAGTGTGTATGACATGGTGACATTTGCTTCTAACAGCATGAGCCTTTTGTTCTCATTTTGCTTACCTATCACTTCCTCTTAATCATGCAACTGATGCAGTTATAACCTAATACAACTAGAAGGCACTGCCAAATGCTTAATAATTCGCAGACTTCTCTTCCTTCTCTGCAGTCTTGGAGTGCAAGTGGCACAGAAGCAGCGTGCTTGAACTCTCTTGACCTGGACAGCTGCTTGAATAATGGCTCAAAAATTAACACGAACTAAAAAAAAAAAGTGTTGAAGGCAAACTTTTGGCATGTTTCCTTCTTTGTTCCTCTGCAGATTTCAAGTATCTTCTTAAGAAAATTGATATAAATAGAGTAGACCGAAATGTAAAGATCAGAAGAAAGCAAAAAATTGTGTATAAACAAACTCATTTTTTACAATGTGTTCACAGATGAAAAAGACTTATTTGATGTTAAGATAATTTTGAGGTTCTGAGTAATGTTCAAACAGGAATAAACACAGGTCAGAGGGGTTACTGAATTGCCTTTAGCTCTGGAGCATCAAATGATTTCCCAGTATGATTGAGCCAAGCAATGGCAAAGAAAAAATCATCTGTTATTCCAGACTTCCTTGCACTTAATTCAGCCCAGAAAATTATAATCAGCCCTTGCTTCTGATTAAAATACACCATAACCAAAGCTGTTCCCAAAAATATTAGTTCAAAATTTTCCAAGTCTGAAATTCCCACACAAGCACCTAATTCTACACCTGCGAAATGTCTGAAAAGCTGTGGCCCCACTGTGCCAGTGACAACAGCTGTCCAATAAGCCCCTTGCAGATGGCCTTCCCAGGTGACATACCAAACCTAATACTACACTAGGGCCACTAAAGCTTTCAGCCTGTCAGTGCATGGCAAAGCACAGGGACTCTTCACACCTTATTCCAAGCTTTTTGGTTTTTTCTACAGATAATGAGTGACAAGTTCAGAACCTGTTTCCTGTACCAAGGAAATGTCAGAGACATTCCTTTGAGTGGTACCCTGAGAGCACTCTTATGCTCCAACCCACTGCCTGTACAATGAGCATGGGCACATAATAAAAGATGCCTCACAGAGGATATGATCCCATGGGAGAAAGAAAGTAAGGCCAGGTGTCTAGAAGAGTCAGGACAGGTACAATAGAGCACTTTTCAAAAGTGTCTATTCACTTAGCAATGTTGCCAGGCACATCACTTCTTTTAAATACAATTTCAGTTCCCTAGTCAAAGCTGGATGTCATTTTTTCTTTTCTCAGGAAGCCAGACCTCTTCAAAGCCAGTAATCAGGCCTGTGAGGCCATGCAGTCAGGGAGCCTGCAGCAATGGAGGCTGCAGAGTGACTCAGGTCACCCCAGCACTTGGTAAAATTTATCTTTTTTTTTTGTCTACATGTCAGTTTGAGCTTCCAGTAGAAGAGTATCAATGTCCTGCTAAGGCCACCTCTGAAACACCTCTTCAGGTATGCTAAATGATGGAGAGCTGGAGGGGACACAGCTAACTCCAAAGTAAAAGGTAAAGGTGCCATTGCACATGTCCATCATGTCCATATGCAATTGCTGATATCAATCTCCACTGAAAACTGGCTGCAGAGTAACACAGGCAACATTTCCAGCTGCAGTTAGTACTGTCAGCCTTGTCTTGCTTGCTGCAATACCTTTAGGAAGGCAGGTAGTGCAACTGCATAAAGCTGACTGCTTTTGTCATAGAATCACTTTTAAAATGTGGTCTAGGTGACTAATCACCCTAACAGGGAAAGTAAATCTATGGAAGATTGATCAGACTTTCACAAAAAAATTGTTTGCCTTCTCCCCAGAGAAGCCATCATCAGGCAATTTGAGAAGGATCAAACACAGCTGTTCCTGCCCTTCTGCCAGGAACCTTGGCAAAAATGGGTTCAAAATACTTCCTTCTAAAGCAAAGCCTCTTTCTTTTACTTTCCACTGTTGTTTTATCTTCCTATGCCATGCTCTCTTTTATTATCCTTATTTTTAGATTAAAAATAGTTCCTGTTCCAAGCAGAAGGACGAGACACAAGTCCCACCAGACAAGACCCAAAGCCCAGAGTGTAGCAGCAGGGCACAGCCAGGGCAGCTGGAGTGCTGGTGACTGGAAGCCATGGGTTCAGACTTGGACCAGAAATGCAGTATGGCTCATCCCAGCCACTGTTGAACCTTCACCTGGTCTTTTGTGTTTTGGACAAATTTTGCTCCTTATGCTGATAGTGGTTATGGGACTCTGAGCAAAACCAAATATGCAGCCATATGATTTCCCTATTAATAAACCTGACCCTTTTTTCTTTTTTTTCCTTGCTATTCTGATGCCACCAGAAGGCGGGCATGGTTATAAATCACAGGGAAATGTGCTATTAATCAAGGAGCAAGGATGTTCTACATGAAGAATGGCCGTTCACAGGTAGAACAGCCTCTTGTTTTATTTGTAGCCGCTTCTTCATAAAGAGGGCAAGTGGAAGGAGAAACTCAGAGTGGGTGAGTGCTAAATCTCAGCCCCAGACTTTTCGAGTTTTTTCTCTCTAGCACAGAAAAAGAACATATAGGAGCACTTTTCTCCACCACTGATAGCTGTCACTGAGCAGTAGTTCTCACATCTGATTAAGGGTGGAGGCGTACAGTGATTCACACCTACCTGGAAGGCCCTTTTGCATGGTCCTATTGACACAAAGGACCGTGGTTCATTCAAAAGCAAAGCTGTAAGCCAAGTAATCTCTGAAAAACAGAATTCTCTTCAACTCTTTAAATGCTTCCTACCTGTGTGTGTGCATCACATGTGACTTCACATTTAATTGAAAGCACTTTTCTTTTTAAAATATGTTTTAAAAAGAAACCATTAGTGGCAGTTTAGATTAGAACTTTGAAACTACCAAGGCATTTTAATGGCAAAGCCATTCTCTGCAACTTACTTTATATCACGCTCTAAAGTACACCTTTCTATTTTGTTGTCAATTATTTCCTTCTGCTTCTTTGAAGATGAGTAAATGGCTTTGGTGATTTATTCCTGAAGGCATTTATAAAACCTGTCCTGGTAATAAAAAACAAAGCAGATATTTTCTGATGTCAGCAATTGCTTATACTTATGAAAGGCCCAGGAATATATTTTCCAATTTTTTTTTAATTCAGAGGTATTAAAAACTGTAATATTATTATCACTTTTATTTCATAAAATAATTTCTACAATATCTAATGTTTAGATGTATGTCAAACAACTGAAAGTTTTTTTTTTTTTTTGTTTCTTGATCAAGAAAGCATTTCATACTCAGTTCAAATATATACACATGGATGTGATGGAATTTTTATATTAATCCTTGCCACCGCTTCTGAAATACACTTTTTATCTCCTCTCTTGACAAAGAAGCTAGAATATGGTTACATAAAAAATTTTCCTGGCATTCACCTTTAAATCTTTCTGAGCAAATTCTTATGAAGCCATTTGTTATGAGGTAGTTTACTTTGCAAGAAATTTCATATCTCGATGTATATCTTTCTGAGACTGGCCAAAAAATCTGAAGCCTCATATGGATCTTTTAAAATAAACTCAGTGATAGTCTAATTCACTAAATATTTGGCCTGTAGTAATTTTTTTCGCAGATTCTCTCTGCCATGGAAAGATTATATTCAGAAAACTGTTAAAATATGAGTGACATTTCAAAGAATCCTTAAAAATATATTCATCTATATTAACTGCATTAAGACAAGAAATGAGCTTGTGGCAAGTGACAAATTCACCATCCTCTACAACAAACAATTACAGGAGAGTGGAGCATATACAGAAAATCACATGCCCTACAGCAAAGCAGGATATTAGATTTGCCTGGTTATAAGTAAGCCATCAGCTGGCTTATGGCTACACTATTTATGAGTTATGCTGTCTTTCAAGATACAACTCACATTTTGCTTAATGCCAAATGACACATTCAATTTAAATCAAGATACGGCAGAGAAAAATGCTGTCCCTAATAAGAGACTCAAGTATTTAATTTTTTTGGGGCTTCTTATTTCTAGTATGGGGAATTTAAAGGCAGTTCAGAGTCTTTCATTTCATACATCTGAGATTTTTTTACTTAGGGTGCAGGAAAATCACATCATTGTAAATCTCTCAAGATGAACTATCAGATCTGCAAGCAGCCAAGGGAAGGATTTATTGTTAAAACAGGGATGATTATTGCTGATATCTGTGCTACAACTATGGAAAAATATTCAGGGATGTGCTCACTTGTAGCGCTCTCATTACCTCTCTGTCTGTGCTCCTGGTCCACCAGCATCAAGGCTTCTCACCAGCCCATCTAAAGAAGGACACTAGCCTAGAAAAGAAGGATATCAAAAATAAACAAGACTGCCTGGTTTAAGAAGAAACTCTACAGATACAGACAGCTGAGTTTGGAGGAGAGGTAGCAGAGGGGTATTTTAACAGATGTCTGTAAGATGAAGAGGAGTATGTAAACTGCTTTTGTTTGCTGCTTTTCCTATCAGTGAGATGGAGGCATCCAGGGAAATGACAATGCAGCAAGTCCAAAAGAAACAAGAGGTACTCCTTGCATAGAGCACAACAAGATATTACAAAAGCTGAAAACCAAGTGAATTAAAAAATGGATTAGCCAAATTTCTGGAGTCTAGGTCGTTCAGGCACTAGTAAACACATTGGCCTGGTTGTAACCCCTGATCTAGCCAGACCCTTCCCTGGAGACTGCCAGAACCTGGGAAAAGATCCAAGGGATGGGTCATTCACAACGTGCTCTGTTTGTTAAACTCCCTTCCTGAGCATCTGCAAGGGGACCTTGCTTTTAGCTTTTTTTGTGCTTTGAATGTGCTCTGGGTGGTCTGCTGGGGCCAGGGCATAAATTGAGATATGCATCTGTCCTCCTCGCACATACCTTTAGTGCTTTCCATAATAAAAATATTTCTGAATTTGCTTTAGGGAAGCAACTGGCCCTACCTCTGTGCAAATCATTCTCACACTTGTGTTTTTAGTTATTAAAACCAAAATTCCACGGAAATACACTGCCTGTATAAGCCCAAGAGTCAAGAAACTTTACAGGTGGCCTATTGCTAAAGTCACAGCTGTGCCAAACCAAACCTGAAAGATGCTGCAACAAAAGCATCTCTGGATGAAATTTAGTGACACTCAAGTGATCTGATTAAATTACCATGACAGTCCCCCTGAGCTTCAGCATACAAGCAAAAAAGGAAAACACAAGTAAGGAATACAAAAGAAAACAGTTTTTTTGTAGTCATTGAGGTTTGTCACAATTACACTTTAAATTCAAAGAAGGTAATAGGCAAAAATCTTCCATTTTGTATCAAGACTGAATCAAAAGCCATCCAGATTTTTTTTTTATAATGTTACAAATCTCTTTCAAAATTTTAAGCACCATGTGTCTATCAGCCATCTGCTAGTGTTGGATAGGATGAGTAGGCAAATAATTATTTTAGTACAAATTCAATTACTGGCTCTTTTTACCCAGGAAAAATAAAATCTCTTTAAAATACTATGAAATACAGCCAGTTGCAATGGACAATGAGCAAATACTTGCACTTGAGGGACTGTGGCTCAATTCCATTATCTTCTAGAACAAAGCTCCTGCTACTGCAAAGGAAGGAAACATACCAATAAAAGAAAAAACAAAAGAAAAACGTAATCAACAACAACAACAAAACAAACAAAACAAAACAAACAAACAAAAAACAACCCAACAAAAAAGTCACAACCAAAACCCCCCAAAAATACAAAAAGAAAGAAAGAAAAGAAAAAAGAAAAAGAAAAAGAAAAAAGGAAAAAAAAAAAAAAAGCAGTTGCAAAGCAAAGTGAGCAAAACTGGTTACAGTCCTAGAGCTGACAGCTTGCCTTAGAAGTGAAAGGAGATTTCAAACATTACCTTGAAGGAATAATACACGATTACAAACACATCAAAAGCACAATCTGCCGCAAAGGAGAGAACAAAGATAATAAAAAATAGTCTGAGAAATGCATTTTCTAAAAGCAACCGTGAAATAAGTCCATTGGTAACCTATTCCAATATATCTAGTAGGCACTTAGCGAAGTACATTAGTGACAGAAACACATTTACAAAAGAATATAGGTAAGAAGAGGTCAAACCTTAAATCAGTGCCAGTACATTGACTTTGGAGGAACATCACTGATATTTATCATGACGAGGGCTGACCCAGAAAAACTCAGTAATAGCTTTCCCAGGTATCCTGACTCCATAAAAATGAAAAAGATCAGGTATTGCCTATGGGAAATGTGTTTAAGAACACGGGGCGCACACGGAAACCACCCACCCCATCAGGCACACGCAGGGCGCACAGGGAGCACTGGCTCCTGAAAGTGTACAAACACAAAACCTCCATGCATGTGCATGTAACACATACAGGACATGCAGCTCACACTGTTGGATTCTGTGGGAAAAGTGGCAGCTGCACAAGTGTGCTTTCTGCATTCTCCAGTGCATGCACTGACAGGCATTTTCCACAGACAATACATTCACTTTAAGCCTACTCATCTAATGCTTGCTGCTTTCTGCTGGCTTTTGCAGATCTTCAGACAGGGTACAGACCCCCAAAGTGATGGACAGAACAGGAGGAATACTGTCAATGTTTCAAATGGGGAAAATGGATGTAACCAGCAACTCCCACCTCTGTACCCACCACATCACCCTAGGAGTGTTCTATCCCACCAGAACTCACCTTTTCCTTAGGTGCACCAAAGGAGCTTGAAAGCACAGGCTCGCTAAGCTAGCCACTGTTCCCCCAGCTCTTTCTGTGCTTCCATGCAGGTCAGAAAGTCTCAGCCACTAACAATATCATGTAACCTGGTAGTTACCATATATTTTTTGTGACAAGAAAAATAAAAAGAAGACAGGATATCCATAACAGAGATGCTCTCACTTGAAAGGCACTCCTCGCTTCTGGTAAAACAGATATCGAGCACACTTTGTGACAAAATTCATCTGTGTCACTTCTCTAATAAAAATACAACAGTTGCACAGTTCATTTTACAGCACAATTGATAAATCGATCGAAATGTTTCCTGCAGAGCTAATAGCGTCAGACACAACTTCTCCAAACTTTTCCAAGAGAAAAGTTGATGCTGATGCTACCCTATCTGCTCGAGGAGAAGACCAAACAAGTTGCCAATAAACCTGGACAACCCAAAGAAAAATCCAGGGACAGGTAAGATCCTTAAGGAAGCTTTAGCCAAGTTGATGTGCTTGCTGGACCTAGTGGGAATCTGGGTCTAGTTCCTGGCTCTGCTGTAAACTTCCTTTGTGACCTTGGCTAAGCTCTCTCAGCAAGCTGTCCTCTCAGTTGGTAATGAGACACTGAAATGGGAGGCTGAATGTCTGTTGTGACATGATCTTGCTTGCAAAGCAGGGAAGAAGAATAAGGAAATGTTTTCTGCCTGGAGTATCCAACTGTACAATGAACTATTCCTTACAATGTACAGCACAGAACACATGTTGAGGCTTTGATGCTGGTCATGGTCCACTGACTATTTTAATACAAATAATAATGAGCAAAAAAAAACATTTTTCAAAGAGTCTTTTTCTGGCTGAGTGTAAAAATTACAAATGCAGTAGACATACCCTCAGTGTTCTTTAAACACATCTATAAAATTACTTTGAAGCAGGAGAGAATGGTTTATTATTTCAAAGTGGTGCAGCCTCAAACACTGGGAAAATATTCCCCATATTTCCCCTCATTCTCTATACAGTGGCAACGAATGTCATAAATCTCATTTTAAATCTAGTGGTATGTACACACAAAAAGCGTTACATTTATTCTGAAACCACAAAAGATTGCTCTGAATGAATCTCAGGCTAAATATATTTATATGCTGTGATAAAGCTGTATTCTACATTAAAATCACTCTGATAGTTTATGAATTCAAGGTTTCACCAATGTAAATAAAAGAAAGCCCTGTTATGATAAAAATGGAATTGAAAATAGAGCAATGATGGAATAAAACTTTGAGGTAAATTAAAGACTCGATAAAAGTCTTCCATCCTCAATGAAAGGTACAGTGACAGCAGTGAGATTGTAAGTCACTTCATGTGGTACATTTTCTAAGAAACTTTTAAAATGAATTATCCTTTGAGAGTCACAGTCAAGCACACACACCATCATAGGAAAGGATTATATTAAAGAGGAAGGTAACAGGGTGTTGCCTTTCAGTACCACTGCTCATGGTTTTTCCTGTGTGATTCCTACTAAACATGAGAGCCACACTGCTCAGACCTCTTTCAGCTCTGAAAGGTGCTGGTGTGATCCTAACAAGCTCAGCTGACAATGGCAGGCTGCCAAGGATGCTTGTTCAGCAACACAGCCTTTGGTGAGAAGGGCTGCAAGATCTCAGCAGGCTGCCTTTCTCCTTCTCCCTTAGCCCATCCCCTAAGCCCTGAAGTGCATGGGACAGAAAATCACACCAAGTCACGCTGAGACAGAGCCTGAAGCACTGCCAAGCACCCCCTGCAGCCCCTCCCAGGCACAATTCTTTTCTGCCATACTTGCCACAGCAACATATTCCCACTTCCAGTGCTCTTTTCCAGCCCCTACTCACTTCTGTGGCTGCATCTTCCCTCATAGTGAGTCTTGGCTGACCCATTGCTGGGTCTCCTCAGCTATCCCAGTATCCAGATACTTTCCCTCCCTCCTCTTTTCCCACCTGCCATGTTTCACTTCTGTTTCTTCACTTCTCTGCCCTATCCAGCCTCATGATCCAAGCTGCTGTTCTAGCCCCTTCTTCAACTGTGACCAATGCAAGAGTTTTAGACTCCAGCTCTCCTTTTTTTCCTCTCCCAGTGGAAGTGCCCTTCCTACACACTCCTATTTCCACTTGAAAAGCACAACTCCCCTAGATTCACATAGGACAGAGATAAGACCATAGTGTTCCTCAGAGCTTGGGCTACCCCGTATCTGGTCCTTACCAAGAAACACATGCCTACACACAGCAGATAGGGGAATGGAAATCTCTACTCCCAAATCTGGTTGCTGGTCCCAAATTTGCTTCTTCTGCACTTCAGGAAGAGAAGAGATGGCATGACAGAAAACAGATTTCATTTGGAAAATAAAAGAGCTAAAGAATTCAGAGTAGCAGGCAGCCCAGTGAATAATTCATCCATGCTCTGTGGTGCTCCTGTTCCAGGTAGATTCTCAAGCTATGATTTGTTTGGTCTACAGTTTTTTGGCCTTCAACTAACCTTTAATAATTTATTAAAAAAATGAAACTCTAGCAAGAAAGAATGACCAGAATAATGAAAATCAAGCAACCACAGCTACATATGCTGGTACCAATCAAACACGTTTTTTGAGAAACAAAACCCTTTCTACTGAAAAAGCCAATGAAACCAACATACTTCTGGAGAAAAAAAGACCCAGAACTGTCTGTGACACACAGGCCAGAGATGGAAAGAGGGAGCTGGACTTTCTTTTCTGTTACATTTTAACCACTGCATCATCTTGAGGCTGAGGGATTCAGGCAATGGAGCAGAACATCAGAAAACTCTGTGAAAGGAGTCTGAAGAGACACATGAGGAATGAGGAGAAAGTAGAGGAAAAAATAGGCAAGAAAGTGGGTGGGAGAAAGAAGTCAAAAATGAAGACAAAAAACTGCAAGAACAACGCAAAAGCACGCAGATAAAGGGAAAGAAGAGAGAAGCAAGACAGAAAATCCATCTTGCCAGAAACAAACATTTCTTATCAGTTATAGGAAAGTGGTACCTCTACAAAATCCAATTTCAAATGTCAGAAAATAAGTGATAGAGAAGGAATGAATCACCTACATAAAGGTACAAGTTCCTTAATGATTGAAAATCAACACTGGGAGGTGCAGAGAAGTCTGAAGGACATGGGGTTTTGAAATGAAGATGGGGATAGCAGTAGGAATGGGAAACCTTTCATCACTTGAGGTAAGGTAGTGAGTAGACTGAGCAGCTCTGAAGCTCCTTTCACACGTCTGCAGGTCATGCAGATGTAGGGTGTCAGTGACACTCACAGGTATTTTTACATGCAAGAAGCAGATCAGTGACCTCAGCTTAACACTAAGTGAAGTCCCACCTTGTTGGTTTAGAAAAGCCAACACCTATTCCCCCGTTGCTTCAACAGGTGTATCTACTTGGCAATGTCATATTCCAGGGGATCTGGATTCAGCTTATACCCTGTACCTGGCCTCTGAAAGGAGAAAAACCTCATAGTTAGGTTCTAATTAAGGCCCTTAAAAATACTGTACTTAAGAGCTTCCCTAGGGCCAGGATTCCACTTCAACATTTTTAGGTTATTTCTTGTGCACAGTGAATTGTAGCTGCATAGAGACTACACCACTACCTGAACAGGGATGAATATTAATAGGGAGGAGAGAAAAAGAGATGCAGCCTAACAATAGTAGCTGAAATCCTTTGTTACCTATTCCCAGGCAGGAAAAGTGGGCCTTCTCTGGTGAACTTTACGTATAAGAAAAACAAATATCAAAAAATATCAGCACAGAGAATCAATGGCATACAGTAACCCTATATAGAACCATCAAATAATGAATAGGAACTTAATACACAATTTATCCAATAACAGAGGTTGTGTTTTAGGGTTTTTGGTTTTTTTTTTACAAAATAAGTAAGACTGCAATTTTATGTCTCATGTTTGAATCTAGATGAGAAAAGGAAGGCATATTGAATGGAAATCACCCCTTACAGAATCAATCTGCATGCACATTTTAAGACAGCAGGTAACAGTTACTTGGGACACAGATACACAGCTTCTCCACCAGCTATAAAACCAAAATATAACAATGTGAAAAAGATGAAGGTTTTATATTCACTGCCTACACTTCAAAACTCGTAACAGCAACAGTGTGGAGTTTGCTTTCCCCCCCTTAAACTAGTCAGNTTTTTTTTTTTTTTTGGAAGTATAGCAAAACACCAGAAAAATCTGCATGTGGCAAAAATCCATGTCACCACAGCACAGATTACTGAATGGCAGCAAACTGGCTGCTCGCCGTTCAGAATAAATGCAAGCACCATCTGCAAGATGCTGGAATATCTCTTCTGGCCTAATTTTTGGAAGATGCCTAAAAAAAGGGGACAGCACAACTTGGAACAAACTCTTTGTCCTGTCTGAATGGGATTTTGCCTGCAGGGAAATTCTGTGCTCAGAAACACAAAAAATCTTTTGGCTGCTGGACAGACACCCGCAAGTCAGTGTTACAAAGATGACAGCCAACTGTGCCCTTTAATTGCTAGGCCATCATGTAACACACTTTCTCTATGTTATTTAAAGCATACACAAAACACAACTAACACAGAGTTTTTTGAGATACTGATAAAATAGCATTTGTTCCTTTCAAAGCTTCTTTGACAAGACAGGAATACTTCATGATGGGCAGGCTGTCTCTATGGGATCATGGCTTTCCAAAAGTGTAAAACTCCCATTTCTGAAACTGCAGACCTGTCACATACCAGACTTGAAATTTCATGGCAATTCATGTATTTTTTTCCTTTGTTTTAAGGAATGGGTTGTTGTTCTTCCTTTGCTGAACGCAACCTAAGATTTAAAAGAATTGTGTTGTTTGCTTAAGATACAACGCTCTGCCTATTGTGAGTTTTGATGAAGAAAGCAGAGGTTTTTGACAGGGTTCATTATTTTCAGGGCTTTTAACCAGAAAGAAGAAAACCACTAAAACAAAACAAACAATGTTTTAAGTTACCCAAATATGTGAAATGTTAGAACAAGCTTTTAAAAGTTGTCAGTATCTCCTTGGGTCAGACTGGAATTATCAGGGAATTTAAGCTGTGAATTGTCACCAATTTGGATGAATGTCTCCTTCTCAAAATGACCATAGTGCTTGCCATTGTACTTGCAGTGCGACTGAAGATTTGCAATGGCACTGGATCAATTTACATCAGTGAGAACACTCACTCTCTCTGTGGATATAAGCAGCTACCATTCATAAACTAGGGGAAGTGCCCACATTTGAAATGAGACAGAAGGCAGGGGTTGCTCTCATGAAACAGACCCCCATCTAATACATTTGATGTCCAATTTTTTCAGTCTCCAAGCTTTCAAGTAATTGATAGGAACCATAAAAATATGTGACAGATGAGGAAAAGGGAATGTGGGCTTTGCTGAGTGTTATGACACAATAAACTGGTTCCTTTAAAGATGTGGTTTTAATATTAACTAAATAAACTTAAAAATACTTTCCGTCACTGTCAGTCGCTCAGTCTTCAGTCTCCACATTCCTTCTTGACACCTGCAGGACACAGTGCAGCTGCTGGTTTGCCAAAGCATTGGCTGGGTGAGGAATGCTTTATGCTTCTATCAAAACTCTATTTTACAAGTAGCTTCCCATGTAAAGATTATCAGATTGGGTGAGCCAAAGGAAGCACGGGCAAAGGACTTCCCTCCAAGAGGATACCACAGTAGAGCATGTGCATTACCTGTCCTTCCTGCAGAACTCCAATAAGAGCTCCAGAGAAAATGACTCAAACAACAGTCAAGGAAGGTCTCAGTGATTTAGCCTCAACACAGGAGTCTGCGCATCACAGCTGAGGGGACAAGTCCTGCCTTGGCTCAGCCACTGTGGTGGAAGTTTGCACTAACACTAAAGCAAGTGAGTAGCACCAAAGCCAGTAAGAAGTTTGGTGGAGAAACCGCTTTGCTGCAGCAAGAGAATGAAGTTCTGTGAACTTAGCCCTGATACTGTCTACAGCCCAAGATATCAGCTCTCTAAAGGTGCCTTGAACTTCTTACAAACTCAAAGAAACTTGGCCCAAGAGCTACTACTGCTGCTACTTTGCCAATAACAATAACTATTTTCTAGTATGAGTGCAGTCCTGCAGTTCAGATTTCCAAATCCCCCAGTCAGGGAGTTTCTAAACAATACTATAATCCCCTGAGAGTGCCTGCAGGAACTGATATTTGAACACTTTGAAGCAGAAAATTTCTCT
>VZTR01016816.1:103524-121343 GCA_013400775.1 Chaetops frenatus | reverse complement strand
GAGACTTGTGCTTCTTGTGGGAAAAATCTCCATGGTGAGACAAGAGAGACTCTTCTTCCAATTGGACTGATGAAAGCCTATTTCAAGAGTGGTAAATTGACCAGGGGTTTTCTAAGTTTGTTTCTCTGTGTTGTTGGTGAGAAGGATGGTGGTAAAGGAAGATAAATGAGGTGGGAGAAAGGAACCGTCTTGGGTGGGGGGCTGGGGGGGAAGAAGAAACCACCTGGGGGTTGATTTTGATTTTGTTGTCTTTTGTTAATAAACTATTTTTATCTTTGAAGTTTAGGCCTGTTTTGCATTTCTCTTAATCCTTATTCTCATGAAACCACTACACTACACTCTTGCCTGGTGTGAGCAGGTGAGCAGGTGAATGTGAAACCGCTACATTAAATGGTGTTTCTGCCCGGTTATGAACAAACCCATGACACTGTCACACGAGCAAGGGGACCTGCTCCTGCTCTTTGAACAAGATGACAGCATTGCTCAAATGAGGAGCACATGTGGTGCCCTATAATGGAACACCTCCTTCTGTGTTAGGTTGCCTGACCTGAGTTGCTTGGCAGCCCTTACTGTCTCTGCCTAGGGAATGATTGAGGTGGGACCCAGGGAATGGCTCCAATTGAGTAGTACACCTCTGGTCACATCTTAAGGGATGGATGCATCCTGCTGTAGACCCCACAAATACAATGGCCAGTATGTATCAACAAATACATATAACTTTGAATATAGTTTAGGCACTAAATTCAGTATTTATGCTAATGGAGCATTAATATTATTGTCTATTTCCTCCATGGAGAGAAAAATTGTATTGTAAATTTACAAATGCAAAATAAAAATCTTTGCAAGAAACCAGCCCCACTGGAATGCCACTCATCGTTGCTCTCCCCTTGGAGCTTGATCCATGGATCACAACTGCCCTACAGCCAGTTTATTATCCATTGGGTGGTCCATCTGTCAAATCTGTGCCTCTCCAGCTTAGTGACAAGGATGTCATGTGGGCCAGGGACAACATCTTAACATCTATTTAACACCTGCGGTAGTAATTTCCTAACAGGAGGAACTGGAACTTTCTAGAGCTGGTTACAGGTAATGGAAATTCCACAAGGTATTTGCCATGAAACATTGTAGATGGAGCAAAGTTCCCCAGAGAGAGAAGAAAGGGGTTTCTTCTTCAGAGAAAAGACTGACTCATTGTGGAAGGGTCCTATTTCAGTTTGTATTAGCTCCTCTAATGTCCTGTGAGGTACTGATTCAGTGAGTATGGGGTTGTCTCTGAGGATTGGTCACCAGTATTAATTCCTGTAATCTTTTTCGCAGTGTCTGAAATTAAAGTCATTTTTAAGTGCTCTGCTGGATGACAATTTCTATAATCACTTGTTCTTCTGTGTTTCAAAATTAGTGTATCTGTTTTCCTCCTGATATTTTCATACTTCCCAAGGGGTCTTTTAAAGTACTTCTCAGAGGCTACTTGTCTTCAAGTCATAATCCCCCAAACCATTTATTTATGAAAATAAATGTCATCCTAGCTTTTAACACTTCCACATGTAGCCTTGCCTGTAAAATAACTGAACAGAAATCAAATGCTACTTCTCACTTATGCAAAGTTTGTTTCTCATTAGAGCATTTCAAAAGGACATCTATTATGGTAATAATTTTAGCTGTTCATATCAACTTACTCTCAAAGTTTGTGCTTTATCTCTTTCAAAGACTTGCTGAAACCTTTCTTCTAACCCTCCTCCAACTCTCATCTTTACTCCTTTTGATTTTTTTATAGTTGGTGTGTTTNATCTTTACTCCTTTTGATTTTATATATATATATATATATTATTTTTTTTAAATCTTGCAAACATTAACTGGTTCTGCCTTCTCATTTAGTTTCTTCCTCCTCCTCTATTTCCAATACAGATTATTCTTTGTCCTTGGAGCTTTGGGTGGTCCCATGTGAACACTCATCTGTTGTTACTGCTGCTTTGCTGACATGAGTGTTGCAGTGTGCAAAACAGGAGAGTCAGCAATGCTTGGACCTTGATTATGAGAAGACCCTCCCCCTGCTACTTAAAGCCTCCCTTGCAAACCACTGGAGGGGAGGGGAAACACATGGTGGAGCTGATATATTAATACACGTACAATAACACCAATTGCCTGCAGGAGTAAAAAACCCTGAACACCTAACTTGAGAACAAAATTAATTTTAAAATGTAGGTCATATGCTAATACAGCTCCCAGTATAACCTGTGTAGCACCACCAAGCATAACACAGGAATTGATTGTGCCTTGTTTCTTTTGCTTGTTCTTTTTGCTACTTTTGGTGTGTTTACAACTAAATTAGCTGTCAGACTCAATGGCCACATTAAAGGGAGGATTGTTTTCATCTAATGATCAATAACAAAATGTTTTGTATAATTCTGTGGTGGGGTTTGAGAATATTCCTCCTTCATTACTGATGATGAGGAGAGAAAAGTAAGGCTTTCTCCCACCGTCACAGTGATCATGAACCTGGTGAGCAGGCTGTGTTAAGCTGCTGTCCTACTTGTCTTGTGCTCTGCAGCAGCTGTGCCCAGATGTTCTGGCCAGGGGGACTGATGAGCTTGGACCTACTAGCCAGAAGCTTTATGACTGCTTTCTGTGTTGTGTGAACAGACTTGGAGCATACGCAGAGTATGACTCAATTTATGTGCATGGAGTAGAGCCAGTAAACTTGGACATCCTCTTTCCTACCTGCCCTTCACAGTTTGTCTCTGACTGTTGGCTGGCTGTTCAGGTCCAATGGGATGGCTTTTCTACTGCTGTTGAGGTCCTGTCTTTACCACAAAATTCAGACCTTTGCAAGGTTCAGGACATTTCAACAAAAGCAGCCACAGATTTAGAGCTGCACAATAAAAACTTATGAATGCCATATGCTGACTTGGGTTATTGGGCTGTTTACTGCATGATGATATTGTTTAATTCAACACAGAGGGATGGAGAGAAGTAGGCAATAGAAAAAGATGCAGTAAGGGACAATGCCAGAGGAAGAAAGAGGCAGAACTCCTCAAGAGCGAGCAAGCAAATGCAGAAGTGGCATTTGAGGAAAAAAAGCCCAGCATCTCAAGACCAGAGGGATGGCTGGCTCTTTGAACCCCTGGAGCACCTATCTGGAACAAGACTGAATATCAGTGTCTGAGCAAACAGAGCTTGCCTATGTTAGTATCTGGAGCAAATGAGCATATGGGCAGGTAGTGAACACTGCAGAGCTGGGTGTACTTTACAGTGTGCATTAAAATGGGTATTTGTGATGTCAATTAGTATTATAGGAGTTTATTTTTTTCCTGTTTGACTGTTTAAAAAATACTTGTAAAAGAATGTTTTTTTTCTAAGACCGTCTTAAAACATTGTCATTTTGTATCAAAAGGCTTAAGAAAATCTAAGTCAAGCAAGACCTTGTTTCAGGCAAGTAAATTTATTTTTCCTTGCCTTTGCTTTTCACTTCAGTAATAAAAATAAGGGGATTTATGCAGAGCAAGTTCTCTTGGATCTTCCAGTAAACAATCAGTCTGTACAGCTGTTAGTAGTTGGTTTATTACTTTAGAAGTTGCCTCTTCAAAAAGCTACCACAGATTTTATTTTAAAAAGACTGTCAGAGTGATCACTGGCTAGGTGTGGTCTGACTTTGATGGAAGAGCTGGGAACTGGACCTGGTAAATGAGACCAGAGGCTTTAATGAGTACTTTCAGCCAGTACAGGAAGTGCATCAGAATAGTGCAAGTTCCCCATGCTGCCAGCACTGGGCTGCAAGCTTCTTGGCTACCTGGTATCTCAGGAGCTCTGGCCCCTGCTGTGCACATGAAAGTTGGATATCTTGGCAGACCTGGAGCAGCCCACCTTGATCTCCTCGTGTTTGGATCTGGAGTAGTTTGGTAGCACTGTTAGTGTGTCACAGCTGTGCTGGTGTAGGCACTGCTGAAAGCAGCAGAATTGAGAAATACTGCCCTGAAAAGATAGAAGCAAGCCCCTTGGAAAAAGAGCAGAGAAGAGGATGGTGCTTTATGACTGCTTTCTGTGTTACATTTCAATTAGAGGAAAGACTCCTTAAATTTTGTGACTCAAGGACAACTTGCCATTTTGTTGGGCTATTTCTGGTAGAGATGGGCATGTGAGCAGAGTGTGAGAGTTCTAGTATTTCATTTTTTGACTAAAAGCAGCTGTTGCACTTAATTTGTGAAAGTGGCTGGATAAGTAGGTGTTAAGAAATAGCTTAGGTGTTGTGCACCCAAATGGCCATCCTCCTGAACAAGCTACTGCCCATTTAAATGCCTGCTCAATTATGGTGGCGCCAGCTTGTCCCGTGTTTGTAAGAGTGTGCCAGCATTTTTACAATAAACCTTCATTATCTGAATTTTCTATTTGTCCATAAAATCTTGCTCTAGGCAGGTATGTGATACATAAGATAGGAGGAAGGAAAAAATGCAAATACCCATTACAAGTTAAGTTATAAGGGGGCATCGTGATTTTAAAGAAAATATTGTGGCTTGTCCCTACCTAGTGGACTGGAAATAAAGGTGAGCCTGCTGATGAGAAGAGACCCTTTTTGTCCTGAGTGGGAAGCTGAGGGTCTTTCACCTTGCTGATGACTGGGTGCTGGAGCTGTGTGATGCTCATATTGGCTGTCCTGGACAGAATGGCAGCTGGCAGTAGTACTCTGTATTCCTTGGCCTGTTAGCCCACAGCTGAACGGTGCTGATCACATCTGCGGTGATACAGCCCTCTGACCACGTCATTTCTTGCCTCCACTGCATTGCCATACCCCAACTCTTGCCTCAGATGACCTGACACATTTTCCATCCCCTTTAGCTTCTTTTGTCTTTTCCCTCTGCTCTTGTCTTTTGTTTTTGACTTTGGTGTTCTTTTTCTAATGTAGGCAAAACAAGAATTGTTTGATGATGTTTGTCAGCATCACAAGAACTCACAAAAAATATTCAAAAAACCAGAGTTACCAATTCCCTCACACCTCTGTGTTTCTCTGTAGTTCTCTGCTGTCTTTCTCAAGAGAAAGAAATAATTCAGAACAAGATCTTTCCCTGGTTGTCATCTGCTTGACTCTCTTGTCACTACCTCAGCTTTCCAGGAGCTTCTGTAGTCCCCTAAACCCAGCTTTGACTGGCTCATATCTGTTGAAGGGCCTGCTCATTAACAGCCCTCTGGTGACATGGACACATTTATTTGACTAAAGATAGCCCAAACGAGGTGTAATGGCTTGCTCAAAGCAGAGCAGCATATACAGCAAATGACTGTCATAAGGAAAAGGCAATTTTCCTTCTCTTCTGGGTTACTCATTGTTTTTAAGGAAAAATTTGAGCAAGATATCTTTAAAAAGCACTCAATGTTGTGAGAATACCATGTCATACCCAAGTTTATAATCCTACCAGTCGTGTTTTCAGATTTTTACTTGCAGTTTAAAAGTGCATTGTCAGTTTTGCTCACTCATTTCTTACACCTGCAAGTGTTCACATTCAAGTAAATCAGGCATTTAAATGTCAAGACCCCCAATACAATGATGCTTTTACTTCATCTTCCCTGTGTTGAGGTAACTGCAGGGGCCTCTGATTATTAAGTAATGGGAATTAGCAAGACAAATGTAAACATTTGTTCAAAGGGATTGTATTTGGAGACCTTAATTAGAGGGCATGAAGCCATTAAAGAGTAAAAGCCGGCTGACCTGGGGCTGGCAGGGAGTGCTGGCCTTCACAGCCAGTTTCTCTGCTCTCTGCCATTTTATTTGTTTTTACAGAGACACAGCTGGAATATTCTGGTTTTTTCACAGTTAATGCTCAGACACTTATTTTCACTTCATACCCAATTGATTACTTTATGTAATGATTGCTTTCAGCAGTGTTCTAGAAATATATCCACGTGCTGCTTTCTGGCACCTAGTCTGGCCAGTCTCGAGATTTGTGGAGATGCAAATTTTGTAAAACTTTGCATTTCTTTGTTAAAATTCATGCAGGTAGATAAAGTATGGCCTGCAAAAGCTGTGGAAGTTTTTAATAGCATAGGAATAGCACTGAACCTCAGTGGCTGGTGACTTCCCTGTTTTAAAGAATACATCCTGAAGAATGTTAAGCAGAATGTCTTGCATGCCTTTTTTGATTTTAAAGTGCATAAAAAAAGGGAAAAGAAAAAAATGTCTTATGTTTTGCAGGTTGAAGAAAACCTAAGCCACGAACAACAAAAATCTCCAAACAATATAATAAAAACCCTCCTCAGAACCCCTAAATAAGTCCCAAATGAAATGAGGAGAAACTCTGCTGTTTGTATAATGCAAATGGTACTTTTGTGGTTAAAAAGGATGTTTATTTGGCCTAGCTGGTCTAGAGTTAGCTTGCTTTGTAGAAGCTTTTATGGGGCTATGTTTTGGATCTGTGAGCTATTGGTCACCATAAAAATTCTTCCTGCCTTGTGTTTTCTTCTGCTTCCTTGTTGCAATAATTACATGCAACATCTCAAAGGCTATGATATGTGTTTTAAAATTTATTTGTGTAAGTAAAACACAGAAATCATTCCTATTGGGAGCTCCTATGGGATTAAGATTGAATCCCTTGTTAGGGTCTGACCAATAAAGCTGTTAGCCTGATCAAAAATACTTAATATCTGGTACACAGTGCTGGTGTTGGATAAGGAGGACTGTCTGGGTTAGGAAGTTACTAACAATGCTACATGAATGCAGTCTCCGGGGGACTGCGTCTGAAACACATAGTGGAATGAATTATAGCACAGGACTGAAAGAATTGGGTAAACCTACTTTGATGGCAAAATGACTCCAAATGCAGGCCTTCCTCCTGCTCCAAAACACATCTGGTGTGTAGGCTACGATCCACACCCGTACCCTGCAGGGTCATTTGTCCACCTTGTGGCTTGGTGTGAGAGTGTTCCCTGCAAAGTTCCCTTTCAGGTGTCCTTGCAGTATCAAGCATTAGAGATTTATGAGGAAAATCCAGCAAGTGCTGCTTGAGACTTTCAAATGACAGGCAGATCGCTATTAACATTAATCCTCTTTCTGTATTCTCCAAAGAGCTCTTTGACAAGGGTGTGTGCAGGACAGGAAACACTTGACAGGATTCAGCTCCCACTCAAATCCCTACATTAAAAATGAAGAAAACAGAGACCCTTTCCATCATCATCCCCAGCACTGGTGCAGACAGCCTGCCCTGGAAGGCAAACTCTCCACCAGGATAAGTGATGGGGGATGATCTCCAGCATCTGCCTAAAAGGCCACCCAGTAGTTGTGTAGGTTTGAAAAGCAACAGGCACTGAAAATTTTGGTTAAGGCACAAGCCTGCACCCATAATCCTCTTCACTCTTGTGAGCAGTGAGGTGAGCACTGTGAGGGGTCATGTCAGCCCTGTGACACCCAGCACTCCCACTTCTCTCCTTCCCTTGCCTGTGTGTGATGGATGAGGTACAGTGGGGAAGCTCTCCCACCACTGGCAAGTGGAGGGTGATCCCCTGTCAGTCAGCTGGGCCACATCAAGTCCCACAGGGTCTACCCAGCCCTGTTGGCTCCCTGAGGAAAAGGGGAAGGGCCGTCTGCGCTTGACAAGTTCTGCACCTTTGGCCTGAGGGCAGTGTGGGTCAATGTTAGTTCTAGGGGACTGAATAGGTGCTCCTGCTGGGGCTTTGTGAGTGGCTTCTAAAGAAGCACAGTGAAGTTATGTATTTTCTTTAATATATATATTGCTTATAATCTCTACCTTTTATAGACAGTAAAGGGAAGAATCTGACCTAGTTGGGTTGGTTGTGGTAAAAATTACCAATGCTGCATGTATATAACTAAGTAAACTGAGGACATGAGCAACTGGAGGAGTCTGATTGTAGTTCAGTTCAAGTCAGTGAGGCTACAAATTATAAACAAAATCCAAATTCATCTCACTATGGCTTTCTTTGGATCCACACTTCCTTGGTCCATAGTTGCAGCTGATTTGCACTTAGTCAGTGACTCCATAATTCCAGACTTTTCTGCCAAAACCCATCAGCCTTCCCCATGCAGATCTAAGCATGTCTTTGGGAAGAAAATAATTTAGTTAATTTGCTGAATAAGTATGTGGTAGAGTTTTGTGGGTAAGCCCAAGGGAGAAGATTAAAATCACAAAACACATTCGAACATCAGCTGGCTGTATGAAATACAAGACAAAGAAAGTCAAGACAATGACAACAGCAATTTAATAGTTTACTTAAAAATCTGTAGCATTTTGCTACAAAACTGCATATTGATCAAGGTTTTGAAACACCTTTGTGTATGATGAGATACTATAGCATGTCCTATATGAAGGTAATACAACAAAAATAGCAACTGGAAGAGCATAAGTTTGTAGGAAATCTGAGGATGTTCTTCCCTCCTTTGCTGTCTAATGATCAGTCTAGCTATTGCCACATGTGAACTCTTAATATTACATCACCTCAAGGAAATCTGCACTCAACATTTGCATTAAAGGATCACTTTTAAACAAATTCTGGCATTTACCATGTGATAAATCTTGGTTTTCCAAAAGCTTGATTGCTATCTCTTTCTGACTGCCCCACTGGCATTGTATCTCTCTTAGGACACTCAAAGTTGAGTGCAGCTTGAGGTTTCAGAAACAAAAATTTGACTGCAAAAAATTTCACCAGACTATGCAGCTGATTTAAACAGGTTTCACCATCCCTTGCAGTAAATTCCAATCCGAGAAAAAAGATTGGAAGGAACAAGAGAGTTCAGGTTCTCCAGGGGGAAGGAATATTGTGGGCCCACCTTATTACTTACACTGCACAGGTTATATATATTTTTTTTTTTTTTATTTATCTCATGGTTAATGCCAGAATTTGTTTAAAAGTGATCCTTTTATGCAAATGTTGAGTGCAGCTTGAGGTTTCAGAAACAAAAATTTGACTGCAAAAAATTTCACCAGACTATGCAGCTGATTTAAACAGGTTTCACCATCCCTTGCAGTAAATTCCAATCCGAGAAAAAAGATTGGAAGGAACAAGAGAGTTCAGGTTCTCCAGGGGGAAGGAATATTGTGGGACCACCCTATTACTTACACTGCACGGGTTTTTGTTTTTTTTTTGAAAACGAAGCTGAAACATTTTCTGGATAGAAGCAGCTAGTTATGTTAATGTTACTTCATCATAATGTTAATAAAATCCAGTTAGTGGTTCTGCCCATGAAGTGATCATCAGCACAGGAACAAGGCTGAAGTTTAAAGATCAAACAGGCAGGTCCCAGGAGCATGAAGATGCATCATGTTTTTATCACATTGCTTTTTGGGTGTACTTCACCAATAGCAATGCAGTCTTATCACTGCAGATGGACACTATAAATTCAGCTTTACCTTGTTCATACTCTTAGACCCTTCTGTAAAATATCTCAATCTCAGCCTCAAGGATGCTACAAAACTAAAAAGCAATTTTTTTGGGTGGTCTAGGAAAACTAGCCCTTCTAAAGAGAGAAATGAACGTCCCCTGCTTATAAAATTAAAAAGGTAAAGGAAAAGGGGCTTTGAAGGTCTTCAAGAACGGAGTCTTTTGTATTTGGCCTGACTGTGGACAGGTGACTCTCTGACAAACTGGAGGCATTCTTCATGTTACCCTAATAGATAAGATTTGGATTTGCAATGTTTAAGCTTGTTAAAACATGAATTGAGGTGGTGACCAAGACTTTTTTGAAATTGCTAGCAAGAACAATGCCTGTGCTTTTATAGGGTCTGTTTAAAGGAGGATGATGAAAGGGAAAAATAAAGCTAAACACTCAGATGTTGCCCTTCTTAATACTTGCAGGTATCTCAAGTTTTCCACAAAAGAAAATCACAGATAAAATAAAAAATAGCCAGAGGACCTGGTTCTAGAGTATTTCATTTAGGGATCTCAAAACTACTTCTGTATTGCAATCTCTGTGTTCAAAGCAAGGCAAGCCCTTAAATCAGATTAGTTCATAGATAATGTGGCCACCTCTCTTGTTCTCCTGAAAATTCAAGGTTCATGGCATCATGCTTTATAACAAAGGAAGACTGAAGCCTTTCTTAGTTGGGAGCTCTTTTACAGATTCTTATAACTTCAGAAAAGGCCATATGAAACTTTAAGTGCAGGACTTGAGATAAAATGCCTTTTTGCAGTAATATTGTGTTATTTTCTACCCTGTGGTCAAAATGAGGCAGGTATATTTCATCTGCCTGTGACAGAGAAGCTGCCAAGGCACTATCATGTTCCTCTCAGGATGACAGTGTGCAGACAAACCGCACTGTTCCTCACTCTGGCCCTGTTGCAATGGCTACTGAACTGAAGGATCTGCTGTGCTTAGCTAAATTACGCTTATAGCTAACTGCTAGGAATCTCTTTGGGGTTTTATCTTGGTTCTTTTTGTGCTTATTGTGGTTAACACTATCTAGATTCAGAGTGTGTGCAAGTGGCATTTTGTAACTGAAAGGTGTTTTCCATTTTCATTTCAATTTTGTTCATAGCCCTTGAATTAAGTCACCATGGAAAAATGCCAAATAATACAGCCTTTTTTTTTGGCAAATAAATGTAAAAAACTTGATGCCTCAAGCATATTACATGCTTTGCAGGAAATTCCCAGCCTCTTACAACAAAGAGACAGCCAGGCACCATATTGACTCTTCAGAGCAGATCAGAATTGCAGTTACTTACGGAGCTGAATATCAGAACTCGCCCCTTTGAGCACCATTTACATGCACCCCTTTTTAGGGGCCTGGTAGCCAAGATGAATTCTGTGGCCACTGTTTGTCTTTAAGGGGCATAATTAAATGAACCAAATATCCAGGACAATTTCAGAATGCTAAGAAGAAAAATAGCATCTACATCTGTTATCTCGAACTGGAGACCCCAAGCACATAGCATGTTACCAGGGTACTAGTACGTAGTTCATTTGTTATAACAGAACCCTTTGTACTGGAATACTTGAATGTGTTTGAGGTGGACAGGTAGTTTCCATCTCACAGCAAGGAATTTAGGAGTTGGAGACCCTGTTATACAAGGATTATTTGATCTGTATCTATGCAGCATGAGCTGATAAGCCTAACTGCATTTTGATGAAAAATGGCCTATGTGGGATCAGACTGTGTAAAGCAGAACTGCTCAAGACAAAAGGCTGAGCCTAGAAGATACATTACAAATAAAGTCTCTTGTGCTGTAGCAGAAGGATGTAAATGACTCAATCCATGCTCTCATTTCATTATATCAGCCTCCACTACTTTTTTTTTTGGCATGTCATTAAAAATTTGGGGAAACTGGGCTTCCATCCTGACAGAGTGCAACACACAGCAAGGACTGAGCAGTTTGCATAGGTCCAACTTCCCAAGACATTGCCCATCTCAGTTCTCCTCATTTCCAGGGTATTACAGCCTAAAAGGTGGGATTCTCCCTAGGGAGATGTGAGGCCTTTGTGGTGTACCAGGACTGACCTCTTCTACACAGGCTTCAAGGAAAATTAAACTCCATGCCTGAACAGCTCTGATTTTTGTGGAAAAAATTCAGAGCAAAATCTGGACTTTGCAATCCAAGACCCTAGGACAGCTTAAAACAATGGTTGCATTTGCACTGTGACCTGTGCTTGGGGTGTGGGTGGGTGACTCCCTAACTGTGACTGAAGAGCAAAGCAAAGCTGGGGGCAGGACTCCCAACCTCATCCTGGTGTTTCATTCCCAGAGGACAAAATGCTGTTCAGAGGCTCAGTTAAGCTGATACAAAAGGGACCAGTGGGCTTCAAGCCCTGCCACAGCTGCAGACCCCCCTGCATATTGCCCTGGACCAGTGAGGCTCATCCCTGAATGTCACCTTTGTTTAATGCCAACAAAAAATTTTGCATAAATCTGATCAAAGAGAAAACTTAATTTGCCCATTCCACAAATCTTTCAAAACTACCTTCTGTAATTTTTTTTATTGCTTTTATGCCCTCTTGGGTTATTAGAGTAATTTTTTATTGCATTATGGGTAAAACAGATGTCTAGACATCCCAGAATGTATTTTTTTCCTCCCCAAAATGTTTTGTTCAAGATGGAATAACCTCATTTTGCTCCTTCTGTTCACCTGAACCTTATTTAATGTGGTTGGGCACTGAGGTACCACATGGTGATGCAGGAGTATAACTTCCTCCTCCTTAGGATCTCAGTGCTTTTATTGTGTACTTGGATTATAATTCCTTGCTTCAGTTTATTTTTCCCTGCCACAACTCTTTGAAAACCTTGGTAAAATTTGGAGTTTTAGCAGTTTCTGAAATGTAATATATAATTTTATCAGATAAATGTGGATATCCTATAAAGCCTTAGGATGTAAAGGAAGGCGACTGAAAGAGGTGCCAAGTTCAGTGTGTGAAGATTAGTAACTTTAATGACAGAGTTCATGGTGACAACCCTTTGTGAGAGTCTTATGTCATTTGGACACAAAACTTCCCCACTCTGACAGGAAAAATTTAACTTTGATTTCAGCAGAACCAGGATTTAACGTTTTAGCCTCATAAAGGAATTGAGAACTGAGTTACTGGTATATATCCCTATGATCAGAAACTTACATTTATAGCTCAAAGACCTAATTGTGCAATGTGGAAAAAACACTCAGGAAGGCTGTGAAAAACTTTCCTTTTTCTTCACCTTTCATTCTCACTTATTTGGTAGCATGTGAAATACTGTCTCTGAGTTGTCTATCTAGGAATGTCTAAACATCTGAGCCTTCTTCTTAGATTTAAAATTTGGAAAGCATTGTATGGCTCCAAAGTCAGATTTTGCTGTTACTTAATATTTGTGTGAGGCCATAGGTGATTTGCATGGCCTCTGGCCCAAAGAAATTGCAATCCCAATGAAACTCTACAATACAAGGTGCTTGGAGGGATAACAGCAAGCAAGGAAATGGAGGAGGAATCTACTGGACAGGTTTATGGACTGTTTGGGATGCAGCACATCAAAAACTTTGCATTTTTAAAAGTAGGGCAGTGATTAGCCTGCTATTATGTGGAACAGCGTTGTGGATTATGGAGCTATAGGAAATAGTCTTAAGGAAGGGGTTGCATGAAGCCTGTGGAAGCAGATCCATAATAGACTGTGCTGCAGAAATAAATATCCCATTTGACTAGAAAGCCTAAGATTTTTTTTTTTTTCTGTACTGAAATGGGCAGTGCAGTGCTCAGGAGCATTTGAATCTAAAATGAAAATGTGAAGTACCTAATACACTTGGATATTCTCTTCTAGTTGCTTTTGGATTTTCTCACCTAGTTGCTTTTGAAGTAACCATTAGCTAAGTAAAAAACCTGCCTTCTCCTGTTCCACAAGCATCAGCCCATACTCAAAATAAGTATTTCTGTAGGTTAGAGAAAATCAGCCATTTTATTTTTTATTTTTGTTATCTGTTACATTTCCTTTACTGATTTGAGTTTCTGAAAAATCTTCTGGTTTTTGAAAGAATTTTTTTCCTCTGAACTCTTTGCTGCTTTTTTTCCTGTATCAGCTTTATTTTCCCACATCAACTCTAACTTTTGGTAGCAATTGCAGGCATTTTTTCTCCCATGCTTTTGGACTGATGTCCTTGAGAGCTCCAACCCCTCCAAATATTTTTTGAGAGAAAATTGACAGTTTTATGTTCCTTGTGCGGTTAGAATATCAAGAATTATCTGCACTGTGCTGACACTCTTGGTTGCAAGGCAAGATGGGTCCTTTGAATGCACTCATAGTGTTCAATTTTAATGTTTTGTCACTATCTGGAATTGATAAAATATCTTGATAATATAAAAAGATACATAAAAGCATACATGTTCTTATTTTATCAAGAATGTATCATGCCTTGTAATCCTGAATGCTTACAAAGTATTGGTCTTCAGACAGGAAAAAAACTTGGGTTTTGTTAAGTAAAAACAATTACCTTTTTAATCTGGCAAAGAAGGTACACATAGAAATACACCAAAATATTTAGTATGAAAGATACTGTTCTAACTTGGGATTGACAATGTCCTGGCCACATTACAGTTATAAGCAGATCCAAAGAGATTTCCTACAGCACTGAGCATTTAAATTCTCTCACAGATGACTGAGTTAACTTCTTCTCTGCTATTGACCCTTATTTGTTCTGACATCTTTTAATATGTCTCTTACTCCAGAGTGCTTAGATGTAGCATGACCTATGATAGTCCCAACAGTCTGACCTCCTAACAAGGGCATAATGCTCTGCAAGTTAAGTAGGAATTCAGGGTAATTTATCTACCTTGTTCTCATATCTATCCAAGGCTTTGCTTTTTAACAGGAAATTCTGCTGGAAGAAGGAATAACTTACTTACCAGTCATGTAAAAAATTCAAAATGTGAGAAACTTCCTACTTTATTTTGATGACAAAAGCAAAGTTTACTGCCGATTTGCAATGGCAGCTTTCTGTTACCCCAAAGTAAGTATCAGCATAATACTCTGAAATAATTTTCTGGCTCAGGCAAGTTGGCTTTCCATTATTTGCTGGATGATATCACTATTCTTATTCACTGTTAAATCCAATTTGGGCTTCTGGGCTGAGGGTGCCAATTTTAACTAATCTGACGCATTCATTTTACTGTACTGCAAAATATACTAAAAAAGTATGCCCCTGGCCACTCGAGGAGTGCTGGACTCCATCAGCGATCCTGCAGAACCAGGCTGGCTCTCCTGTGGGATGCAGCCTAGGGTAAAGGAAGGGAAAGGAGGGTAGAGGGAGGTGAAGGCAGCCTCAGAACAACTTCATGCCTTCTGTTTTCCTGCTGCTCCTGCCATTCTCGTGGCACCTCACAATGCTTTGTGTCCCAGTGAGGTGGCCCAGAGTAGTCTTTGAGAGCATGTACTCTGGACCTTGTTTCTGCCCCTCCAGCCTGTGGTAGGTGTTTGTGCTGGGGCTTCACGGGAGCTTGCACGTGACAATTTGTGGTTGTGCTGTGCAGGGCTCATTTGAGGGAATCAGCAGAATCAAACTTTGCACTGCTTGCCTTACCCATGGGAAGAACTCAGTCATTTATAACTAAATTGGCAAAATTTACAGAAAGTGACTAATAATCATGTCCTCTGATGTAGGTTTTTGTGGAAACTGTGCTTTTTATGATGGGCACAGAGCCAGCTGTCTTTGCTGCATCTCTGCTAGGTGTGTGGATGATAGTGAGCATGTCTTGCTCTCATACCAAACCTTCAGTTTTTGGAGTGTGCAGGAAACTGCCAAGGGCCATTCAAATGACGTGGATGGCCTGTGCGCCTCTGTCTGTGGGGCCAGCGAGCTCTGTGGGGGGCTGCAGGTCAGAGCACTGCCCCACCACAACTCCATTGCTGCCCTTTACCTGGGTTTTCTTTTGATAGAAAGCAGGAGGTGCTGGGTGGGCTGTGCACTTGAGGCTCATCAGCATCCAAGGGAAAATGTGAATCTGAAGTGGGAAGTGCTGTTAGGATTCCCTGAGAGTAGCCAGACCCACTGAGACCAGTGTTTGGTCGACTCCATTATACCATCCCCGGCAGAGAATGGTAAATGTAGGAAGGAACCACTCACTGATTAGGGAGCATGAAATACGAGCACAGCAGGGGGTTTTTCTCTTCTTACTGCTTCTGCTTGGAGCCAAAGAAACGTTGTCCTAACTTTTAATTTATGGCTCTTCTTTATAGCAACAAAAAAATAAACTAAAAAAAAGAAGGAAAGAAGCTTTCTGGCACTATTTGCTGAAGTACTCTTTCTCTTAACACAGTCAAATGTTTAATAATTAGAAAAGTAGTGTACTTTACTCACTCTGTTCTGGTTATACAGAGACTCATTAAGCACCATGTATCCAAGTGCACTGTTTTATGTAAACAAGACCTCTCAGAGAGATATAGATGTCTGATAAAGATGAAAAGGAAAACAGATTAATACCAGGCCACATTAAGAATGGCCATGTCATGCTACTAGAAAACAAGTCATCTGCTGTGCAATTATAGCACATTTCACAGCAGGATGGGGGCAAGGTAAAGAACAGAGATGTAGAAGGAAAGGACTGTTATGGGTTTTAGATCCAAATTATTCAGTTGCAGCTAGGTTTGAAACTTTGCATGATTTTTGTTCTGTGATGAAATGGGACGGTCTCTGTTGTACGTCCAGGTGCTTGAGACTGGTGTTTTGTGGATGTTCTTTACTGAGGCCTTCAGGATGCAGTTGTAATTCGTACTGAATTCATGTAACCTTTAGCAGTTGAAGCTGTGACAGCATTTTTTTTGTTATGTCTAGGTAAGGTTTAGGTTATTGACACATTTAGCTGTGGCTTCCACTGTTAATAATGTATTTAAACTAATTGGACAGCTCAGGCTTAAAACTGTTCCTCTGGCTGTGTCCCCTGGTGCTGTGTGGATGCTTTGACCTCTCTAAATTAGTTACAGTTTTTACATAAGAGGCATAGGCTTTGACCACAGGAGGTTCACAGCACTGCCACGTTCTCTGTGGTTTTTGGAGGGTGCAGCCCTTCCAAGCTGAAATCAAAATTTGCTCTGCTCTCTTCAGCTTTTCATTGCATACACTCTGGTTCTTCCTTTTGGAATTCAGAAACCAGAAAAAGCACATGAGCAAAATGTGAGTAGAAATGGCATGGGGAGGCTTTCAACCCAGTTTTATGGAATTGAGAGAATGAGGTCTTTGCTGTGTAATGAGTCCTTGGGTTTGCTTAAATATTGAAAAGTGGGCATTAGGCCCCCAAGTTCCACAACCTGTGGAAGATCATCCAACTCACCTAACTTGAAGTAGCAGTGTCTCAAGACCATAAACACCTCTGTAATGTATAGCTATGTATACAAATTTTAATATATAAAAATATTCATACAATATAAAAAGACATGCATATGAAAATGTACTTAATAAGCAGTCTGCTATTTTCTAGTAAAAAGCAGGGGCTCGGGCATGGCCAGTGTGAAAAGATGTAGTATGTAACTTTCACCAGATGATTTGCTCCATTCCAAAGTAAGCTGAATTTAACTTAAAATATGTCATTAACAGCAGCTTGCATTATCCACATTAAGCGATGTAAAGGTCAGGCACTTCCACTGAGACTAGATAAACATGCCAGAAGTATAAATGCTTGCATTTGCACTGAGACATTACAAGCACAGTTTACATAAATATTTGTACTAGTGTACTTTTATGAACTGAGTCATCTTAACTTCTTCCACAGATAACCATATAAACTCAGTAAACTCTAGGCTGTAGGCACTTATGCCATGCCTTTCACTGACAGCAGTGCTGCTGTGCAGCACAATAGGCCTGATTACCACCAGTGCTGAAGGAAATGCTTCAGCCTCTTTGAGTCTCTTTACAACCAAGTAGTTTGGTGAATTTAGTTGAGGTTTTTTTTTTTTTTTTTTTNAGTCATCTTAACTTCTTCCACAGATAACCATATAAATTCAGTAAACTCTGGGCTGTAGGCACTTATGCCATGCCTTTCACTGACAGCAGTGCTCCTGTGCAGCACAATAGGCCTGATTACCACCAGTGTTGAAGGAAATGCTTCAGCCTCTTTGAGTCTCTTTATGACCAAGCTCTCCAAGATGTTTTCTGAGTAAACTTGCTAGTTCCTTTGTTCCCTTCTCCACACACTTAGTAGCTGTGGCTGATGCCATGTGTTCATGATCAATAGCTCAGACATTGTGATCACAACATTTCTTCAAAATGATAATAAAACCTCATAGGGCAATAGGGTGTTAAAATACAGGCTGGATGAGTATGAACATAATTGATAGATTTTGGCCTTTTAGTGTAAATTGCCTGTTCTTCAAAGTAGTTTGGTGAATTTAGTTGAGGTTTTTGGTTTTTTTTTTTTTTTTCCTCTGAGGGAATGGCCTGCAGTT
>VZTR01016816.1:45692-81493 GCA_013400775.1 Chaetops frenatus | reverse complement strand
ATTTTGCAGCTTTGGTATGAAGTTTAGGAAAAGACAATGTTCATGGGGAGAAAAAGGAATTCTTTTAAAGTCAGCTTCATTAACTATCAGGCTATAGAGTGAGGGTCACTTTGCCCAGATTGAAATAACTGGAACTCCCTAATTGCATTTCACTTGAATTATTTCTTTACTTCAAACATGTTATGCTTGTTAGTTATTTAATATGACTGCAAGCACAAATTGATTATACCTGCTAGCTAATTGTAGGAAAGCTATGGTGATCAATGGTTATGCTTTTTTTTTAATGTCTACCTTTAGTATACATACTTGGATCAGCTCCCTCCCAATCATTAATAAATATTTGCTACTTATATGTTCCCATGCAAATTGGATTAATTTTAGCATATTCATGGAAGAAGGATATCACTGCCTACCCTCAATATTGAGCTAGCTGAACAAGCAAAGGTTGGGATTTTTTTTTTTCCCTACGTAAGTACTGAATGAATGAGACAGACAGAAAACTCAGCACAAGTTTACTTATCCCAAATGGTTCGGGGGCATCCAGGGTATATTTGGAGAGATGGATGTAAAGTCAGTCAAAGAATTGACAGAGAAGAGCAACTCTTCCTGGGGCCCTAACCTTGAAGAATTTCAGTTAAGCACTGCTCAGCTAAATGAAATAGTAAGTGGATAAACAGAGTGGTGGATGTTTTGGTCTGGATATAGACAGAACTCCACACATGCCTGTAAGGTCTTGTCTTTACATTTACAGCATCTCATGCAGCCTTTTTGTCTTCTCTGACACCACCCAACTCCCTCACATTCTGTGGTGTAAATGCACCACAACTTTGGCATCAAAGGCTCTCCTTTCTCCTCACTTAATTGTGCCATTTTGGATATATTTTTTCCCATGGGGCTGTAAGAACAAAGGAACTGTACCTTTTCTGTCACCAGCCACACTCAGCCCATGCACATTGACTCTGGCAATGTTGGGAACTGATCCTGTGTGATGCTGACTCTCTTGTAGGCAAGTGATAACTTTTCCGCAGAGCTACATCCTGAGGGTACCCTCTAAGTTGTATCCTTTCCAGGGGTTTGCTTCTCTTTTCCCAGTTCTCCTAACAATATGGGTGGGTCATCCCTTACTGGAAACTGCACAGTTGAGAAATCCTCATATCTGTATTTGTCAGCTGAACTGAATTGTGGAATAAGCCTTGAAGTGAAAAACCTTTTTAGTCAGAGATGTGATTTTTGGGTCTTTTCTGAGTTTTTTTTTTTGGGGGGGTTTTTTGGGCATATTTATCGGTTGTAGGAATGCTGTTCCTTCTGAGACAGCAAGCTGCTGAGGATTTGGACATTGTTCTTGTCCCATGATATGGTATCAGGAACAATCTGGAGACAAAGGCACAGGGCTCAGGCAATGCTATAGCATGAAAGACAGTAGCCAGCTCTTTACTGTGGAGAGCTCTTTAATATTGTTCCCTTATTATTGACTGGTAAAGGCACCATCACACAACAACATTTTGGATGTTCAGCACTTAGATGAGGTGGTGTGCACAGGAATTTTAGGCTCCCAGATCTGGGCCTCCAGGATTCTGCAAATACCTGAGAAAATACTGGGATTTTTGTGTCATCACTCAGACTTACCCTTCCAATAGTTAAGGCAGCTGGATACAAACTGTATTTACTTACTTGGTTCCTGATGTCTTAGAGGATACAAGGCCTCTAGGCCGATGGAAGAAAGGGCAGCAACAAATTTGGATTTTGATTTTGAGTCCCTTAGACTTGATCTTTGCCACCAAAACAAAAGGATCAGTGCTTCTCCTGCTCCTGTGGTGAGAGTTGCTGGTGTGTTGCTTCCTATCCTATAGGATAGGAAGAGACAGAGCTGATGTTGAAAAGCTCAGCAATGAAATGGTCACAATGTCATAACTTCCAGTCCTCCTCAGAACAGCAAATCCAACATCTGTAAATGAGCATGAGGACATGCACATGTAGATGATCTGTGCTTGTGCAGCTTCTCCAGTGAAACCTGTGCATGTCTTCCTCCTGTGATGTCTGTGCCTCTGAACTCCTGGGATGTAGCAGAGGATTGTGTGATATGGAGTTGGTTTTTTGCATGGTTGGTGGCCGTTTGTCTGAGGTTTCCAGATGTTACAGCTGTTAATTGTCTGGAAATCTGGTGGAATACTGCCCAAAGCAGTTGAGTTGGCCGGCGTGAAATGTCTTTTACATGTCTAATTAATTTGGTGTGCATGTAAAATACCTTCCCGTGCAAAGAGGACCAGGAAAAAAAGTGTGAGCTATTAATAAAGAGGCTATAAATTAGAACTCCAGACCTTCATTTTCATGTTTCTTCTATCACTGCTACTATTCTACCAACGTGCAATAATGAATATTCAGCATGTGTACTTGTATTTACATGACATCTTCTGTGACATTTTAATTTTTTTCTGTGTGGGGGTTAAAATTCAGTTGCTGACTGTTTCCTTTCTGCCCCACACTAGATTAGATATTTAGTGATGACCAAAAGGAGCACAGCAGATCCAAACTGATTGCCATTGCAAGTGACACAGGACTGGGGGGGAAAAAAAAGAATTATGAAGAGGCCAGTGACATAGATCTTTCTGCATGAATTGATAAGATAAAGGAAATGTAATTATTTCAATGTTTATACAAGCAGGATAGGCTGGAACATGAAGGTACAAATATTAAAGCTCTGATAGCAGAATGCGAGACAGCCTGAGAAGTGATGAGTTTAGAGCATGGTGAAAATTTTTAGCCAGAGAGCAGTGTAACACTGACTTTATGACATTCTCTAAGATGTCAACCAGAGTTGGAGATATGAGCAAGGAAAGGTAAAATATAAACAGAGAATGTCACAGCAAATCTAATTGGGAATTCTCTGCAGTGTCACATTCTGCCATCAACAATTCAAAGAAACTGATGATAAATTTGAGACAATTCAGGGAAAAGACAAGATTGCTCAAGGAGAAAAGCTACTGTAGGGTGTATAGGAACTCTGAAACTCACTTTATAATTTACTAAAAGGCAAATAATGTGAATTATCTTGGTCAGTCTGCCATGACATAATGTAGTACAAAGTTTGGAAATAGACCCTTCTGTTTTTTAAAGGATCTAACTTCTGGAAATTGAAGCAAACCACATTTTAACTAGTGAAAATGTGAGTATTTCTGAGAGGGTAACATGGGAACATGTATTCTTAATTGAGAAACAGCTACAAACTATGCAATTCCTTTTTAAAAAATAACAACTTGGCACCATTGCTTTGGAAGCAAAATTAAGGGGAGTATTGTTGCCTGTGAAAGGGGATCCATTCCAATTTTACAAGAATGCCTATTCAGCTGAGATAATTTATCTTGACCAAAAGTATATAAAATAAGAGGACTTTTCTAAATTTTCTACCATCTTAAAAATTTCTGTAAATATTTAATGAATTCACGTAATTTGATATTTGCGAGTATTTTGTGCCTTACCACCACAAAGTATTGAACTATGATAGGGTTTTAATGAGCCATGAAATTTGGCCCAAGTGTGTCCTCTAAGTGTCTCTTTGTGGCCAGCATTTCCCACTGGATCTTCAGCCACAAAGAAAGATTATTTCTGGTGCCTGTTGTTGATAGGCCATTGTGAGATCATGACATTTACAGAAGAGGAAAAATAGTGACCTGAAAAATCCTACCCTACATTATTCTGGAAGGACTTTGTATTCTAAAGTAACTGTATTTAAGGGAGATGTTTAGCAAGTGCACATTCAAATTTTCTGGGGGAGGTCAAGAAAAACTACTTTAGATGTGTGGGAACCAGAATTTCAAAGAAATGTGGGGGGTTTTTTGTATGCAGTTAACATGGTGTATATGATAGATATGCAAAACTAAAGAATTTAGAATCATCTGAGAGAAATTTGAATTTTTTGAAGAAACTTTTCCTTGTCTCTCTCTTTAAAAGTAATCACTTCTAAAATGAATTGAAATGTGTGTTTTAAACCACATTTTCTAATGCTCAGTCATGCTGACTTCTTCAGCAGTCTGCATATAGAATCAGATTGTACATTGTCTTTTAGGAAACTGTAAAAATATGTTGGAAAGGGGTTGTGAACATAAGGCAGAACCATGTTTTCTGTGCTCCAGTCTATTGCACCTTTAGAGCTGGTATGCAAACAAATGCTTTTCCTGGTGTGCTGGCCTTGAAAATGCAGTCTGGATCAGATATTCAAAGAGTCTTGTCTTTTAGCCCTGCCTTATTATCTTGTTCTTCTTTTGTCCAAATGGGGGAGGAAGTGGTGAAAAGGTTGATTAAAAAAAAAAAAAAACTCATAAAGTAATTGAAGTTTCTTCTAAGTAAAAAAACTGTCCCGCAGAAAAATCAGCCAAACTTCTCCATACATTTGCAGTAGAATGGTTGGACTTGCTTTAACTTTTGTGATCCCTGGTGTGGATTACTCAAAACTCCCTGGTAATTGTGGCTGATATTAGATGTGGGCATGCCCTGCTGTGCAGCTGGCATTTATCAGTATGTATTGCCTGGTGAACTGTTCTACTGACAGTCTGCTTTCATTTTTCATTTTATCAGACTGCATTGTTTTCAAGAATTTTAACAGGATGTTCAGTGGGTGCCCCTCTGGTCTGGAGGGCTGTGGTGTGAGCATTCACAGCAGGAACCTCACTGCTGTTAGATGACTACTGTCACCCCAGAACCTGTTTTTGAGGTCACTTCTGTGGCCACAAGGGTTAGAAAGTTGTAGTTCTAGAGTGAAGAAGAGTATGCCTCATAAATAAGGAGCTCTGAGGAGGAGGAGTGGAAAGGAAACATCAAATATCACAATATTCACAACAAAACTATGCAGGGTGACCATGCTGCTTGCTCTCACTGTAGAGATTGGCTGAACCTGGGAACGTGATTTCTGTTTAAAAAAAAAAAAAAAAATTAAAAAAAGGACAAGGCAATTCAGCCTTCTTCAGACTGGGGTAGGCCTTGTATTTCTTTCCACTTGCCATGTTTTTTTGCCTGCACACGTGGGTGACTGCACTGTACACGAGCACTCTTGCTCTCCTCTTTTTGGCAGGCTGCTGGGCTTGTTTTCCTCCCCAGTGACAATGCTTGTCCTCCTGGAGCTGGTTGTGTATTAGTGCTTGTCACGGGGGGAACGGCTTAATTCCGCTAGCAAGGCAGAGGGGATAGGTAGCATGCCCCTGACTTCAGCCCTGTGTTTTTGTTCAAATGAATGTGTGCTTTCCCATTGGTACACCTGCCCATCAGATAGCTTCCACCAGGTCTGGGCTTGAACCATTGTTCTACCAACAATATACTCAATTCACTAGTTAATGCATGCGTGAGATGAAAGCTGAAAATAAATATCCCTGCCAGATACAGTGCATGTTTTAGTGCCCTGCTTGCTACAAAGTGAGCATACTTTATAGTATTCAAGTTGGAAGTTGTAGGAGTTGCCACAATATTTTTCAATGCCAAAAGTCATGTTTTTTACTCTTCCATCCTAGTAAAAGTAGGCTAGCCCTTATGAGAAGAAAGTGACATCATTTTGCCCCACTAAATGAGCTTTTAAACAGGTAGAGTTCAACTCATTGTTAGCATCAAAATGCACAGCAAGAGATAAAATTAAAATTTTAGTATATACTTTTGAATCAACATGAAAAAAGAAGAATAAAAGAGCAGGCAAAAATAAAATATCAAATGGGAGGTAGTTAAGGCTAGACTTACATGATGTTTCAAAGCATGAATTGTCATATGCATTTAAGTTATGAGTATTCCTTAATTCTCAGAATATGGGTTAGATTTTGAATGTGGAACAAGAATTTAGCTTTTTTTCAGAAGCTGCATTCTTAACAAATTATCCTTAAATTAAAATTCTTCAGTGAAATTGCTTTTTAACTGCTGTGTAAAACCATGCATTATTAACAGATGACCATACATAATATAGCGTAACACTGCAAGGTAACAAGAGGTCTGCTAGCCTTATGCAGTTTTGAATTTTACCACTTTTACTCTAAAATATAATGGGTTAAGCATAGTCTTCGTTGGAGGTCAGTGACATGTCTAAAGCAGAGCTCTTCTGGCTCAGCCTCAGCTCTGGGAGTTCAGGGTGTTTTGCAGTGAGCAGGTGGGCCAGTAAGGGGTACACTGCAGGGCAGATTGCACAGCTGTAAGATGTGGAATTCCCCTCAAAAGGATCGGCATGTCTTTGAATTCAGCACCAAAATAAAAAAATATTTCTGGTGCAGGGGAAGAAAATGGGGTTTGGTTAGTTTCAGATTAACTCTTTTTGTGTTTATTTTGTCTTCATTTCCCTCCCTTTACTCCTTTTTCCCAAGAGACAGTTTTCAAGAGAGAATACAGGGAAGTTTACATGTGTACAAGGTGGCACTGGACTTTTGGAATAAACTCTTCAGTGCAGCTTGCTTCTTTTAAACACAGAGCCTACTGGAAGGTAGTCCATCTGGAACACTGGATTTTGCAAACAGCATGTTTTGTCAGTATCTACTAGGAAATATATTCATTACTTATTTTTCCCTTAGAATTCTAAAAGCAATTATTTTTTGCTGTATATTTTTGTGGATGGTGGCTAAAGAGCACACAAATTAGGAAGAATGGCTGCAAGGCATTCAGTGTTCCATGCTCCAAAGGGACTTGAGAGTTTGCAGCACCTAGCAGGATTTGAAAGATATAAAATACATTTAGCACTATATAAATGTGTTCTTACTTATGAATTCATTGGCTGCATGAATGAAAATACTGGGATTTAAAGGCTAGATTTCTTTCCTTATATCCTTGGACTTGCAGACACTCTCCAAATTTTTGTAAATGCCATAGCTTTCTGCCCTCAGAAACTACCATAAAATGGGAGCCAATGATGATAGGCCATGTGGAAACAAATAATCTGATGTGCCAAGCACTTCAGAAGTTCTTATTTTATTTTGAAACACCAGAGTTCTCTCTGTTCTTGCTGATCAATGTGAATAGTTTCATGGCAGTGCAAGTCAGCCAAAAAAAAACATTTCCCTTTTGCATCTGATAAAAATTTTATTGCCATATCAAGCTCCAAATAAAACTCCTACTCTTCGAGCAATTCCTGAAAAACACAAATTAATTTGGGTTTGAATAATACCCCCAACATATTAAAGCTGCCAACTGAAAAAGGAACAGATAATTAGGAGATGATGACAGACAGTACAGAGCCAACAGAGGAAAAACTGGAACAAAGCTAGCCAGAAACACCGGCCATCTAATCCATTAATAGCCTCCTGTAATTGTTTTGCTTTTGCACTAAAGTGGTATAAGCACAAAAAGACATTACTGAAGTTTTAATCTCCAGCAAAGAAATCTCCTCCTGCCTAACAGCATGCAGCACACACACAAATGTGACTTCAATTAGCACTACCGTAAATTTTAATTTAGCACTTCATAGGAGCATTCAGTAATGTATGTAAGAAACAGGGGCTGATGCTCCATTAAAGACATTCCATGCAATTATCCCATTGATCTGCTGATCCCTTGATTCACATTTGTGGGGTGAATAGGAGGGAGGAGGATTTAGGAATAGCTTATGAAAAATGTTAGAAGAAATTTTTCCCCTGAAGTCTTCTGCACCTTTTCCCTGTAGCTGCACTTGGCCTGTTAAAAAGGTGTCACTGCCGTCTTCCTGATGCCTGGGGACTCAGCTGTCCTGTTTCTGTAGGGGCTGGGATGTTGGGGGTGTAGCAGCACAGGCTCTCTCATGCTGCCCAGCCAAGCCCATTGCCCTCTGCAAGCGGAAAGCACCCAGCACCCACCCGGCCTGCTCCTCACAACTGCTGGCATTTAATGTCCTTGAGGTTAGAATTCTGTCCCATGAATACCTGTTTTCTCCAAGCCTGACTTGGATGACCCATGGCACACAGAAGCATTCTCATTATAATTTTGCACAGAGGCCTGTGAACATGACAGCAGCCCAACAGGTTAATAGTGTTAATTATTAACAATGGTGTGCATTTCAGTGCTGCACAGTGGTGCTTTCTGGTTGTGGCCATGCAAAATTCACTTGGAAGGTCTCCAGTATCCAGCTCTGTCATGGTGCATCTGGTTCTCCTTTTTCATAGGATTATCTTCTGTGGGTAGCATATAGGTTTAATTCTTGCAGCCAGCTGTGATTTGGGTTTAGCACATTAGAGCACCAAGAACTTGTTTGTTGTTGTATAGAGGTATTCCCTGGTGGCAATGCTTATTTGTGTTTAAACTGCCGATGCCCATATTTATACAATTTGCATTGTTTAAAATGTCATTATTATTTGTTGAAAAAAAAATTCTGTTAGGCTTGACAGAGTGCATCCTGTGATTTATGCTACAGCTTTGTGCTATGCCATTTTTAGTGAGGATCTTAAAACAGGGCCCTGTGGTTTCTTTTCCCCTTTTGGTGTTTGTTCTGCTCTTTAATTACATTCATATCAGCTACTTTGAAGTTAATGAGACTGTTGGGATATGTAAAAGAGAATCCTGTATTGATTTCAGTCCTAATATCTTATCTTTGCATCTTTTTCTTCCTGAGTGTAATGCGTTCTGAGTCACAGTTGCTGACATGTTGTGATGGGTGCAATAGTTTTGGCCTGACATAGAGCTTTATCTCACAATCCAAATATAAGAGGAAATAAGTAAACACAAAAAGCCAATCTGCATTCTCATTTGCTTATTAAACCTGGCATATAGGGAGTATAAGATATTAAAGCTACTGGGTTTCATATACATCCTAGGCTGTAAGAAATTGTTCTTTCCTGTTACTTTACAAACAAGCCTCCTCCTGACTTCTCTTCTTACTCCCCTAATCAGAAAAANCATTCCGCTCCAGAACCTGGCTGACCAGCTGAAGACAGTCATAATTAATGGCATATTTTTAAATCAAAGTCTTCATATGCCACCTTTCAATTTTACAACTCTATTATGCATGTGCTCTCATTCAAAAAGACTGTCCTATTACATTTTGGTTCTGGTCTCATTTACAATCAAATTGTGATTTAGACTTGTGACCCCAGATCTCTTGGAACTATGTGAGAAGCCTGTGTTGGCAGCAAAGAATTGAAGTGTTCAGCTTGGTTTCAGTGTACAGAGCATTTCCAAATTCACCCCAAACTAATTAAAACATAACTCAGGCAACAGAATTTCATCCTGGTTCCCACCAGAAGTTTGAATTTGTATATGAAATAGTATCAGTAGCACCTTTTGTAAGAGATGACACTGAAGTGTCTAATGACACCTGAGGATGTTTGGCTCCTGATATTTTCTCCAGACTGTTCACCACAAGGCTTATTCTATCTTCGTAAGGGATCAACTTGCATTGTCAGTGTTAGAAAACTCTTTATTTTTTGTAGCTGTTTCACTGGAGTGTTGTATGGAAATTGAAAGGCAGGAATAATACTTAGAAAGTTCACTCCTGGCTATAGAAATGTTGCAGAGTGGCCAGGACCCTGTATGGGAGAGTATGAGCAGGAAATTTTTCTATTCACAAAAAAACCCCAAACCAACCAACCAACCAAAAAAAACAAAACAAAAACCCCCAAAACCAACGACAACAACAACAACCCCCAAAAAACCAAAACAAAACCCAAAAAACAACAAAAAAACCCCACAAACAAACAAAAAAAACCAAAAAAAAACCCCAAAAAACAAAACAAACCCCAAACCAACCCAGCCCTGCATAAACTCTATTCATCAATTTATTTATTTTTCATTTAAAATAAGATCAATTCCATCTGTAAAAAGTGATTCGCCATATCCTTTTGGAATGAGCTTATCTAGCCTATCTTTTCTAAAATTCAAGCCTTTTCTACACTATCTTGGAGTAAGAATATATTTTGACACAGAAGTGGAATTTCTTCAGTATGAAGCATTTTATTCTATGAAATTGTTGTCAAGCAATGATAGAATAGAATTTCCCCAGATAAATTGGGCCATTGTAACATTTTTTTCTATTTCTATTCCAAAATATAGATTTTTATGTATGATCAATCATATTTTTGTTATGTAGTGGCAGGAAGCTGGCCTAAAATTCTAAAATAAAATAGGCTTCATTGTCACAAGGAAATAGACTCACCTGAACTTCTTAGGATTTTGATTCCTATATAATAAATGAGGCACTTGAGGCAAGAAAAGTTATGACATAATTGGCACAAGTCCCATCTCCAGATGGAAGAACTTCTAAGACTGACACATTAGACTCGCATAATTTATGGGAGAAATAAAATAACTGAACCCACCTCTGATTACTCCACACAGAAGCAAGGTTTAAGCAGGCATGTTCTTTGAATTAAACCCAAATTCTTCCCTGAAGTCTTGACTGAATACAGAAAACCTTGTTTTGAAAGATACACAAAGGGCAATTGCTGCAGTTAAGCCTAAGCTGTAGGACCCAAGAGCAGTTCTCAGAGTCATTATAGATTTGTTTCTGCTCCTGCAAATACATCTGAGATATTCAGATTTTTCTCCTGCGCTTCTAATATCAGAGTTCCTATCAGTCTTCCTTTATTCTTACAACACTTCATGTAGAGGAAGAGGATTATTCCTCAGGTGGAAAATGGCAGGATGCAATAATGAAGTAACTTGTTAGAGAGAGGGAATTGAACCTGTTTCTGCTGTACAAGACCCTGCAGTCTCCTTTGGGCAGCAGCTGTTCTGGCTTATGCAGAGCTTGGGCTGTGTAAGACCAGGCTTCCAATGCATGGTGATGCAAACCACTGGTGTGCCAAGCCAGCTGGATGTGTCTGTGCACAAAGAAATGCTTACCAGCACTGGAGGTGGCAGGCAGGAGGGATATTTGGACTAGCTAGGAATTGAGACGATGGTTTAATGAAACTGTCTCATAAAATATCTTTTGGGGATCAGTTGAGAAATGTCAATGCTCACTTTTCTTCCCATCTCTGACTCTCCTTGGTCACAGAGAATACAAACTGAAGAAGTAGAAGAAACATCACTATGAGGCCAATGGGAAGCATCTTTTGGTAAGTGTGTTTTCCTCATCTTCTGTCTTCAGTAAAGGCTGTGTTTGCCTTGGTGCAGCACAAAAAAGACTCTAATATTTTCCACTAGCACTCAGTACGACCAAACTTGGATGCCAGTGGCCTTCATGCTAGATTGTAGGGTGTGCTTTCATTGAAATTTTAAAATAAACAGTTAACTTATTTGTTAGCTCATTTAAGAAGGTAGTATTTTCATATCTTGCCTCAATATAGGTGCATATATAAGGAGATGACTTTCAGTGTATGCTGCTGTCTGTTTACAGCAGACACAAGCGTTGGGTGGGAGGCCAGAAGTGGTCTCCTAAAGCCTACTATTCATCTGCTGCCCACATGGCAGTCTTGCAGTAGAATACAGTCATTAGAGTTTAAAAAGAAATTTCCTTGTTTCTGTTCACTGGCCTCTGAAGTATCAACAATTTGAATCTATTTATGAATGTCCAAACTAAAGGTGTGACATGCTTTGTCTGCAAAGTGGCAGGAAGTTGGCATCCTGCCTAACTTTCTCCCTGTTCCCAGCTTTTATGTGGTAAAGAGATTTATGGGTTTTTCATTGCTGGATTGTTTGGGGTTGGTTTTGGTTTGGGGGATTTGTTTTGTTTTGTTTGTTTGTTTTTTAACTATTTAGGTTGTGGTCTTAGCTGAAGTGTGACACTTTGTATTGGAGGGTGTACAGGAGTAAATGAGATGGCTTTTGGTTTGCCCCACTTGGGTAGCTTTCCCACTATAATCACCCTGGAGCACAAGAGCTGTGGTACTCAGACACCCCCTGTGTCCTCTTGGGATGTAAAATTCAAAAGATCTTTCAAGTTCTCAGGGTGTTTCTGCCACACCATCAGCTAGACACAGAATTATGATGAGAAGTGTGGGATGAAGGGAGAGCCACAGCTGGGTCTGAGCCTGAAAAATGGGAAAAAGAGTAAATGAGGAGGGGAACAGGCACAGCTAGAGGGGTGCTCCTCTGTCTAATAGGGGTTTTAACAACTACCTTGGGAACCACCTGTGATTTTAATAGCCAGTTCTGCTCAGCTGTACTGAACTGCCCTCCAGAAAGCTTTGGCAAACATCTTCACAGAGACATTTGTAGCATAAATAGACAGCAGAGATTTTTCTTTTATTCCTAATCTTACAATTTAGAAGTTGGCTTCTACCACAAAGTTGGCAGATTTGTAGTCCCTCCAATCTGATCTGTTTATTGAAATAATGATACTTCATTTTTAACTCCTGCTGGTGTGATTCTTGTCAGCCACAAAAAACTCTGGTCTCTTCTGAAAATGCTGTTTGGCTCTTGGTCTCTTAGAGGATACATTTGGAGAATAGGGAATCCTCTTCGTCTAGGGACCTTATTCATGTGGAAGTTTCTAAAAATAATGTTTATTTCACACTTTAATTTGTGTTTGGTCTTGCTCACATCTCTTATCTCCTTTCTATGTGCTTCAGTAATTTTATTTTCATAACATACTTGGAAATAAAGGCTGTGAAAGGTTTGAACTAATGATCTGCCTGGTCAGGTGGTCTGAAAATTTGGTCTGTAATACAGTTCTAGTCTGGATCATACAGTATCCTCTAGGAGTCCTGTTGTCCAATACTGCTTTTATTCCTGCAAAGACTCACTGGAAGGTCCTCTTCTATTGGGAAAGGACTCCTTTGAAGTGGATTCTTTAAATATAACTCCATATTTGTAAAATGAATCTGTGGCCTGAAATAGGGAGTATAATATTCTATTAAATTCTGTGTTGAAATATCTATAGAAGTTAATCCTGCCTTCAACTATAAAATACATTTCTACCTGGTAACAAGTATCAGATAAGTGAGCCAGCTAGAAATCTCAGGAGCACACCTTTTGTTGGGTGTCAGAGATCAAGGATTCCAAAGTTATCCCCATACAGTGTGAATGTACTCACTGCTGGTATGAACAAAACATGAGCAGCACAGATTGCAAGTCTTCTCTCTGTGATATGAAGAGAAGGGTGTGAAGCCTTTGCAAAGCCATTTATACCTCCCTCCTGAGCTGGGTAATGAGTAATGGAAAGTAGCAAGGCTCGGTGATGCGTGCGGAGGTCTTGGCTCTGTAGCTCAGTGAGGTAGCCCTCATTCAGTAGTTTGTCTTTTAGAAGAGGGAGCAGACCAGCCATGGCAAGAGGAGGCACGTGTGCTCTGAAGGTGGTTTTCAGCAGCCTCTGCAGCATGGAGTGTGTTATTGTGGGTTGCTCTTTCATCTACAGCGCTAATCAGGTCAGCTCCATGCAATCCCCCAAAGATGCTGTGACTCATGTGCTTGTGTTCTCCCTGTAGCTCACTTTTAAGATGTCTTGAAGTCTAATTCTCCTAGTTGTCAGTCTCTTTGTACACATTAAAACCTGGATGGGATTAGTATGCAGCACAAATATGACTGCTGTCTACAAGAACTTTCATACTGACTGCTTCAATGGAAGACCCTTGAGCTCTTACTATCTACCTTCCTGCAGTCCCTTTTTCATGTTATTTCCTGGCTTGTAATTCCATGAGGCTGGTAATGCATACACTGAAAACTACCAAGAGACCTCTTGTGAGCCTCATTAAGACAAGACTTAAAACTTCTTTGAGATTAGTTGAAAGTCTAATGAACACACCCCCCCTGAAAATACCAGCAGGAATTTTTATTAAATCTTTCTGCATTCATGCTTAGACACCTGAACTGTCTGTCATTTGGCATTTTTCTTTTCTTAAAATTGATGAAAAGTGATTTTATGTACAGTGAAAAATAAGTTTATGGATAACAGAGAGAGACTTGGTGTACAAGGAATACTGTTCTCTGTGTGAACTTTGTTGAGATTTGGAGGGCAAAGCTGCTACCTGTTCCTTAAAGAAAGGAATCACAGCTATTTCATGCAAAAATTCAAAATGAGTCAAAATGAGATGGTAATCTGTGAAAGAAAATCTAATCTAGTATTGTTGGTGCTTCTGTAACACAATGTCTCTTCAGAACCTTAGTACAAACATTAATTCATTGAGGTGATTGCTTTGCCCAGGATCACTTTACCCTTTGCTTTCAGTTCTAGAGCTGATGTTGTTAGTGAATTGGACTGTCAAGCACTCAGACTCAAAGCATCCCATGAAAGTTGCATCTCATGAAAATTACATCCAGTGAACCATCAACTTGTTGGATGATGATGTGGATTGTGTAAGATTTATCGACATTNNNAGTTTTGTTAGAAATTCTGTTCAAAGGCACAGCTGACAACAGCTGTCTGAAGCTGTATGGAGAGTCTATTTTAGTGCTTTTAATACTCTGGTGCCTTAGCTAAAAAATATTGCACATTCAACATGGTTTTTCTTTTGCATGCAGGCTACAAGGAGTAGTTAGCATCTCAGTAGAATGTTTGTCAATTATATTATGTTATTGTAAGTCCTCTGTGCCGCGTGCCAGACAGTATTGCAGTAGGTGTGCCCTAAGTAAGAGCAAAAACATGAAATGTTAAAAAAGCACTTGTAAGTAAAGAGCAAAGAACTGTAGGCTGAGAAAAAGGCAGAGCTGTGAGAGCAGCAAGCAGTGGAAGTGACAGGCAGAGGTCTAGGTGCAGTAGCTGTCAAACCGTTCCCGCTCTGCTCTCGGCGCCCTGATAATGATCTCAGAGCAGTTGTATGGGCTCCTTCCACAGAGACACGCTCTGCTTGATCAAAAACTGAGGTCAGAGTGCTGCAGTTGTCTCCAGGAGTTTTAAACGTGAATGTTTGCACCCTATTAGTGCAGCCTGTACTTGATGATCCTTGCCTGTCTAAACCAGTGGCAAACTCATCAGGACAGAGGGAATGGTAGTGGCTTGTTCAGGCATTGACAAGAAAAAGGAGGGAGGACTCTGCAGTGCTGGCCTTTGTGGTCAGGGGCTGATGTGCTCATTGCTAACTCTTTTACCAGCCTTGCCAGCACTCTGGGCTGGGCTCTCCCTCTTCCTGGGGTCAGGAGGAGGCACGCTCTGATCTTGGAGAAACACTCAGGAAATGGTTTAGCAAAGGCAAAGAGGCCTCAATGAATTTCCATGTTAGAGAAGACTCTGAAATCAATACTCTGGCCCAAATCAATGGAGCTATTCATTTTGGTGGGGTGTGGGTGGGAAGAGGCTAGGATGTAAAAGACTGCCAGATTGTGTAAAGGCCCTGCACTATTCCTGCAGTGTGTCCAAGAGCCCAGGCCAGCCTCTTCCATGGCAGGAAAGTACCAGTGAGCAGACATCCTCTTTGAATCTTGGCTGTTCTCCCGCCCCACCTCTAATTGTTATGGTTCCTGATTACCTTTATTATCTCATCTAAACCTGCCTTTGCCTCCTTGGCTGGCATCCTGCCCGACCTTGCCCCTTGTCTTCTTTCCCTCACCTCCCTTGACTTACAAACCCAGGGCAAGACTCCCACTCACTGAAAGAGCCTAGCTTCTCTTTTCCCAAAACACTGGTCCTCATCTGATCGGTTTGAGCACCACTTTCTCTCTCACTTCTTCACTTCTTTCAACAAAGCATATTTACCCCCTGCCCCTTGCCTCACCCTGACCTCTTGAGACCTCCAATCCATTAATGTCTATCACTTTTTTGTCACTCTCAGCATCCTCTCCTTGCACTCTGTTCTCTTAAGTGACCTCATCTATTGCTCCTTTCCACTTCAGTCTTTCCTTGATCCTCAGCTCTTTCTTCAGTGCCTCATCAGAAATTCTGCCCCACGGTGCCCCAGTTTCATGACAACAGCTATCACCACATTGTACTTGTCATCTTCTCAATTTGTTTTGCGTCTTCTCTCTATGTCCTTGGCCATCACTTATATTCAGAAAACACTTTCTTTAAACTGTCCTCTCACCTGTCTCTCCTTCAGATTGTTTTCTGAAATCTCCATATGTTTTGATACAAGAAACACTTGGGATAGCAAATGAATATTGTTCTTCTAAACACCTTCATATGTTTAATTCTTCCATGCCTTTTGTTATCTGTCAACTATTTTGGTGTGTTACTTTGTACTTGAGTAATGTATTCTTGCTAAGAACAGAAAAATTTAACAGTGCATGGATCCATCCAGACAAGAGAGCAGAACTCTGGTCTTGTTATTTGAACAGCAAGATGCTATACTTCACTCTTAATAGGGAAAGTTTATAAATTTGTCTATCAGCCTGACCACATACAGCTGCTATTGGTGGGAATTGACCACTGTTTTCCCTCTAAATTTATCCCAAACTATAATTTCTGTAAATACCTTCTGTGCTGTGCTGGTTTTGGCTGGGCTAGAGTTAATTTTCTTCACAGTTGGAAGATGGGGCTAAGTTTTGGACTTGTGCTGAACACAGGGTTGATAATATAGAGATGTTTTTGTTACTGCTGAGCAGGGCTTACACAGAGCCAAGATGTTTTTGTACTGCCGTGTTTGCAAGGAATTTGAGGGGTGCATTGGAGGCTGGGAGGAGACACAGCCAGGACAGGCAACCCCAACTGACCAAAGGGATATTCCAGACCATACGATATCATTCTCAGAATATAAAGTGATGGGAAAAAGGAGGAAGGGGAGACATTTAAAGTGAAGTGATTTGAAGTGTCTATGTTCCCAAATAAATATTAGGTGTGATGGGGCCCTCCTCTCCTGGAGATGGCTGGACACCTGCCTGCCCATGGGGAGCAATGAATTAATTCCTTGTTTTGCCTTGCTTCTGTGCATAGCTTTTGCTTTCCCTATGAAAATGTCTTTATCTCAACCCATGAGTTTTTGGCCTTTTACCTTTTTGATTCTCTTCCCCACTGGGAGAAGTGAGCAAGTGGCTGCGTGGGGCTTGGCTGCTGCCTGGGGTTAAACCACAACATGTGCTTTGCACTTTTTCACTCAAAAAGATCTTTAAAAGGCTCTGCCTTGTCTTTTCCACATTAGCAAGTGAATCAAAACTGCCAGCAGCTGATTCCTGAAGAAGAAAGGCACAGTAGGGAAGCATTATCATGTCCCCAATTGGTTATTGTTTTAATATCCTTGAAACATTATCAAATTTGCTAACAGTGCTTAGCAGTGAGTCCAGGAAATAAATACAATTTGCTCATAATAGTTTTATTCAGAAGCACAGCGGCAGCCTGGAAAGGGTTAATGGAGGCTTGTCTATCTCTGAGAGCTCTTGCTGCAGCCCAGGCAGGATGGGACAACAGATAGAAGGCAGGAGAGTGTTTCAGTCCAGTTCCTCTGAGATGTAGCCCTGCAACAGGACAACCTGCTCAGGGCAGGCACAGGGCTGCAGTGTGGAGCCACCTTTCATCCTCACCATGGGTGGCTCCAAACGCTCTTGTCATTCATTCTTTATATTCAGCATTGTTTGTAGTTCATTTTTATTCTACTGTATGTAATTTCCCTGACTCTTTACTGTAGAAACTCTTCTTATTTATTAACCTAGGATGAGTTTCATATATCTCAAATACTTCTTATGGGCACTTAAAGTATCTCTTTGTCCTTTTTCTAGGGTTTAAATCAATTACATTTTATGTACCCTTGAATAAATATGTGTAGAATTCATATGTGTTGTTAGATTTATTCAGAATCCTGAGTTTTTTGACTGCTATTTTACAGAGAGCTGTATTTAAGTTTAAACCTGGAACTTTTTCAGGAGTTAACTACTTTTTTTACTTCTAAAAAGGGTACTGTCCACAAGTCTCTACAGCAAAGGAAGAGCATTCCTCCTAGAAAGTCTTAGTAGTTGAAGTTCAGTTACAGTATTTGCTAGGAAAATTTAGCTGAGTTTGCATAACAAAATAAATAATTTTAAATTAAATTATATTTTTGATGCAATCATAAATTTGAAAATAGTTCCTGCTTTCTACTATAGAAGCTGGAATAGTGAATAGCTAGAAATAATGCTGATTACAAGGACTGTAGAATAGGCTGTAGAGGTCCATAAGGAAACCTTGATTAAAGACAGCATTAAGCTCCAAGGAAAATGGAGACTTGGAAAAATCTTTCAAAACTTGTAACTTGAGAATGTTTGCCTTTATGGAAGGGAAGGAAGATGGATGATGCTTGAACTACGCCCGAAATAAAAGTGCCTTTACCCTTTCCTCATGATTAAAGCTTTTAAAATTTTCCTGAAATACTGTGGTTGTACTTAAATATATATTTGCTTTTGAAACCTGACTAGTTTCAGGAGGTTCCCTGTCTTAATTATAGAAGATTTGTGCTCAGTTTCTCATGTCACACTCCTGTAATGCCAAAAAAAAAAAAAAATCTGGAACAAATCTTGCTAACCTCTTAACCCAGGAATTGAAGAAATCTCTCAAGCTAGTAAAATGGTTAAAAAACCCAAGAGAAATTAGTTTAAAATGAGGAGGATTAAATATTTCCTCTTTCAAGGGCACTCCTCATGAAGACATTGGTCCACCTCTTTGGGGTTTCATTCTAGCTGCGGCCCTGGCTGTCGAATTGTTGCACCTACTTTTCCTTTTGATGCTCAATAACTTGGAGCACTGGAAATAACTATGAGGGTACAGAAGATCATAGAAAGCTCAAGCCTTCATACCCAAATCTTAGCTATATCTGCTTCTCCATTTTATACAACTGGTATAAAGAAATCTTGAACAGCCTGTCCTTCCTTTGGTCTGACTTTGTCTTCCTGTGAGAGTCCTAACAGGGACTCCAGGCTTGAGCATCCTGTCTTCTACAGGAATGTGTACCTCAGACAGCATTTTGCTGTTCTGGTCTGTGCCCTGTACTTCATGGTGTTTGTCACCCATATGACCAAATCACAAATGAATAATAGCTCTAGTCAGCAAAGGTGGGATATGCCATTCCTGTAGCCCTTGCTGCTGCTTGCTTGGATGGTTAAAGTGTTTCCTCTCCCTTTCCACCCTACAGACCTTCTCCTTGCCACTGCTGCCTCCAGCCAGGAGGGCAGTGAGGGTCTGCAGCTGGATGTGTCCCAGTCTAGATCATAGTGCTTTCTCTTTGAGTGAGCCAAGCCTCCTCACTGCCCTAAGAGGAGAGCATCTCCTGCACCCTCCTACCTGCCAAGCAAGGCCATGGACAGAAAAAGTGCACTGGAACAAAAATGGAAGTCCCTGTGCATTGGCTGTGAGAAACACAAACTGTAAGTCCCCACTCTCTTGATTATTATTCTTATAAAAAAAAAAAAATTGAAACACAATATAGACAAAAAGACCTCCCTGTAGCCTAGTACAAGTTCTGCTTATTTGTGTTTGATATTTGGAGAAAAAAAAAGTTATATTGAGGTGCCAGTGAGTGGCAGCTTAACTGAAATAATCATAGTAGTGCAGACAAAGACAGTAGTGTTTAGACTTTGATCAGCACCTTTTAATCTCTCTTATGATAAATTGAAAAGATTTGTCTTCATCTCCAGCTACTGGAGTTGGATCCAGTCTGGTGCCCAGATGACTCAAGTCTGGTGTCCTGTCAATTTTAAGGAAGTTTGGCTCCAGGACTACTTTGCTGTTGCAGTCTAGGGTGTAGGAAAACAATACAGACTTTGGATACATTTCATTTTGATCTCTGGAGATCCAACAGTCTAGTCATGGCTGTGAATGTGACCAGTTCATAGAAAAATTGTCCCACATGCTGATTGTATATCTGATGTCCAATTCTACCCTGTGGATCAAAGGGATATCTGCAGGGAAACAAGAAAGGAAGTAAATCTGAAAACAGCCCTGAAACTTGTACACAACATCTGAAAGGATTTGGCCCCCTCATGAACTGCTGACAATTTTGCTACTGCAATCTGTGTAAGAGCCATCAGAAACAGTGGAGGGAAGCAAAAGTCTAAGACGAAAGTGGAAAAGGCTTTGCCTTAATTTAATGAACTGAAAAAGGAAAGATTTCATTTCCACCAGCACATCTGCACAACGTGAATCGAGCATGTTAAAGACTGAACACAATGGCACAAACTGAAGGAAGACAGAGTAACTAATTGGCAGATTACCAATTTCTCTTAAGAGTAATTTTGGTGACAGTGGTACGCCTATACTTGAGTGACTTTGCTCCCAAAAAAAAATTAATTTGATAACAATTATTAAAATAAAGGTAGCTTCACAGGACCTCTTTTATGAAATTGTTGTAAAGAGTGAATGGAGAATAGCAAAGCCTCATTTAGCAGCTCCAAAAGATATTAATTGGGTTGGGAAAAATAAATCATTTGTCTGTGGCTGAATTACAAGAGAAATCATATATATTTGACCATTTCTCAACAAATTATGGCAGAAAGCAGCAACACGAATATTGTTCAGATCTTTTTAAAAAATGTTTCTTTGATGGAGATGGAAACCATCTAGGTTCAGCAGGCATTGGCTCCCACTATTATTACTGTAGACTTCCTAAATTATTTTCTTCTGGTCTATAAGTGGTAGTAAGGCATAGATTTGCTCATGATCTCTCTCAAAGTCACATCAAATTGATCTGATTCCCTCTTAGGTAAAGAAAATACACCTCATAAGAGGAACAACCATTAAACCTTACTTTGCCTTAATTAAGGTGTTTGACATTCTCAAGGGCATAAATATCATTGCCTTAAAATGGTGTTATGAACAAATGGGGGGAAAACTGTGCTCAGAGAATGATGATCAGTTCCCTGTCAGATGGAGGAATATGCAAAGCACAGCTGAGATTTGAGATGAGTCTTGTTCTGCTTGGTGGCTTTCATTGGTAATGGTAGGCAGTTCCACGATGGAGTACAGAGAGTCCTTACTGCAGTGACAGTAAGCCAGAAAGGAAGAGGGAACACTTCAGAGATGAGCTTTGGAGTCGAAATGATCTTGATGAATTGACAGCATGGTCTGGAGGAAGCAGGATGTTTTTCAGCAGGGGCAAGGAAGAAGACAAACTCAGCATCAGGAACTACAGCTGCTGGAACAGGGAGAGCAGGAGCTGGTAGCAGTGCACTGAGGGACTTTCACTCCGTGGTTTTGTGTGGTTTCTGGGCAGCTGAGCTCAGAAAGTGTCAGGTCCCTAACCCCATGGTTACTTGTGCACGTTGCACCCGCTTTGGGCTGACTTCTCAGTGAACTTAGATCTGATTTCTCAGAACTTAGGGATCTAGCTACAGCTGAAATCAGTGAGAGTTTTACTCATAAATACTTTTTAAGTATCTGGATCCCTGTTCCTCATCTGTAAAATGCAGAAGATATTTCCCTCCCTCACAAGTGTGCTTTTAGCATGAACACATTAGAGATTGTAAAGAATTAAGATGCTCCAGTGATGGGGATCATGTAAGTAATTCAGATAAAGCTGTTTCTCTTTCCTCCTTGCACCTCTCTACATGGTAAATTAGACTAAAATTAATCCAATATAGCTTTCTCATCCTTATAGTATCTTTATTCAGGCATTTACATGCTTTACATTGCTGGGGTTAGGCACTTCTCTCCTTTGGGGCATGGCACAGAGAAGCACTGCTGAGAATTGTGGATAAGATGGGACAGAAAATCTAAGCATATGGATACTAAAAAGGTTTCTTGGCAACAAAAATATTTGGGGAACTCCCAGAACTTTCTCTTCTTGCATTTGACAGTCTTTTTTTTCTTATGACTTCATAGAGTGTCTCAAGTTGGAAGGGACCCATAAGGATCATTGAGTACAGCTCTCAACTTGTGATAAATAATCCAAAAGTGGGATCCCCCTTCACAAATTGGTTCAAATTAAATCTCTAATAGCCACCATTTGGAAGTATGCACTTTTAAACATTTTTGGTTAAAGCCTTGATATTTGCAAGCCTTACCTTAGGCTGCAAGGAGAATACAGGAACACAGAGGTGTGTTATGTCTCCTTGGATTATACAGTGAAATGAAGCAGCCCCATGCATGGCTCTTCAGGAGGATTTGAACCAGCAGAGGACAATCAGTTTTCAAGTGAGGAAATCAAAAATAGATGGAGAGAAAATCTGCCTTAAGTGTATGCAGGATGGTCCCAGATAAATATTCAAGAAATGAAAGAATCCATGCACAACCAACAGAAAGGGCTATTAGAAGAGAAGCCCGAGCCCATCTCCCCTTCTTTTGATAGCAGAAGGGTAGGAAGCTGGACTTGAACGTTTTGAAACATACTTTGAATTATGGAACAGATCAAATTTTGATCCAAGTATCAGTTCACCAGCTGCTGAGGAGGGATGTAGGATAATGACAATTAGTATAAAACAGCACTGTAAATTTTTAACAGGGGACTTGCATAGTAGCCAACCAAAATGCTTTTACTACTTACATATCTTCTGTCCAAGTCAGTTAACATCAGAAACAAGGTGACCAATGGTGGCTCACAGTACTGCTGCTGAAGTCCCAATCTTGGGTCTTCTATTCCACTCAGGAGAAACAGGCTGGGCTGAACAAAAGAGAAGTTTTATGTGCAATCTATTTTCAGCAAGTGCAATGGCTGGTTATGCTTGAATTTGGAGCCAGAGGAACCAAAGGAAGAGCATAAGGGAGGGAGCAAAAAGGAAGTTGTGTCTGTCTGTGGCATGACTGAAGTGGTGTTGCCTGTAACACTCAAGCAGGAGCCAAGGTGTGTGTTGGACAGAGAAGTAAATATTTGTGGCGCTTTGGTTTTCAGGAGGGTTAAGAATTGAGACTTTACAAATCTGGTGGAAGAATCAGGTAGCTTTGATATGGAAGTAGTTCTGGTCTGTAGTGGAACTTGTGTTTTGTAGTTTCCGAAAGCAGCTTTAATAAATAAGTGTTTTAGGGTGGCCTATGGAGAAAATTATCCTCACAATTTTAATATTTAAAGAGAGTCATGCCTGTGAGGGCCCTTCAAATGCACTTGGTCTGCTGGGGCAGCTTCTTGTCCTATGACTGGGCTCACTGTGTAACACAGCAGCAGGCAGAAATTCAGGCAGAGTGTTCAAGGGCTTTATCTTGTTACTCTACCACACAGTGATCCTGTTCCTTTGAAGTTTCTTTGAGTTCAGTGGCAGGAGATCCAGCAGCCACAAGTGAGCAAGCATTAGACCACCAGACAGAATCAGCTACCCAAAGGTTTTTTGGGTTTGCCCATGCTGGCAGGATATATGAATAGCAGAGCATTGCTCATGTGCAGTTTTAAGTTGTTTGTGACCAGATGTTCTTCTAGCACTGCAGAGTGCAACTGAGGGTGCAGCCTTCTGGGAAAGCACTCAGATTCCTTGTTATTATAAATCCAAGCCCAGTTACCATGACCTGAGGCCATATCATGTTCACTGCACAGAGAATTCAAGCAGGGCTTTGCAAGAAACACCTGCATGGCTTTTCCAAGTGGTTGCCAGAGTATACAGTTGGAAGGGACCCTTAGAAGATGAGGGAGATAAGGGCCAGGATGGACTACAAATTATTCATAACTTTAAATGTGTTTTAGAGGCAAAAATTTAGTTTTTTCAGAAAATAATACCATTGATCATGAGTGTCAGGAGGGCTCAGAGGATTACTAACCAATACAATACAATACAATAGTGTTTTCTTTAATAAGCCTGTGCAAGAAATGGGAGATAAGAGGGTTAATAAAAAAACTTGCAAACATCTTAGGAGTTTACATATATTTTCTGAAGGAAGATTAGGGAACTTCCCTCACAGAATTTATCTTCTCATTTGGTAAATGTTTCTTCCTTAAATGCAATTTTTGTGTCATCCTTGATTTTGAGGCTGGAACATGTCTGCGACTGCTTGTTTGTGAAGGCTCTTTATGCTTTCTCACTATACAATTGTGAAATGTCTGAATGTGCTTTGGTTTGCATTATTTCTTTTCTGTCTCTCTTCTCATCCCAATTTTCAACTCCCTTTTTTCCTGAGAAATTAAATAATTTTCTTTTTTTGGCAGCAAAGTGCCTGCCTTGTTGGAGCAAAGATGTTTTTTTCAGCTGTGTCCTCCTGCTGCAAGCCCCAGGCCAGGCTCCCTGACAGGTCACCCTGTGATGGCACCAGAGTCCTCTTGGGAGCAGGGGGAGTGCTGTTACTCAGGCAGTGCCAGGGAGGGGATGCCAGGGCCAGCTGGCCCCCTTGGTGCTCCCAAGGCAGCCTGGGCTATGTCACACGCAGAGTGCCTATGTCAGGGGGCACAAGGCAGCCAGCAAAGAGCCCACAAAGCAGAAAGGCAGGCTCCTGCTGCCAAACATCATGTCCTTATGCTCTGCATGCCTCATCAGACACCCTGCAGCAAGGGTTCCGTATTCAGCCCATTCCCTTGCCCTGCCACATCAGCAGGAGGTTTGCTGCCAGGGCTAGTGGTCCTTGCACCACACCAGGACCCAGAGCCCAGCCCTGGGTGAGGGGAGGTCTGGCACTCCCACTCTGTGGTGGGCAGGGAGGTACCTGGATGTACAGACAGGCTCTGTGACCCTCCATGTATTGAAGGGAGGGAACAGAGCTGCAGGAGCAGCTGGAAGGGGGACAGCAGCAGGCAGGCCAGCAGAACAGACATGTCCTGTGGCTCCTGTGGCGCCACATGGCCATGCATGAGCTGTCTCCCCACCCTCACCCAGATGTGGCCATGCTGGATGAGCAGTGCGCAGCCCCTCCTGGGTTCTGTGAGTCACTCCCTGCCTGCAGACTTGTCATGTTATGTTTACTTGTAGCCCCTGTAACTTATGGGTGAGTCAGGGCTAGCTGTTCTTGTTTTCTCCTGCCCCAAAACACAAGGCCTGGTAAGCAGCAAAGGGCCTGGAGCTGTCTGAAATCTCAATAACACCAAATTGTGTGGGAGTGTTGATCTGCTGGAGGGTAGGAAGGCTCTGCAGAGGGATCTTGACAGGTTGGATTGATGGACCAAGGCCAATGGTGCAAGGTTTAACACAGGGAAGTTCTGGGTCCTGCTATTTGATCACAACAACCCCAAGCAGTGCTACAGGCTGGGGGAAGAGTGGCTGGAAAGCTGCCTGATGCAAAAGGACCTGGGGATTCTGGTCAACAGCAGCTGAACATGAGCCAGCTGTGCCCAGGTGGCCAAAAAGGCCAATGGCATCCTGGTTTGTGTCAGGAATAGTGTGGCCAGCAAGACCAGGGCAGTGATTGTCCCCCTGTACTCAGCACTGGTGAGGCCACAACTCGAGTGCTGTGTCCAGTTCTGGGCCCCTCACTGCAAGAAGGACACTGAGGTGCTGGAGCATGTCCAGAGAAGGGCAATGGAGCTGGGGAAGGGTCTTTAGATTAACTCACATGAGGAGCAGCTGAGGGAGTTGGAGTGGTTCAGGCTGGAGAAAAGGAGGCTCAGGGGAGACATTATTGGTCTCTACAACTACCTGAGATGTTGTGACCAGGTGGGGGTTGGCCTCTTCTCCCAGGCAACCAGTGACAGGATGAGAGGAAATGGAATCAAGCTGCACCAGAGGAGGTTTATGTTTGACAGCAGGAGGAATTTCTTCATGGAAAGGGTTGTTAAACATTAGAATGGATTGGTAAGAGACGTGATGAAGTCACCATCCCTGGTCTTGTTCAAAGATACAACTGGATGGGGCATGTAGTGCTCAGGTCTAGTTGACATGATGGTGATCAAGCAAAGGTTGGGCTCAAAGATTTTGGAGCTCTTTTACAACCTAAATGATTCTGTGGTTCTGTGAATGTGCCCTGCAGATTTAGGGCAGGCGTGCAGATGAGGGCACCTCAGCACAAGGCTAGTTTGTTGGGACTGTGCTTGGAGAGAATTTAATGGCCAGTGACAGAAGGAAGATGGCTCCTGTTTTTCACACAGAGTGAGCACTGTGCTAAAACCAAGGTGAATGGAAGGCAGAGGACAAGCAGTGTTCATCCTTAAATGCTGCCAGGCTTCTCAAAGCTACTGTGTGTGGCCTGTCTGTGGCTTTTTTGGCCTGTCCTCTTCAGATGAGCATAAGTCCTGGTCTCTGAAAAGATTTGTCAGGCATTGTCTCCACCAACTTGCACAACTGGTGGGGCAATGCAATCCTGTGGCAAACAGCTAGGACAGTAGGCCATCAAAAATGGTGCTTTTAAGATGCAATGTACAGAAAGCAGGAGAGCCTGTCATATGCAGCATGGCTTCCCTCTCTGTGAGTTATTCCAGGAGATAAGTGCCTCTTGCTTCTTCCAGTCCCTTGCCAGTCTTCCAGTCCTTCCACAAGGCCAAGAAACATAGTATGGGGCTGGGATGCCACTGCTGTGAGTGGATTGCTGTAGCTGCACGGTCAGGCTGCCTCTGGGGAATGGGAGCATTGCCTTTTAATTGTGCTCTGAGACTGGAGAGTATGTGTGTCCCCTTCATGCAAAACCCGACAAGCTGGGTGGTCTCAGTGGAGACTTTTAACCTCTCTGCACTTCTGCTTCCCCTGTGTATAAAATTGGGATAGTAATAATTAACTCTTTCACAGAGGTACTGTGTTTTCATGTCCATAGAGTGCTTTGAAGGGGTAAAATACTTAGTACTATTGTAGCTTTTCAAATTTCAGCTGTATTTCATTGCAAGTATAACAGAGAGTGATATATTGGTTTAAAAACATATTTGAAACTCTTGGTAATTAGGAAGCCGGGCAATGGCAATTAATGCTCTCAGACATGGTGTTACTGCTCTTCCCCAAAATATAGCTCATTTAAAATGCTAGCCCTATAATTTATTAGCAATATTTAATACCTCAGTGACCATAAAACTCAGTGTTTTATTACCACTGATTAACATATGTTTGATCTTCTGCCCAGTGTTACACAATCCAAAACAAATTACTCTCAGGAAGCTGGATATTATATAAATACAGAAAAGCAATAAATAATGCATTGAAGAAATAATTTTCTGTGGGTTCTAACATGCCACAATCTCTTCAAATGACTTAGAATTCTTAGGTAGTTTCTCAGTCCTCCAGGACTGTTTGCAGCAAAAACCAGTCTTCACACCATACTGGCTACTACCTCTGCTGCAAGTTTGCTGGTGATTCCTGGCATTCTGTCAGCCTCTGACACTGCAGTCTGGCCATGCCCTACCAGAGGAAACCTGGAGTTGCTTGGTCAGAGTGTCTTCAGTTACGATAGCTCCTTAATAAGCTACAGATGTGTGAGAAACAGAAAGGCTCTTTCATATTTCAGAATGATTTTTTCCCTCTTTGCTCAACCTGGTGTGAAGAAAAAGAAGAACTTTACAAACACATAGATTTTTTTTTGTTTTCTTGAGCCCCTTTAGGGTACAGCTTGGATAAGAATAAGGGGCGAGGAGAGAGAAAGCTGATGGACTTAGGGAGCATGAATTGCCCAGAATCAGATTATTCTCAGTTAGGTTTGATGGCACAGCTGTGATAGAGGTAGGTCCAATTATGTACCTGATTTATACCTGTACAACCCTGCAGCTTATTTTTCTGAGAACCTGCAGTTCCAGCTCTCCTAAGAACAGAGTTCATATGAAGAGCTAGTAGATATGTGCAGCAAAAGCCCAGACTCAGATCAATAGTGTCTTCACTCAGTAGTGCTGACCTGGGCTTCCTCTGCCATTTTGAAGAGCTAGATGCTGCAACTTGCAGAAAATGAGATTTTACTTTTGTTTAAAGTCATATTTTCACTGGAAGAAGGGGGATAAAATTGTTTTAGCCAACTTGTCATATTTATTTTAGGAGAACAAGAAAGCCACTATTGCATTTGAGAAAAATTGTTCTTCTTGTGGCAGTACAGATTTGGGATGAAGAGCCTTTGCAATGGACCAGGCAGGTGTTGCCCAGAAACAAAATGAAATATTGCTTGCTCTCCTGAGGAACTTGTTGCTTGAGTCTGTGATGCAGAAGTGGGAAACAAAGAAGAAACAGTAAGATAACCGAGTTTCTGGCTGCAGTAATCCTGCCCTGGCTCCAGCCAGGTGAACAGCTCAATGGCTCCTTTCACACTTCTGCTCAGCCATACAGCATTTGGAACCTCAAAAAATGTGCTCAAAACCTCAACCTCAGAAATGTACTGACTGCACACCCTCCCTTTTCCTGAAAACTTTCTCTTGCTCCCAACATGTTCCAGCAACAAGAGGTTTTGCTCATTTAGCCAAGTTGGGTCAATAATGGATATTTTGTTTCAGTGGCTGACTTAGAATTGAGTTAGGCCAAACAAAATGGTTTATTTTCTTTCTATTGTTGTAACACCAGTATGAGAAAATTTGTGTTAGAGTCAATGTTGACAATTTCATTCAGCTTCAAACAAAAAGATTTAGTTTAGTTTTTGACTATTTAGCTTTCTTTCCTATTCTTACATAGGCAACCTTTAAATGAAACGGGCATTGCTCAATGACAATTGTAAAATATGTTTTAAAAATTTTGAAAAAAAAATCTTCAGCATCTTTGAAATTGAAGTGTGAAACTTGTCATGTTTTGTTCTCTGGCTTTTGAACAAAACACAATTTTTGAACAACTTACCAAGAGATGTGTTCGTTTTCTGTCTATTCATAAACTAATAAACAATTTCCAGGACCAGACCTAACACTTCCCTCTTCAAGAAACTTTCTGTCAAATCAGTAGATGACTTCAGAAAATGAAATTTTTGGAAAAATATTGCAGACTATTTACCATACATCCTAAGGTTTTCACTTCTTTCTTCATCCTCTAGCGATATAAAACAGTTTTGTGTTGGCACCAGGGAGAAGGGTTAAACTTCTCTCTTTCTGTGACCTTGCCATGTCCAAACTAGAGACCAGGTGCTGCACATTCTGTAGATAAAACCTAACACTCCCACAAATGTAGACAATTTCAGCCACCTTCTTACACTCCTGGAGAGTATATTAAGAAGCTGAGAAAAGCTAGGAGGTTTTATTGGAACCAGTGCTAAGGTAGAGGACATCTAGCTCTTTCTCATGCTCACCCCTACCCTATCTGAGAGATTTCTCCCTCTAAAACTCCTCTCATGAACATCTGCTAATTTCTCTTAGAAATATCAAGAATAAGGTTGTGAAAACACCAATTAAAAATTCACAAAGAATTGCTAGTGACTTGTTTAGCATTTTCTGAAGCAGATGAGAGATTTGGGCACCAAAAGATAAAAGGATTTTGGCACTGTGATTTATATGTTAAGAAGCCTCCCTCCTCCCCCATTCTCTTTTTATTTTATAAACTCCCCTTAGTCCTACTGCCCTGCAGCATTCGTTTTGAGAGAGGCTAAAGCAACTTCTTGTTTTCTCGTGACTGCATGTCAGTGCCTGTTCCTTAATTCTACATCTGGCTTAAGTGCATTCAGGTGACTCATAACTTTGGGCTCAGGTTTTTTTTCTCTGTCTTCATTTATCAACAACAACAATAATATTATGTGGGAGGGTTTTTTTTCTTCCTATTCTACTAACCTGGAAAGCCATGTGAGTAACCCTGATATGAGCAAATTATAAAGTATTAGACAAGATGGTGAGAGGAAATGAGATTGATCTTTCATAATAGTTTGGTGATGAGTTAAGCTCCCTGCTGCTGTTATCTGGATTTATATTCATCCATGTAGATTAAGTGTACTGTTAGGCTATAATGAAGTGACTTATTTTTCTTCCATCCCATTGCCATGGCACAGAACTCTAAGTTCTTGTCAGTCTTGATGCCTGAGACCAGGGTACCCAAATTACAGATTTTGTGCCATGACAAATCATAGAATCATGGAATGGCTTGGGTTGGAAGGAACCTTAAGGATCGTTTAGTTCCAACTCTTCTGCCATGGGTCTTTCACCAGACCAGGTAACTCAGATCTCCAATCAACCTGGCCTTGAACATTCCCAGGGATGGGACATCGGCAACTTCTCTGAGCAACCTGTTCTAGGGTCTCACAACCTTCAGAGTGAAGATTTTTACCTAATATATAATCTAAACCTACCCTACTAGAACCTACTAAAAAAATTAAACTCTAAACCTACCCTACCTAAACCTACTGCTTTCAGTTTGAAGCCGTTCCTCCTTGCCCTGACACTACATGCCACTATAAAAAGTTCCTCTTTCTTGCAGGATTCCTCCAGGAAGGCTGCAATGAGGACACCCCTAAAACTTCTCTTTCCCAGGCTGAACAGATCAATGAATGGACCACTAAAATCCAGTCAGCCACAGGTGTGCACTGGGGCTTTTGTGAAAGGGAGCAGTAGGGACAAATAGCAGGAGTTGTTCTCGTGACCCACACTGTTCTTTACCTATAGGAAGAGTTACTGCAACTTATCTGTGGAAACTGCACGTACAACTTGTGAGAAGCAGGAGATCCCCATATCTCTTGAACACTTTCCTTAAAGCAAGAGTAGGCACGTCTGGATCTTACTGAAATGTTTCTGGCAGACAGGAACTGTCATTTTCTCTTTTTCTCTATGGTATTAAGCTCAAAGGGTCCAGCTGAGGTCAAAATACACTGCTGTAGCATGAGTATATAATGCAAAGCTGTCATCAGCTTCTAAGACAGTAAGCAGGGCAGTTCCTGTTTTTGTGGGACTTGGGAAAAATCACTTTTGCAAGGAAAAAATATACATCTCTGTTCACAAGAAATGTTGCCACTAATGCAGGAAGTGTCCATTATCACCAGCCTGTTCAAAGAGCAAAGTCGAACTGAGCTTCTGTCAAAATTTGAATCAAATGTTTTCTTGATAATATGAAAAACAACAGTTTTTCTTTGGGTTTCCACATCTATCCTCTAGATATGTCTATGTCTATCTATACTCGTGTGCTTAGATAGATACAGGTGTCCAGGAGCTCATCAACATCAATTTACTAACAGAACCGAAGCTACTGAATTAATATTGTTCTTCAAAGTATAGGGAAAGATCTTAATTAATTAATCCTAATAAAGATTAATGCTCATTTCAGTCAGTTACACTTAATGTAGGAGGTGTATATGTTTGGAAGGGAATGGAAAACAGTGAGCTTTGTGCTACCTCTTTTTTCTTTCTTATCTCAAAGCCGCTTTGTGGCCAGTTACACCAACCACGAAGATGCCTTTTGCTCGTGCACTGTATATCCCTGGCTGCTGTAACTTTTTGGTCTTCTGCATCACGTGTCCTAGGCTGCAAGAGTGACTGAGAAATGTGTCAAATGAAATGTATGGTAGTCTCTTGAAGTCAGTGTTTAGCTAGTGATGTTCCTAGACAATAGAGTTTAGGTACATATTCCAGAAAAATGTCAGCTGCACACGCTAGGTAGCTGTAGAATTTTTTAAGTATCTGATGATGTTGGCTACTATCAAAGTCAAGCCACTAGTCAAATGTTTATGGCTGTTCTTATCTGTGTATGTGTACATGCATAAATAGCACATGCATGTAGGGTAACTTGCTAAGGGCTTTTTCTAAAGCTTGATACAGAACAGGAATAATGCCTGGCTTCTGATCTGGAGCTGCCTGCTCCAAGGCCCTCTGCAAGCATGGGTTTCACTCTGGGACTCAGTGTAAAGGTTTACCTTGGTACTCTAATCACCGGTGATGCTACTGGTTCAGAGGTCTCAAGAGGCTCCCTGGCCTGGCCTGAGCTGAGAGCATACCTTCTTTGCCTGTGAAAGGCTAAACAAAGTCAAATGTCTTCCTGTTTCAGTTATTCAAGGTAAAAGTTGTGGGTGGTTTGCTTTTCATGCCCAATACTAAAAAGGCTGCTGTTTGTTTTTGCACCTGCTTACAGGAGTCTCATTGATGGTTTACTTGCCATCCTCCACCCAGGTGAGTCATGTGGGAAGTCACTTGGGAAAGTCAGAAGCAAGCCAGGTGCAGAAATTATCTGATTTTGGTATCTCTTGGGTACGAATATAAACAGGAGGAGGTTCTCCTTGAGTGATGCTGGAGAGCAAGTTGGCTTTGAACTGTCTGCCCTGTTCATTCCAAATATGTCTTGGCAATATTGTTAAGGATGCTTTTTGTGTGAACCTTATGCCATATTCTATACATAACACAGACATGGCTTTCTAGAATCTCTTCTTGCAGGCAATGGGCTGCAGGCTATGTCATCTCCCAGGTGCATTGCTTAATTTTAATCTTCTGAAATGCAAAGTTCACTTGTGCTTGACACACCGCTATATGCAAAAAAAAAAATCATACCCTGAATCCAAACAAATACCTGTAAATAGCAACAAATACAAGTTAATTTGTCATCTGCAGCCTCAGTGCAATTACAGTATACAAGTCAGACAGAATGAAAGTAAAACTGGAGTCGCAACCACTGGGTAATCCTGAGCTCAAGCCAAGTCTCCTTCCTGTGCCTGCCTTCTTTGTGTGTGTTCAAGTATAAGACTGAGCATTGTGAAAAGACCTTCTGAGAGACAAACATGCGAGATCTTTTTTCAAAACCCAGCCACAGCCTGGCAAAATGTCATACTTCAGGGGGCTTCAGCCACTCTCTAGAATTGCCATCTTTCACAGGACTTTTAAAGGAAGACCTTTTGATCCCATTTCGTAGAGTAGATAAGCAGCTATTCAGCCTCATCTGGCTTACAGTAGCAGATGGATTGCTCATATCTGTCCTGTATTTTGCAGCCATTCTAGGCAGTGTATTTCAGACTAGATTGTAAAATATGAAATTCAGGAAGACAGAGTACCATAATTCCATTTTTGCAGTAGCTGCCAATATTTTAAACAAGGGGCTTCCTCAAGAGACTTACAGACTTAGTCTGGGATAAAGCTTGTGGGTAGAATGTCTGTCTTCCCAGGGAGAAGGAGGGGTTTGGGTGATGTACTAATTTATGTTTCCATTCAAAAGAAATGCTGCTTCATAACCAAATCAAGGAAAGAAACAGCATCACCCACCAAATAAACTTTGCTGAAAATGTTCCCGCTCTGCTTTTGGAAGTTGGTTGAGTATGTTAGAGCCAGAGTGCTTGGTTTGCCTAGGTCAATATGGCACCCAGAGAGATGTCAGGAAATGAGAGGCAGCTTCTTGTCACTGAGTACAAACTAGCCAATTGCAAAAGGATATTTTATTAGCCCTTTTGTAATTCCCTGGGCTAAATCTCTTCTGACATAGGTGACTAAGCAACTTCAGAAAGGAGGTGAGCATCAGCAGTGTAGAGGAAGTTCCCTGTTGATTTTTGGGCAAATTGTGCCTGCATATTCAATTTGTCATGTAGCTGAGATCATCTTCACAGCAGTATATTTTCAATGCAGGGAACCATTTGAAGCTTATTTTATCACTCTCTTTTTTCCCCAAGCACACATATCCATAAGTGCCTACTTCATTTGTGAGGTTACAAAATGAATATAAGGGGGGATTTTGCCCACCGAGTCAAAGTGGTCGTATTATCCCTACTCATTAGTGAGGTAAGCCATTGTTATGCCTGCAGAAGCTTTCCAAGCTCAATTAAGTTGTAGCACTGTAAAACAAATGTTTGCAATAGGGCAAACTTGTTCAGCTCACATCCGGCCAAAACCGACAGTGAGTAGTCGGCAGACTGCCCATATTTAATTACATTATCCTTTGCCTGCAGTGTACCACAGGCCTCTGGAGGAAATCCAGGGCCATATATATTTTGTTTATATTTGCTTGTAATTTTTAATGATTGATTGGAGTTTTGGAAAATTGTTACGTTTAAAAAGCCACAGCTTTGGAAATACATGTGTTAAGAGTCTGTGTCTTGGATTTAAGGAGTTGCACTATGGCAAAGCTGCCATGAAAGAAGATGGGGAAGAGATTCCTGCCATTTATACCAACATAGCTGCAAATACATTTTGTTTTGTTTGTCATCAGGTCTTGTTTTTATGTGGCCTTAGTGGATGTTGTTCAAAGTTTAGCTGATGTGAGGACTGGATTACATTAGAAGTATGTAGGTTTGAGGGAAAGATGGATAGTTTATGAATCCCAAGGGGGAGTGATAAGCTCATGGAGACAATTCAGACCATTGAACGGGTGTTGCTACTATGCCCAGCTACCTGTCCTTCTCAGTCTTGCTCTGCTCCTGAATCAGCACAAGGCCTGTTAAAATTAACAGCTCTGGTGAGGGATTCCCAGTGACCACCATGTTCAGATCACACTTCTTCCCTTGTGATGAAAACTGTAGGATTTTGGAAACTAGTTCCTGAGCTACACATACCCTGTGCAGAATGGGACCAGCAGCTGTGGGTGGTAACCTGGATGGGCGCTCCAGGCTAACTTGTCAGTGAAACATGTATGTAATGAAGGGGGAAAGAGAAGAAAGAACTATTGTTTTGAGTTGTAACTCAGCCATAGGGATCTGGAGTCTGATTTACAAAGAGCATTTATTGCTCCCTCACAGCTGACTCAACAGAGAGATTCAACAGGAGTCTGGTTTTGCTGAACATGGGACCTCCAAAGGCAAAGCTCTGAGTAAGTAGCCTTTGTCTAATTATAGCTTCTCAGAAGTCATGAGCAATTAAGCATCATGGAAGAGGTTGCTTCTCTGTTGTATTTGCAGTATAATCCATTATTCAGAATATGAAGTTTTAAAAGCAAAATTTGGAAAAAAATGTTTATTTTCATTTACCTCCCTAGCCATTTTGAGGATAAACTTGTTGGTATGGCCTTAGTGGATAAATCTATGAAAATGTCTTCCATCTGAATGTGTAAATCCAGTAAGAGTGCACATATTTACATGCAGAGTCACCCAAATTGCATATTCTGGTGTGCTGTTCTGTGGTCACCACCATCTGTCTGCAGGAAATGCAAACTTCTTGAAAGATGTGTCCGTCATAAACTACTAAAAATAGTGTTGCTCTATTTTCATCCTCTCACAGGTTAAATTGTCAAAAGAAGTGAATAAACCAGGTAAAGTCAATGCCTAGCAGATTGTCATATACTGGATGGGTAAAACTGGGCTAGAAGGACACGAGTTCCTGAAATAAATTTTGCATAAAAGAAAGCTTCTAAGTCTTCAGCTGGAATTTGCTTCTGAATAGCTCTTAAAAATGAGGTTCTATAATGATTATGAAATAAACTTTCCAAAGTTGTACATCATTTTGTTTATGAGTAGCCCGAGGGAGAGAAGTTCAAGAATCCCTTTCTGGGTTTCTCAGATTACCTGAATTTCATCATATGTAATAAGAAAATTATTTTGTATTAAATATAAAAGGTGGTTTTCAACAGTTAGAACTTGCTATAATTTTGTTACACTATAGCTTTAAAATTTTATTGTGTGCACGTGAGTAAGATTACCATTCTTGTTTCTTTCTTAGACAAAGTGATTTGATGTTGTTGGTAATATCACCATGTGGTGTCTGCCAGAACTAGAACACTGTGTGTTGGTGCAAAAGAAACATGCAGAAAAATCCATTCTCTGCCTGCTGGTTTGGTTTTATGTGTCTCTGTTACGGGTAGTGTGGGTCATGGCACTGTACCTGGTACAGGGCATCAGCTTTGGCTGAATTCCATGGAAGCCTTCTGGCTAGGCTTCAGTAGGAGACTGAATGACACTTGGTCCATGAACTCACCAACTCCACAGAGACAGATTTTACATCTTGAGTTGCGAGCAAATGTTCAGTTGTCAGTAGTGGCCAAGTGTTATCAACTTCAAAGAGATCCTGAGGCCAGTTAGTTTATTTAGAACTAAGTATAGTGCCATGTCCCAATAATAGTTGCAGAAAATATTTACTTAATTTTATTTATTTATTTATTTGAACGAATCCCACTCATTTGAACAAAAATAAACCCACAGGAGAGGTTGTTTGGCTGTGCATGTCCTTGCAAACCTTGAGAAAGCTTCTGGAGTTTTAAACTCTGTCCAGATAGTACAACAATACTATATGCAGAGAGGCAAGTGAGTGCATGTACTGGCAAATGGAAAGATGGCAGTAAAACATAACAGCAAAGGGTAAACTCACCTCCTTGAAGAGGTAAAGAGTGAATATAAACTATATTGTGTGAATTAATCCTACATTATTGTAGTGGTTTCACATTTACCTGCTCGCCTGCTCACACCAGGCGAGAGTGTAGTGTAGTGGTTTCATGAGAATAAGGATTAAGAGAAATGAAAAGCAGGCCTAAACTTCAAAGATAAAAATAGTTTATTAACA